>OZ010610.1:70519697-70539697 GCA_963932145.1 Acanthosepion lycidas | reverse complement strand
GGCTTTTAACTACATGGAAAATATTATAATACGTAGTAGGGTCAAAAGGAATCAACGTGTAACCTATATAACAAGATTTTGTAAATGCATTGCAGAACAGGGTGAGGGGGTAATTGTAGGGATATTCTTATATGACCTGAAGGGTCAGAACATAAAGAAGAAGCAGAAGCAGAAGAAGAAGAAGAAGAAGAAGGCGAAGAAAAAGAAGAAAATGAAGGCTGTAAGAGACAGCAAACCTAAAGAAGGAGAGGACGAAGTTTGTAAGAGACCTAAAAAAGAAGAAGAAGAAGAAGAAGAAGAAGAAGAAGAAGAAGAAGAAGAAGAAAACAATTTAAGAGCTAATACTTATAGGCGAAGGACTTACGGTCAAATAACGCTAAAAACACCGGTTCTCGTTCGATCACGAAATTTAAGCATCGTAGACCCAGGTCAGTACTTAGATGGGGGACCGCTTGGGAACACCTGGTACTGTAAGCATACCCCTACTACCGGGGTAAACTTCCAGCTTATTTCGGCCTTGTGCCACATCTAAGCTACGCTTAGAAAATCATTGGGCACCTCGAGGTGGTGTAATGCTTAGCAAGTTTGTCTCGCTAGAACAATTACTACTGAGTAGTGAGTTCGATTCTAACTGGGTGCCCCATACTTTCGGCCTTGTGCCATATCTGAGCTACGCTTGGAAAATCACAATATTTATAAGCGAAGAGGCAAGTTGAATAAGGAATAGCAGCTTAGATTGAGGAATCGATGAGTCGAGTTCGAATTCTAGTCGAACAATTCCAGTACATGTTTATACCCTTGGGAAAGTTATGTATCCTCTTCTAAAAGCTATAGGTAAATGGCAAGACTTCGTGGCAACCGGTCTAAGAGAAGGAAAAACTCTGAATTCAAAGTCGGCCTGGACGTCAAGCTATCTTACCCAAGAAATACCACTTCCACCGTAGCTGCAGTACACATGGTGCCCCTAGGACCCTACGAGTCACATGATAAAAATAATTATACGAGGTCGGATTAATTTATCTTACTCTTTAACCCTTCTCACTCACAGACAGTTAATCGGCAAAATTTCCCTACGAGGCACAACAAAATTAGCGAATATAGTCCATATGCGTTGTGCTATAAAAGATGAAAAAAATAGTTTTAATTAGAGCAAGACACAGATACAGGGAATTTAACGCAGCCACACAACTGTGACTGACCTCTGGCAAACAATCACCGTAGCCGCTAAACACAATTTCGTGCGACATATTATTTTAAACGGAAAAACCAAATCCATAAAAAATAGTCAGACGTGCCAAATTATAAATTTCTAACCGTTATCCTGTCGGTTAGAATTGGGATAAGTTGTGTGAATCCTTTGTAGAGGTGTAACACATCTGTCAATAAAAGAGGAATCACAAAATAAACCAAACCAATCTAAACCAAATAATACATACTCTATTCATACGAATCTATCCTAAAAATGTTGTCGGCATTAAATAACACATTGAGGTTGATATGCCGTTAAACAAAATAAACCAAACCAATCTAAACCAAAGAATACATACTCTATTCATATGAATCTATCCTAAAAAATGTTGTCGGCATTAAATAACCCATTGAGGTTGATATGCCGTTAAACAAAATAAACCAAACCAATCTAAACCAAAGAATACGTATTCTATTCATACGAATCTATCCTAAAAATGTTGTCGGCATTAAATAACCAATTGAGGTTGATATGCCGTTAAACAAAATAAACCAAACGAAACCAGACCAACACATGTCCGGATTACGTTGTAGTATTTTTCCATCCTCTGTTTGGTGTAAACAATACTAACGTCTGCATTTATTAAATCTACTGTAAACAGGACCTAAGTAAACGGGACTTATTTTACTCTTGTGTAAGCAGGACATGTGTCTACTTTTCCTACATTAATGCAAAACAAATTTTGTCTGTTTAAGCCATTATGATTCTTCTTCTAAAATCCTTATATTCCTCATTAAATAACCCAAATCCTGTTGATATTCGATTAATTTAGCCAAACTTACAATGGTAACGAGACGTTGTAGTGCAAAGAGTCAGATTGAAAGGAAATGTAGAAGTTAAACAAATATATGAATTTTGCCAGGGAATTGAAAAATACTTCAATATGAAGGTGTAATTTAAAAGTTAGGTTTCACTCGCAAAGAGACTTTGAAATGAGAAAGACAATCCTATTCATCTCAATGTCCCCATCACTGGAACAAGATGCTAACATCCTTCCACTTGATGATAGACGAATGTCAGTACCTATTTCTGGTATAAAGGAATCAGTAGAAGCACCGGGAGTTGATCAATACCAAGGTTAATCAAATGAAGTAATGATGCTTATAAAAGAAATATATGATTTTGTGCAATAAATGAACCAGTATGAAGGCGTGAAACAGCCTTAATAAAATCACTGACACGTTACCAGACGGGCTGTATTTTGCAATTTTTGGAAAGTTGTAAATTCATTATAATTTGGACGAACTATTGCTGGGACATTTGTGAATCTATCGCCCTAAATATCACGATCCTGCATCAAAGTTGGAAGGTCATTAGAGTGACATCCTGTGTCATTACATACTTAATGGTGTTGGACGAACAACCCGTCTTATTCCATGGTGTCCAGAACAGTAGATTATTCGCAAGTTTTCTCGCCAGCAGTGTCTTACAAAGTGTTCTGCGTTCGCATAAGATTGTAGGAATATCAGGGACGGGTCTTCAGAGCTGTCATTATCGATCTCAGTATCCGAGTGTAGGTTCAATTTAGCTGAAACTCAAGGGTTTTAGTTAGCAGTGGAGCGAAAGTATTTCCATTTGTTTGGTAGATTCCTAGATTGCATACATTTTATACACGGTGGGCCATTTTATCCACGGTGGGCCATTTTATACACGGTGGGCCATTTTATCCACGGTGGGCCATTTTATACACGGTGGGCCATTTTATACACGGTGGGCCATTTTATCCACGGTTGGCCATTTTATCCACGGTGGGCTATGCAAATGTTCACATGCATTTAAGTAGATTTTATTTCTCTTTCTAGGTATGTAAAAGTTTCGACAAATGACAAATTCTATGATCAACATTCTTATTTTCTTACTGTAATATCCGTCGTCAGCGTCCGTCCGTCCGTCAAGTCTCTACAGACGATGGAGTAGTGCGGTGTGCTACGAGCCTGGGCGGGATATATGGAGAACTAGGGCTGCCCGGACGTCTAGTTCCCCATCTCGGCCTTGCTAGCAGAGTCCAAAGGAGAGGATAAATCAATACAGTTTGGTACCAACGCGGCTGAAGGAGTTGCCGGAAGGTAGCACAAAGTACCGTCCATCCGCCTTAGGGGATCAACACCGGGTTTGAATTCAGAGTTGTCCTTCTCCTAGACCAGTTTTCATACAAGGCTATAGAACCCAGGTAATTACAGGTAATGAATCCATTGATATATAATCTAAGTGGTTACTAGAAATATTAAATCCACACGCACACACAAACACATAAATACACACACAAACACACACACATACACACTCATATATATATATATATATATATATATATATATATATATATATATTAGCTTGGTGCAAAAATAATGACGTAATAATGTCGTTTTTGACGTATTTTTAACGTCAAAAAACGATATTATTACGTCATTATTTTTGCACCAACCTAAAATATATATATATATATATATATATATATATATATATATATATATATATATATATCAGTCGTCAGCATCCGTCCGTCTCGACAGACGATGGAGTAGCGCAGTTCGCTACGAGCCTCGGTCGGATATATGGAGAACTAGGGCTGCCCGGACGCCTAGTTCCCCGTCTCGGCCTTGCTAGCAGAGTTCAAAGGAGAGGATAAACCAATACGGTTTGGTCCCAACCCGGCTGCAGAAATTCCCGGAAGGTAGCACAAAGTGCCGTCCATCCACCTTCGGGGCTCCACTCCGGGATTGGATTCAGGGTTTTTCTTCTCCTAGACTAGTTGACATCCAAGGCTATAGAACACAGTCCGTTCTGCTATTCAGCCATAGCTGGAGGGAGAAGAAGAGGATTTACACCTTTCCCAAGGTTATTAGCACGTAAATGAATCTAATGGATTCGACTGGAATTCGGACTCGGCTCTCTGATTCCTCAATCCAAGCCGCTATCCATTACTGCTATTGTTATATATACCTGTAACAATATATAAAAATATGCTTTCGTTTTTAATTATATATAAAAGTATCGACATTTATCGCACAATTAAAACGAAAATGGTTGATTCTTTTTCGTATTGCTGGAAGTATTTATAATTTCAAAAGTATTCGTGGATGGGACGATATATATATATATGTATATATATATATATATATATATATATATATATATATATATATATATATATATATATATATATATATACATACATATATATATATATATATATATATATATATATATATATATATATATATATATATATGTGAATTTTAAATCTTTTTTCTTGTCTTTGTTGTTTTTGCTTTTGTGGTAAGAAGATTCATAGCGACAATAATTCATGCAGCAAAGAGATTACTGGAAGAAAAGAAAGCCTGAATAAATTGCCGCGACGTCAGAAGTGATCTTATGAGAAATGAATGCCAGTTAAAGTTCATATGGATCGATTGATTTAATTATAGTTATTTCTTTTTTTTTGTCTCATTTTTATTCTATTGGCATGTTTGAAATTGGGTCGTAGTCGATACGTAATTAGGTGAATGACCGAACAAAATAAAATTAAATGAAATAGGAAGTATCAGCTGTAAGATGGTTGGCCTTTCAACGCTACCTGAACGATCTTAAGAAAGCCATTTTAAAATTATAACTTAAATATCATGGGAGATAACCGTATTTTTTTCTTTTTCTTTTCATTTTGATCAAATTTTTGATTTTTTTTTTTAGCAAGAAATATTTGTAGTTTTATGTTTTTTTTTTATTTCTTTTTAATTTTACTTATTATTTCCCAAGATTTTGGCAATATTTCATATTTTATTCTTTTTACAATTCATACATTTGATTTCAACCTTTTTCGTTTCTTAAAATTTCAATCTCTTTTCATTCAATATTCCTGGCCGTTGAAAATTTTCGTTTATGGCTTTGAATATTTCCCCCTTCTTTTTAACTCTTTGTTTTATTCCCTCATTTTTCTTTTTCATTCCTATTTTTTCTTTTGCATTTCCTTTCTTTCTTTCTTTCTATCTTTCTTTACTTATCCTTTGTCTATCAGTCGCCATATTTTTTAATGCGATTTTACTTGCTTGCTTTCTTTCTGCAATATTTCCTTCTTTCTTTTTTTCTTTTTTTTTCTTTCTTGTTTCTTTATTGCTTCTTTACATTCACTTTTTTTATTTATCCTTCGCCTATCCGCCTCGATATTTTAAATGTGTGTTTCTTTCTTTCTTTCTTTCTTTCTTTCTTTCTTTCTGCAATATTTCCTTCTTTCTTTTTTTCCTTTTTTTTCTTTCTTGTTTCTGTATGGCTTCTTTATATTTACTTTATTTTATTTATCCTTCGCCTATCCGCCTCGATATTTTAAATGTGTGTTTCTTTCTTTCTTTCTTTCTTTCTTTCTTTCTTTCTTTCTTTCTTTCTTTCTTTCTTTCTTCCCTTCTTTCTTTCTTTCTTTCTCCAATATTTCCTTCTTTTTTTCTTTCTTGTTTCTTTATTGCTTTTTATATTTACTTTTTTTATTTATCCTTCGCCTATCAGCCTCGATGTTTTAAATGCGTGTTTCTTTCTTTCTTTCTTTCTTCCTTTCTTTCTTTCTTTCTTTCTTTCTTTCTTTCTGCAATATTTCCTTCTTTCTTTTTTTCCTTTTTTTTCTTTCTTGTTTCTGTATGGCTTCTTTATATTTACTTTATTTTATTTATCCTTCGCCTATCCGCCTCGATATTTTAAATGTGTGTTTCTTTCTTTCTTTCTTTCTTTCTTTCTTCCCTTCTTTCTTTCTTTCTTTCTCCAATATTTCCTTCTTTTTTTTCTTTCTTGTTTCTTTATTGCTTTTTATATTTACTTTTTTTATTTATCCTTCGCCTATCAGCCTCGATGTTTTAAATGTGTGTTTCTTTCTTTCTTTCTTTCTTTCTTTCTTTCTTTCTTCCCTTCTTTCTTTCTTTCTTTCTCCAATATTTCCTTCTTTTTTTTCTTTCTTGTTTCTTTATTGCTTTTTATATTTACTTTTTTTATTTATCCTTCGCCTATCAGCCTCGATGTTTTAAATGTGTGTTTCTTTCTTTCTTTCTTTCTTTCTTTCTTTCTTTCTTTCTTTCCATTTTTCTTTCGTTTTATCTTTCTTCCCATATTTTATTTCTTGTTTCTTTACTTTTACTTTAAAAAAAATATTCAGCGTCTATCATCCCGATGTTTTTTAACGTGCTTCTTTTTTCTTTCTTTCTTTCTTTCTTTCTTTCTTTCTTTCTTTCTTTTGACAAACCATGATTCTCTAGGTTTTTTTTTAATGCGATGTTTTTTTTCTTTGTTTGTTTGTTTGTTAGTTTCTTTGTTTCTTTATTTATTTATTTCTTTTGACAAACTATGATTCTGTCTTTCTTTTGAATGCCCAGTTCTTTCTTTCTTTCTTTCTTTCTTTCTTTCTTTCACTTTAAGGTTTTCATTCATCTTATCTAATTTCCCCTCTTTTAGTTCTATGTTTCATGCTTTCCATTTTTCTGTCATTCATTCTGTCTTTCTTTCCTTATTTTTTTCGGTTTATTTTTCTTTTATCTTTTATTCTTTCTGTATTTTTTACCTTTTTAGATCATCCTATCTCTTTTTCTCTCTTCTCCGTTGTTTCGGCAATTCTTGATAGGAAGTCAGTCATTTTTACAAGATCTTGTTTTTTGAATTATTAGTGCGTCTTTAATTTCTTCTCATTTCTTTTTTCCCCTTCTTTTCTTCTGCTTCTTCTGTTTTCTTTTCTTTCGTTTTATTGGATTTCTTTCCTTCTCTTATGTACTTTCCTCGTCTTTTACTGCGGCTGGTACTTCTGTTATGCTAATGGCGAAATATACGTCTACACTTCAGCCGGTAAAGAAAATTAAAAAAAAAATACTGACATTTAAACTGACGTAAGATACGATTTATTGTTTCTAGAGCATGACATAATGAAAAAAGACTTTCTAATAAAAAACCTTTCTCAAAGTAACTTCATAAATCTATGCTTTACATTATTATGCATTGTGGAATATAGTCCACAATATAGTATCATTCGTCCTCAATCGTGGCACGAAGTTTGGTGAAAAAGCAATGTTTGTCCTTCTTGAAGTATAACAAATTTAATAGCAGAAGTACTTAAAGATTCTTCTTCTTCTTCTTCTTCTTCTTCTTCTTCTTCTTCTTTTTTCTTCTTCTTTTTTCTTCTTCTTTTTCTTCTTCTTCTTCTTCATTTTATCCATCATGTTTTTATTCATTATCTTCTTCTTTCTCTTAAAAATTCCTTCTTCACTATCTTTTTCATCTTCTTCATCGTCATCATCATCTTCTTCGTTTTCTTCTAATTTTTCTTCTTTTTTCGTCATCTTCAAATACTTCTTCTTCATCATCATCTGCATTATCATCATCATCATTTTCATCTTCTTCATCTTCTCCTTCACATTATTCTTCATCTTATTCTTCATCTTCTCCTACTTCATCTTATTGTTCATAATCTTCTTTATCCTCATTCCTCTTCTTCATCTTCTCCATATTATTCTTCGTTTTCTTCTTCATCTTCTCCTTCATGTTATTCTTCATTTTCTCCTTCATCTTCTCATTCATATTATTCTTCATCTTCTTCATTACCATCTTTTCATTCTTCATCCTATTCTTCATAAACTTCTTCATCCTTATTCTTCATTTTCTTCTTCATTTTACACTTCGTCTTCTTTTTCATATTATCCTTCATCTTCTTTTTCATCATCATCATCATCATCATCATCATCATCATCATCATCATCATCTTATTCTTCATCATCATCTTCTTCTTCTTCTTCTTCTTCTTCTTCTTCTTCTTCTCGTTCATCCTTTTCTTCTTCATCTTCTTCTTCAGGTCATCTTCTTGCTCTCCATCTTCTTCATCATCATATTATTCTTTATCTTCTTCTTCATCTTCTTCTTCTTCTTCTTCTTCTTCTTCTTCTTCTTCTTCTTCTCGTTCATCCTTTTCTTCTTCATCTTCTTCTTCAGAGTCATCTTCTTGCTTTCCATCTTCTTCATCATCCTCTTATTCTTCATCTTCTTCTCCATCTTCTTCATCTTCTTCTTCATCTTCTTCTTCTACTCGTTCATCCTTTTCTTCTTCATCTTCTTCTTCAGGTCATCTTCTTGCTCTCCATCTTCTTCATCATCATATTATTCTTCATCTTCATCTTCTTCATCTTCTTCTTCTTCTCGTTCATCCTTTTCTTCTTCATCTTCTTCTTCAGGTCATCTTCTTGCCCTCCATCTTCTTCATCATCATCTTATTCTTCATCTTCTTGTCATATTTTTCTTCATCTTCTTCTACTTCTACATATTATCCTTCGTCTTTTTCTTTTTCATCATCATCATCATCATCATCATCATCTTATTCTTCATCATCTTGTCATATTTTTCTTCATCTTCTTCTTCTTCGTATTATTCTTCATCTTATTTTCGTTGTTCATCTCTTTCTACATCTTCTTCTTCATCTTATACTTCATGGTCATCTTCTTCCTCTTCATCTTCTTCTCATGTTATTCTTCATCTTCTTCATTTTATTCTTCATCTTCTTTTTCATCATTATTCATTCTCTTCTTCATATACTTCTTCATCATCCTTTTCTAATTCTTCTTCATCATTTTGTTCTTCTTTTTCATCATCTGCTTCTTTTCCTATGTACAGCTTCCGTTCTGGATGTCCCGATCATCACACTTCGTAATTTCCTGTCTTTTGCATCTGTTAATAGAGAGCATGGCCCGGCGTTGCCCGTGCTTGATTCAAAAATCGTACGACTCATACAGCAATCGCTATTACTTGACTTTTTTATTTTTTTATTATACTTTATTTTTACCCTTCCTTGCCTTTAAAGGAGTGCCCATTGCTGTGCTGATGTTGCTACATGCCATACTTCTTGCCTATCTCACACTGCGAATTTTTTTCTAAGGTCTATTCTAATCATTAAATCTGTTACGAAAAAAGAACTAAACAAAATGAACACAAAAACGATCAGCTTATATATATATTATATATGTGTGTCTGTGTGTAAGTATATATATATATATATATATATATATATATATATATATATATATATATATATATGTATGTATTTAGATACATATATATATATGTATATGTATGTATGTTTTTGAACTTAATTTCAATGTTTCATGAGCTTCCTAACCTTAGTTATGATTTAATTAATGATGAACATATGATTATCGATTATCATCGATTCCATGATAATTCTTCTGTTAAGCTTCGAGAGTAGAGTTCAATAATGTTATAAAACCTCTGACTAAGATATGTCTAATAATTTCTAAGATACGACGGTTCAAATCTTAATCTAAACAAGTGGACAATTTTTCTTTTTCACGATTTGGGCAATTTTGCTGTTACACCCGGTCTATATATTTTACACATAATGATATATTCATAAGTTTTCTTCAGATTATGAATACTGAATTAACTTTCAGTTATATTTGCACACATTTAAAAATAAATTGCCTAAAGCACTGGCAACAATTGGCGTGTTTGTCTTACTATGCAAAATTATATAAATTTATAGTTTTAAAAAACAGAAATCAAAATTTATGAAAATAGATTTTATTGAAACTCTTCCCTCAAAATTAACAAATTCGAGTAAAAAAAATAAAGATAGCAGAATGAAGACGATGCTTATATATGAAATGATGGGGTGAATGGCTGAAAACATTCGATGAAAATCATATTATTTTGTAGATATCATTATTCTAATAATTTTTTCTGGTTTTATTTACCTCTTAGCATTTTCTTCTGAAAAGCAAATTATCAATGATGTTAGGGAAGAAAAGAAAGCGTAAATAAAACGGGTGTTGAAAATCGAAGCGGATGACAAATGATTGGCACTTAATCGTTACAGAATCGAAGAAAGAGACATTGACAGTGTCAAAGACAATAATTTGGTCAGATGCTTGCGAATATGGCTGAGGGAAAAGATAATGAGACTAAGAAAGAGAAAAGAAAGAAAATGCCAAAAAGAGCAGAGGGTGCGTGTGCATATATATATACATATATATATATATATATATATATATATATATATATATATATATATATATAAATACATATATATATATATGTATACGTATATATCTCTATATATGTATATATGTATATATATGTGTATATATGCATATCTATATGCTTGTGGATATGTATGTATATGTGTATATATATATATATATATATATATATATATATATATATATATATATATATATATATATATATATATATATATATATATATATTAGGTTGGTGCAAAAATAATGACGTATAAATATCGTTTGTTGACGTATTTTTAACGTCAAAAGACGACATCATTACGTCATTATTTTTGCACCAACCTAATATATATATATATATACACACACACAGGCGCATATATATAAGCTGAACTTAAAGGATGAAGAAAAAGAAAAGAAATATGAAACTTGGGGTGAATGAAAAGAGGAGAAAATAAAAGAAAGAGAAGTAAAACATCTTACAAAAACAAGGAAAGTAAAAACAATTGCGAAGATTAAGAAAAAAAAGAACTTTCAGAAATAACCGAAGAATATATATATATATATATATATATATATATATATATATATATATATATATATATATATATATGTGTGTGTGTGTGTGTGTGTGTGTGTAAAAGAGAAGCTGCATAAGAAAAGGTTTCTTTTAGAAGAACAAGAAGAAGAAGGTGAGAAAGAAGAGGAAACAGAAGAAACAGAAGATTAAAAAGAAAAGTAATAAGAAGACAAAAAAGGAGAAGAGAATTAATTCAACAAAGAATGGAGAAAAGCAGCTGATGAAAAAAATTATAAATGTTACTTTATCAATTGTCTACGAAGGAGTTAAATTTTAAAAACAAATTAAAAAAAGTAGAAGTTTATGAGAAAAAAGGACACTCAAAAGATGAATTCTGGAAAAATGTTCGAAATTAATTCGATTATAAAAAGAAAATTTACAAGAAGAAAAAACGGAGAAGAAGATTTAGAAAAAGAAGTAATTTTAGTAGAAGAACAGGAAAAAGACGATGAAGATGATGAGGAAGAAAAAGCGTGAGAAGAAGATTTATAAGCTGATGATAATGAAGAAGAAGAAAAAGAAGAAGAAGAAAATGAAGCAGGAAGTAAAGAAGAAAAATGAGAAAATAACGATGTAGAAGAAAAAGATTGAGAAGGTGATGAAAAAGGAAACGATTTAAAAGAAGACGAAGATTTCGAAAAAAGAAGGAGACAAAGATTTAGAAAGACAAGAAGAAGAAAAAGACGACGGTTTAGAAGAAGAAGATGATTTAAAAGAGGAAGTGGAAGGAGAAGAAGATGATTTAGAAGTAGTAGTAGCAGTAAAAGAATAACATGGAGAAAACGTAAAAGACTATTTAGAAGAAGACATAGAAAAAAGAAAAAAATTTGGAAGAAAATGAAGACGACTTAGAAGAAGAAAAAGAATATTGCGATTGAGAAGGAGAAGTAAAAGAAGATTTAGAAAAGAAGAAGTTTGGTAACAAAATCACAAGAAATATCTGTAGAAAATCTTTAAAAATCAGAGATTAAAAAATGAAAATTTTTAAATTTCTAAAAAGGAAAATAAGAAAATGGACGGCAGAATGCGGTTAGGAGGAAATTTCTGGGGAGATAATAAAAAACAAAAACTATAACTAAAATATCTGGAAAACGACAGTACAATTGTTATGTTAGTAATTTTCAACTAATATATATATATATATATATATATATATATATATATATATATATATATATATATATATATATATATAGATAGATATAATTGCTTGGAAATAAATTAACCTAAAATATATAATAAAATATTTAGGTAATTCAAGAAACAAAAATACAGTCAAATAATATACATTAATCTTATTATTTGTTCCTTGTAAACAAAACAAAATTACCTCCTAACAAGAGTATGAAATATGTGTATGTATGTGTGTTTGTGCATGTGTATGTTACCTATATGTGTGACGCAGATAAACAAGGGGCGAGAAAAGTGTATAATTCTTTCGACAGACAACTGCTGCGTTGTGATTAGCAGATAATATGCTTATATATATTAACAAAAAGTAATGAAATAGATAAAAAAAAAAACAGCAAGTGAATAAAAGATGTTTATAAATAACAAGAAATAAATTGGCTGCAAACATAGAAAGAAAAAAATAAGAAGGAAGGAAAAAATGGAAGAAAGAAATAAAACAAGAAGAAAAAAAAAGTCTTCTGCAACAAGTCTGTTGGCTAGGAAGGCGTGAATGGAATTGGTTTGCCCAGAGGGGTTTTGGCATGATTATTCCTTTGACAGACTTTTACCACTAGCTAATTTCGATGGGCATTTAGAATGCTCAACTGACATTTGACAGAGAACGCAATATGACAAACTCAAGCAGCCACATATACCTTAGCCCCTCACTCTATAGATATCTCTATCTCTCTCATCCTGTTTTCGTTGCACGTGCGCTTGCGCGTCACAACTGTCATGATGAAACCCATTAAAACGTGTGTTCATTCACACTGGAGTGCATATATATATATATATATATATATATATATATATATATATATATATAGCCATTTCAAGTATATACACACACACACACACACACACACACACACATATATATATATATATATATATATATATATATATATATATATATATATATAGGCATTTCGAGTTTCGATCCCCTCTAGAAGCAATCAGACATCTAGCCCCATTCAGAGCTGTGATAAAACGAAACAGTCTGTCTGTGGATGACAGTTACATCTATACATTTCATGGTATATATATATATATATATATATATATATATATATATATATATATATATATATATATATATATACACGAAATGTCCGATTCCGGCATGAAGCTATCGGAAATCTAGCGACACTGAGGAGCTGTGATACAACGAAACAATCTGTCTGTAGATGACCATGGATATATATATATATATATATATATATATATATATATATATATATATATATATATATATATATATATATCAACAGTTACATCTGTCCATTTCAGGCATATATATGCATATATACTTGAAATGAATATATATATATATATATATATATATATATATATATATATATATATATTCAATTTCTCTATCTCATTCGTAAATTCTTCTTTGTATTCTACTCGTTCTTTTTTTCATATTTTTCCTCTTGATAATTCTCTGTCCTGCCGTGTCAGCTAAGCTCTCAGAATACGCCGACTGCACCAGTGCATAGTGGTAAGACCAACCCCCCAACCACCACCATCAACGAGGCGTCCTGGTTATGACGATAAACTACATCCGGCAGCAAGACCCCTGATTTAGGGGTTTTGATGAGCGTCGGACCACATCTTAATTGCTATTGTTCTCAGGTTAACCAGAGAACCCTAACATGTGGGAGCACATGTTAGGTTCTCAGCTATGGGCAAATAGTTAACCCACAGACTGGGATGAAAGCGTTAGGAAGTTGTAGGGGTGGGTTTTTGTAGTCGATGTACCAGTAACACATTTTTGAAAAGTATTTCTAGCAATATATCTTTTGAAAAAAATAAATCGCCAATACCTTTGACACTCGACAAAAAGACATATCTACAAATTGATTTCTTACAAAGAATACATAGTCTATTTATAGGAACATATCCTAAAAATATTGTCGGCATTAAATAAACCATTGGGTTTGATATGCTGTAAAAAAATAAACCAAACCAAAAATATATCAATGAAACCCTATCTACAAAAAAATTCTTACAAAGAATACATGTTCTACTCAAACGAACTTATCCTAAAAATTGTGTCGGCATTTAATAACACATTGAGGCTGATATGCTGTAAATACAAAATAAAGAAATCCAAAAATACGCCAAAAAACAGACATATCTACAAACTGATTTCTTACAAAGAATAGATATTCTATTCGTACGAACATATCCAAAAATCATGTCGGAATTAAATAACCCATTGACGGGATAATATGCCGTAAAACAAAATAAAATCAACCAAAAATACGTCAAGAAAACCTCCTCTTCAAACTGATTTCTTACAAAGAATCTATATTCTGTTCATACCTAACATTCAAATATTGTCGCTATTAAATAACCCATTCAGGTTGATATGCCGTAAAACAAAATAAACCCAAACCCTGATCTACAAACTGATTTCTTACAAAGAATCCATATTCTGTTCATACCTAACATACAAATATTGTCGCTATTAAATAACCCATTGAGGTTGATATCCCGTGAAACAAAATAAACCCAAACCCTGATCTACAAACTGATTTCTTACTAAGAATGCATAGTCTATTTATATGAACATATCCTAAAAATCTTGCCGCTATTAAATAAACCATTCAGGTTGATATGCCATAAAACAGAATAAACCCAAACCTTGATCTACAAACTGATTTCTTAGAAGGAAAACATATTCTATTCATACCAATATATCCTGAAAATTTTTTCAGCATGAAATAATCCCTCGAAGTTCTTCTTGTTCTTGTCACGGCATTCACCCGGGGTGGGTTGAGCCGGCTCCAATATTGGAGATTCATGGGAATTTGGAATTCACAAGCGGTCCCCAGATCCGCACGTATCGATGTTGACATGCCGTAAAACAAAATATAACAATAAAAAAATACGTAAAAATGACCTTATTTACAAACCGATTTCTTAAAAGAAAACATATTCTATTCATATAAACATATCCAGAAAATCTTGTCGGCATTACATAACCCAATGAGGTGTTGATATGCCGTAAAACGAAATAAACCAAACCAAAATTTTTTTCTGCCTATTTCTCTGAACTTTGTTTTGTTTTCATTGACGTCTTTGCATATTTTTTCCCGTTGCTTTCTTCTCATTAGTTTATTTTCTTTTTACATATATTAGGTTGGTGCAAAAATAATGACGTAATAATGTCGTTTTTGAAGTTAAAAAATACGTCAAAAAACGACATTATTACGTCATTATTTTCGCACCAACCTAATATTTTGCATTGTGTTTTTCTCCAACGTCCGACAGTTTATATTTTTTGGGCTTCAAATTCAACTTCTTTTTTTCTCGCAAATCCCTCACACATTTACTTCTTGATTTTGAAATCCTTTTTTCTCTCGAACTTCTCTTTCTCATTTTATTTTTTTTTTTTCGCTTTTTTTCCTCCACTTCTTCCGTCTTCCTTTCCCCCGCCGCCATATCATCTTGTCGTTTTCATCTCTTTCTTTTCACTCGTGTCTTCCTCGGCTTTTCAGTCATTTTATCCAATTGACACGTGCGCATACAACGACGATTTACTTTATTAAGACGTCGAATTCACGTAATCAGGTACGTTATTTATCATCTTCTACAGTATGGCTGAGTCCTTCTCAACTACCCACCCAGAGGCTATGTAGAAATGAAATCAATTACAGCGGTTGGACTCTCATAGGACATTCTTTCTGTGCACTCTCTAGGGGGCGTAATTCGTTGATAGAGCTAGAAAGTTTGTTTCTACTAACAGCATTATGTATCTAATTTCGTCGAAAATCCAGTCGCTGGAAGTTGGAAAACCCTTGTCAGGAACTTCGTAATAATAAACTTGGATTTAAAATACCTAAACCAGTGTTTCTCAAACTTTTTAAGCTACGGTACACAAAGTAGTAAATGAAAATATCACAGCACACTTAGCAAAACTTTTAAAGGGAATACATTTAAATGTTATCAAATAAAACTATATATTTTTAAAATACACACACAAATATGAACTTACTTTATTTCAATGTTTCTATTCAACTATTTGTAAAGCTGATTTAGTGTAAAACCTGTGACTGGTGTCTTTTCGCGATTTCTTTAATGTTTTGTTGAATGTACGATAAGCAGACCCCAATTTTTTCAGTTTAACGTAGTCTTTCTCGCTTCTTATTTTTGATGTTATTCAGGGTCCAAAAGTAAAAAAAAAATGCAATAAAACTGATAAAACCCTTTTAGTTAATGTTGCATATTCCTTTTGTATTCAGGAACAAATTTTTTAAAATCGAACCTTGTTTTCCGAACTGCCTAATATTCCCACTGCATACTGTCGCGCAGTCTATCCATTGTGCTTGATGGCTGTTGATCAAAACGAGTTTTTCTCAACCTTTTGAAGCAATGACACAACTAAAATCAAATGAAAATATCACCGCACATTTAGCAAAACATTTAAAGGGTATATATTTATATGTTATCAACTAAAACGATACATTTAAACGATATACACACATAAATATGAACTTAATTGATTTTAACGTTTCTGTTCGACTATTTTTGTAGCTTATTGAGTTTGAAACCTGTGTCTGATGTTTTTTCGCGATTTCTTCAATGTTTTTCCGAATGAGCGATAAGCAGACCCTCGTTTTTCTTCATTTGATTGTAGTCTTTCTCTCTTCTTATTTTTGATGCTGTTTGGGGTCGAGAACCCTTATTCATATTCAGAAAGCTGCAATAAAACTGATAAAATTTATTAGCAAATGTCGAATAAAAAAGTTTTCATATTTATCAAATACTAACGCAATAAAATTACTACTTCCAAGCACACACACACTCACAAACATATATATATATATATATCATCATCCACAGACAGACTGTTTCTCTATATCACAGCTCATCATTGTGGCTAGACATCCAATTGCCCCAAGCCGGGATGATAACCCGACTGATTCGAGACCAGTCTGAAATTTTACCTCTGAGCTATCAGCGCCCGAGTAGAGAAGAAGGCAAATTTGTACGTACCTATTCTTCGAATAAAAATGCCAATGGCCAAGAGGGCTCAATTCCTGGAAGAGCTTAGCAGTATTAGTAGGCATTGTATAGAAATTCGCGCTTTCTCTCCAGAATGCTCGACCGGAATTAATTTTTCCGGGGACGTATATATATATATATATATATATATATATATATATATATATATATATATATCGTAACAATATTTTGAAAAATTCGCATTTAAA
This sequence comes from Acanthosepion lycidas, assembly GCA_963932145.1. Lineage (NCBI taxonomy): Eukaryota > Metazoa > Mollusca > Cephalopoda > Sepiida > Sepiidae > Acanthosepion > Acanthosepion lycidas. The sequence goes on along the minus strand of OZ010610.1, from coordinate 70,522,483 downwards.
TCTTTTCGAAAAATTCACTAACTTCGTAATTATAAACTTAAATTTAAACCTTGATATTTTTTAATCGTTATCATCACATGCAAAGCATTAAAGCCACTAAGACTCCAGGGATTAAAGGGTTTAGAAGAATTATGACGTGAGACATTAATAATGAGCGGGAAAAGGAAAGATTAACAAGGAAAACAATAGTTAGCGACTGATATTGCATTTAGATTTTTGCAAATAAAACTTGGCTGGAAATCGTGCAGCCCGAAAAGAGTTGCACACGCATGATGTGCGAAAAAAGAACCTGTTAACATAGAAGTTACGGTTACATCTAGCCAACTCAGTTGTTATTTGAGGAGACCTCGTCACCAGTTTAGTACTGAAATAAAAAAAAAAAATTATGTACCGTAGGGAACAGGTCATATGAATAATTACCATGAAAGTAATTATCAAAAAATTCATAGAGGCAACCTTACGGCGGTGGTAAACCGAAACGCTAGATCAGGGCCAATAATATTACTGATTCTTCTTTGGATCTTATGAAGGAGGTCAAGGTAAATATCAAAAGCACCAGACCATATATGGCAGCAATATTTTAAGCATAGGAGATTATATATATATATATATATATATATATATATATATATATATATATATATATAAAAGTGAACATAGAAGTCAACACTTAGAGGCGACAGTCTGTTTCATGCTATATAGCATGAAACAGACTGTCGCCTCTAAGTGTTGACTTCTATGTTCACTTTTATATTTACACACGCTATATTTATATATATATATATATATATATGTATATATTCATACACGTTTCATTAAATGATATAGACAAGTGTTGTCTATTTATTTTATGTCATTTTTTTTTAAATAAATAGACACCACTTGTCTATATTATTAAAAGATGCTGCCTAAATACACACAATGTATATATATATATATATATATATATATATATATATATATATATATATATAAGATAGATTCCTGAGAGAAAATTTGTTTCGCACGACATAGTGAAACGACTTTCTCAGCAGCTGACCTAACAATGGATCCAATAATTATTCCCACTTCATGTCACCTGCGTTAGTCCGAGAAGGCCCGGAGTCACTTTTCTGTAGGTTAGCGTCAGCCATGTTGACGGAGGACAGAGAACTGTCTCTCGGGTTAATTAATGGATATATGTTTAGTTTTGGAGGTGTTAAAATTAACTCGGATTCTGTTTATGCATCACAGGCCGCTCGTATCCGATGATATCCATTTCCTCGGGTGGCTAGCTAATCCCCATTGCAGACGCGAGCCCAGACCCATTTCTTCAACATCCTCAGAGCAAACTATGGTTTATATTGCAACTGTGTTTAGCGGAATTTACAGTTTCTAGGAGAGAACGCATAATTTTGTGTGACACCAGTTAGAACAAAGCCAGTGCGCTTTAAGACCTCGGTCACGATGACTTCATGTTTGTACAGTTACCGACGCTTTCCTAAGAGATCTTCGACCCAATTTCACATAAATGGCTTGGGTAAACCCATGGTATGTTTTTAGACATTTCCCAATAGTGTTACTGGTTTGGATGGTCTGCTCAGTCAGATATTTTGGCTAAATGCCTATTGTTCTGATTATAATTATTTCACAAATGTTGGAGTAACGTCGAAAAGTGAGCGATGAGACAATGAAATCAGGCATAGCTGATCATGTAGTAAAAGAAAAATCCCCTTTAAATGAATGAAAATACTGAACAAATAAGAACAATGGAAAGTCAGAGCATATGCTAGGCTATGAGGATCCCCTCGGTAGATCTAGCATAGAAATAAATACAATATGGGAGCCGTTAATAAAGAAAGAAGAATGAATGTGAGTAAATTTTCAGCCGCAGTAGCAATTCGCTGTAGGATTGCTATACATCTGATGAAGGCCGTAGAACACAACAGCCGGAATAACAACAACAAAGATGAGGACAATATCCCGAATGTAAATAGTGTAAATAGTGTAAATAGTGATAATCTAAAAAAAATAAGTTTTTTTTATTTTTTAAGCCGATATATTTTTATTTCTTGAAACGTTATTTTAGTGGATACCCTTGTCTGAGCAAACGTTTTGCTTTTTTTTGTAAAAATAAAAAAAAAACACAAAAAAACTATGTTTATTTCGTCTACTGACATGCACACTAAAGAAAACTTAATACAGAAAATGTGCTTCGGTACGATTCGAACCTGGGCTCCCCTTTGCAGGAGAAACCACAGACAGCAACAAAGCTTCCTTGTGTCTTTTTTGTAAATATTTTCATGGTAATTGTTCTGATGAAGCTTCCGATATGGTACGTCTGCTATGCTAGATCTACCGAACTTTATAGTTGAAATGGCTAGATGTACCGTAAGTTCTATGCTAATAGATTCTTCTATCGCACTTCTCGCTTGTAGAACAATCTTCCAATTCGACGTTGATCTTCAAAGACTTAAATGCAATGTTAATCGTTATCTTCTGTCTTGTTAATCCTTTTATCGTCTTCTCTCATTAGTGGTACTTTTTCTCACATTCTCTGACATTCAGTTACTCCTTGCGTCTTAGTGGTCTTATTGCCTTGGTAGGGATGAAATTATTTTTAAATGTTTGATCTCTTATTTACAATGGTTTGAATACAGTTTTTTTTTTCCTTCTAGCTTGACTTTTATCTAAGGCGGAGTTTTCTTTACCAGCTGCGTGCCAAATTAACCGAAGAGTACTTTCTGAATTATTTTCATATTTAAAATATCTTTATTCTTAAAATAATACTAGGAACATCAAACGCA
>OZ010610.1:70507197-70514697 GCA_963932145.1 Acanthosepion lycidas | reverse complement strand
ATTTAAGTAATTTTGCAATGGAATTGGTCATATCTTCTGTATGAGTTATCTCAAATTTTTATCTGCACAATTAACTCTATTGTTTCATATAAGAAAGAAAGATTTCGACTCTTTTTACGCTTAAAAATAAAATTATCAAAAGTTAGGGGTGCTGATATAAGACATTAAAAAAATCAATATTTTATGTTATTCTCGTGTTAATACCCCCATATGCGTTACTGCTATCGAGTAATTCATCCTGTTACCATTATAAGGTAATATTTAATTAGTAAAAAACAAAAACCAGAATGTGTTTGATAAAAATATAAAATCCCTTTATGTTCGCATATTTTCTGTTATATGAGATGTGCTTTTATGGCTGTCCACAGCGTCCCATTTCCTTTTGTTCTTGTTCTCTCACCTATTCACACATTTTCGGCAAGAACGTTGCTCTCTCTCCCTCCCTCTTCCTACCCGCTTCTCTTGCTTTTAATATCATGTCAAAATCGCCAGTCTTTTTTCCTTATTATCTGTCGCAGAAAGTTCCGCTATCTCTCTACTATATGCAAAACGCTCCTTAGTAAATTCTAATTTTAAAACTTCCTCGTTAATCGCATGCACTGTCCATGGTATTCTCAAAATAAGTTGATAGCGATATTTTTCTGTCATTATATATTTATTCTTTGTTTGTGGATGATAAGACCCCAATAAAAAAAAATAAAAAATAAAAAAAAGAGAGAGAGAGAAGTCTCCTTGGTATGACGATAAACAACATCCGCCAGCAGGGCCTCTGATCGGCAGGTTTTCAGGAGCTTGAAATCATCTCTTTATTGCTGTTGTTCCCAGGTTTACCCTGCACCAGGGTGGAGGCACCTGTTAGTGTTCCAGCTATGGGAAAAAATTTAACACCCAAACTGGGACAAACATTAGAAAAATATTAAAACCTACAGTGAAAATAACAGCAATTCATTTTTTAATAAATATTACCAGCGATACATTTTTGTAAATGTTTATAATGCTCCCAAGAAAGTTAAATTTCGGCATTAAATGACCCATCAGTTATTGATATGCTGCTAAACCCTGAAACAAATCTATTCTAAAAATATTTCCGGCATTAAATAACCTATTGAGGTTGATATGGCGTAAAACAAAATAAACCCAAACCGCAAACTCCAAGCCTCAATTAAACAGTATTAATTAAATTTACCGGCCTGAATGTTCGAGAAATTTCGCAAAACATATGTAATCTCCGACAGGAATCAAACCTGTATTCCTATATGAAAACCTCTAGCTATAGATACGCGTCTTATTAGCAAAGTCCAAATTACTCTTTATAAACACACAATCTGCGAGGATTTTTCTCGATCAATCATATCTGCTCACGAAACGTATCTTAACGTAAACAATGACAAGATATTAGGAAGTAGGTTATGTCCGACAATTACAATCTTAATAATACAGCACATCAGGCCAAATGACCGTATAGGAACAGAGTTTCGATTCCTGTTGGAAAACGAATATTTTCTACGAAATTTCTCGAACATTCAGGCCTGTAAATGTAATTTGTACTGTTTATTTTAAAAAAAAAACAAAAAAAAAAAACAAAAAAAAACAGCATTTACTTAAATAAAACCCCAAAAGCGAGAAGGACGACAAATATTACCACTAAGAAATAGAAGTTACGCTTGACACCCCCATACGTGAAATACGTGTCAGAAGAAAGTCCACAATTTTTTCTATTGGTTTTGTTTGTTTTGTTTTACGGCATATCAAACACAAAGGGTTATTTAATGCTGATAAAATTTCCTTTTTCTTTTCAAAAATGTATAGCTGGTATTGTTTTTTTTTTTCAAAAATGTATAGTTTGGTTTGGTTTGGTTTGTTTTGTTCCATATTAACCTCATTTCGTTATTTAATGCACACAAGATTTTTATTTCTGGTAATATTTTCTTTATTCAAATATTTATTGCTGATGCTAATTTTTTTTTTTTTAAGTATTTCTGGTATTAAAATCTATTTTTACACTTTCATAGTCTTTCATAGTCTTTGTGGGGTCAACTATTTGATCACAGCTGGGACCTTAACAGGTGCTACCACCCGGGTCAGGATGGACCTGGGAACACCAGCAATTAAGATGTGGTTCCACGTTACACAAAACCTCCTGATCAGGGGCTTTGCTGCTGGACGTAGTTATTCGTCATACCCAGGAAGCGGATGTAGTTTATCGTCATACTCTGTATGGTTTACTACCTGGGTTGTCAAGAAAAGGACAACAGTGATTGCGACAGAATTCTTCAGGTGAATCAGAATTCTTTGGGCTTTTCAGAACTAAGATAAATAAGGAGAGCCTGAACGTTTCATTAAAACAAAAAACAGTTCTATTGATTTTTCAAGCGTACCTTAGATGTGGCACAAGGCCGAAAGTATGGGGCATGGAGTGGGGATCGAACTCACTATTCAGGCGTAAATGTTCTAGCGAGAAAATCTTGCTAACCATAACACCGCCTCGAGGTGCTCTGATTTTGTAAGTGTAGATGTGGAACAAGGCGCCCAGTGAGGATCGAACTCACTAGTCACTCGTAACTGTTTTAGCGAGACAAGCTTGCTAACGATTACAACACGGCGAGGTGCCCAAAAGAGCACAGTTTTAAATTGGTATGTAATAAATAATATTTGACAGCATAAAGTCTTGCAGGATTTAATTGTACACATTCTATAAATACAGCAAAACCCGACACTTGACAAAAATAAAATAAAATAGGCAATTAAAACAAAAGTTGTATGTGCAGATACCCGACAGTTTATTTAGCAACAGTTAGACTTACATACTACATTATTTTTCAAGGCGGGCGCGAAATGAGTCAGCCGCTTTGGCGACCATGTCCTTGTCCATAGCGACGAATGCTTCCACGATGGCAACCATCAGAGTGTCGACCGTGTTGTGGGCGTGCTCGTTGGTCTTGTCTTCGATCTTACCCCAGAAGAAATAGTCAAGGGGTTTGCAGTCTGGTGAAGAGGGCGGCCACAAGTCCGGCGACCAGTGGTGAGTAACATTGTTGTGCAGCCGGGTCTGGGTCGTCTTGGCCTTGTGTGCAGGAGCGGAGTTTTACTGCAAGAATTTAGGGGCGTCCTGGTAGATCTCAGCTGAGACTCTCAGGCCATTTTGAAAGAAGAACGGAGGCAAGAAGTCCCCCTCGCTGCACACAAGACCAAGACGACCCAGGCATGGCTGCTCAACAATGTTCTTCACCACTGGTCGTCGGACTTGTGGCCGCCCTCTTCACCTGACTGCAACCCCCTTGACTATTTCTTCTGAGGCGTGATCGAGGCCAAGACCAACAAGAATGCACACAACATACCGCTATGGACATGGTCACCAAAGCATGTGACTCATTTCGCGCCCGCCTTGAGATGGTCGTCGGTGCCGCCAGCGGTTACATTGAAAAATAATGTAGTAACTGTTGCTAAATAAGCTGTCGGGTCTCTGCACATACAACTTTTGTTTTTATTGTCTATTTCATTTTCTTTTTGTCAAGTGTCGGATTTTGCTACAACAACCTGTATATATAAATGCAAACACAAAAAATATTACAAGGTTACGACCAAATTAGTTTGAAACACCGGTTCCCTTATGATCAATGAAGACAAGCAACGCCGAGGCCGGTTAGTATATAAATAGATGTTCGCCTGGGAATATCAGGTGTTACATGCTTGGATGTGCGGGTGGTGTAATGGATAATAGCTCTAAATCGTTAATCAGAGAGCTGAGTTCCAATTGCCGTCGGGTTTATATTTCTTTACGAGCAAATACCCATGAACACATATCTTCCTGCCCCAGATATGGGTTAAATGCTAAGAGTTGTATCATTAAACGATTATTATCTTTAAAAAATTCTTACAATCTAAAAGAAAAATTGGCAGGCTTTAAATAACCTGCAAAGTGTTGATAAGCCATAGAAAACATGCAATGAATTATTGATTAGCTACCCAAGGATGTCCTTTAGATTTATTTACATTCTCTGGAATGAAAAAGTTTAAAAACCACAGTATAAAGGATCAGTATATATACTGACATTATATATATATATATATATATATATATATATATATATATATATATATATATATATTAATTAGTACATAAAAATGACCTACGTTTTGGTGTGCGACGACTAAAGTTTTCCTGGATTATTAGCTCGTCGAAAATCTACCTCTTCTCCCTCAGCTATGGGTTAATTAGTAAGAGTTGTATCATTAAAGCATTTTTATCTTTAAAATATAATCTTACGATCAAAGCATATTTTCTGACTTTAAATAACCTGCTAAGGGTTGATAAGCCGTAAAAATAATCAATCAATAAAATAATTAGATTTGTACTCGCTCGCGCTAATGTTGACTGTGTTTTCATTTTTCACCCTAATCAAGGAAATAAAACCCCTAAGACTCAAGAGGATGCGAAGAGTGAAATTTTAAAAGAAAAAAAATATTAAGGAGGGAGAACAATGATAATCAGAAATAAGACAACAAATGGTGACGATTGACATTGCATTTAATTATTTAAGATCAAATTTGACAAGAAAGCAAAAATCCGTATTAGAGTTCCACAAGCAAGAAGTGCGAGAGAAGAAGCTGTTAGCAGAGATCATACGGCTACATCTAGAACCACCAACTTTAAATTTGCGAGACCTAACTGGCATTCTAGTACTGCGCTTAATTTCAAAAAGTCGAAGTACCAAAGGGGGGAGTTCCTCCGAAGAATTGTTACGCCAAATCAGGACCGATGTCACTGCATATTCCCCTGGGGATTTCATCAAGTATCCCTAAATATTTAACTTAATCACGAGACCAGATATGGGAGCGATCTTCAATACATGGACGAATGGTAGTCCTATAAATGTGTAAGATAGATTCTGTCGAGAAAAATTGTCTACATGACAGATGGAAGGAACTAATTAACACCTTTCATTAAGAGGTGTAAATGAAAGGTGTTGAAAACTGTTCGACTCTTTTTTATCATGTCCGTTAGAAATCCCTGGAAAATATTAATTTAATCATAAAACAAATCCATATAACAAATCCGAGGCTGAAATACTTCATGTCGTAAGATATGATTATCGTAACCGCTGACTACGTTTTTATATAAATATTATATTTGAGTATATATGTAGGTGTTCGCACGTACGTTTCGTTTCAAGATAGATAAATATAGTGATTTTCCAAGCGTACCTTAGATGTGTCACAAAGCCGAAAGTACCCAGTGAGGATCGAACTCACCATTCAGTGCTGGGGCGCACCAACCTTCTCATCAGAATGGACTGATCCCTCTACTACTAATAGGACAGTTCTATAGAGTTCAGGAGAGATCAAGTGACCATCACACTTCCGTCTCTCTACCGGAAGATACAGTTGGACTTTATACTCTTTCTGATTGATACTGACTAACCTGCGTTCATTTGACTACTAATCTCTCGGTTGTAAATACCTCTTCGAATATACCAGTATTTTTCCCTACGTATGTGTTTGTCCTTATTTCAAAACACGCACGCGGAAGCACTCAACAACTCAACATTCAGTCGTAACTTTTTTAGCGAGACAAGCACGCTAACCATTACACCACGCCGAGGTTCCAATAATGATATTCTAAGAGTACCTTAGATGTGGCACAAGGCCGAAGGTATGGGGTACTCAGTGAGGATCGAATTCTCTATTCAGCCATAACTGTTTTAGCGAGACAAGCATGTTGACCATTACACCACCCCGAGGTGCCGCTAGATAGATACATATAAAGTTTTATAAGTAAAAGTGATTATGCCCAATAACACATGTAAAAATAATGTTCTCTATGAATTTTCATGTCTTTTGCACGTGAGGTCAGCTGTAGAAGATCAAATATTTAAGATATACCTAAATATAACTCATAAAGGGTGTTCCAATAAGATGGATAGATTTTAAATGTGAATAAAGTTCAAGCGTCTAAATTTTTTTTTCTTTTTCATTCAGATTTGGCGGACATATTGGCGATATTATTTTTCACAGATAATTGCCATGACCTAAATAACATGATCCAATAGAGAAATAAATAATTTTTCACCATTAACACTGAGTTATATACTGCTGACCTCGATCCGTCTTAATGAAACACCCTTTATATACATTAATGTATAAATATAACGTGATTTGCTAAGCGATGCTCAGGTGTGGAACAAAGCTGAAATTATTTAGCGCTTATTGAGACTCATCTCACTATTCAGTTGTAATAGATGAGAAAAGCTTGTTAACCATTACACCACATCGAAATGCTAATAAGTTGCTGTGATATATATGCAATACAAATCAACAGTTTTGATTTGGGATGTTTTAATTAATATTCACAATTCTAAAATAATTTTTTGCATATATATATATATATATATATATATATATATATATATATAAACAAATCCCGTTTATATAAAATGCTAAATATATTTTAAATAGAAAAAAACAAAAAAAAAACAAACTGTAATCCGTTTATAACATGTAATTGCGACAACTTTGCGGTAACCAGCTATAATTATGAAAATTTAAATTACGCAACGGTCAGTGTATAGTCAGCATCTGTAGACTGCGGTCTGCAATCAGAGAGGGAAAATATCCATAATTAGTAATACCTTATGACCTCCCCTTTTCACCAATACAAACTCCTTAACAAGGCACTTATATTCATACATATATATATATATATATATATATATATATATATATATATATATATATATATAAAAGAAAGAACAGTAAGATATATAATCCGGTGTTCTTATAGATATTTTTATTTTTAAAAAATAGTGCTCAATGTAAATTTACAGAGCATTAAAATTATAAATTAAAAAAAAAAAGATATTTTAAATCAATCAATTTATATATATATATATATATATATATATATATATATATATATATATATATATATATATATCAGCACCTGAAGACTGCAGTCTGCAATCAGTGAGGGAAAATATCCATACTTATTAACAACTTATGACCTCCCATTTTCACCAATACAAACTCCTTATCGAAAACAAAGGCCTTGTATATATATATATATATATATATATATATATATATATATATATATATATATATATATATATATATATATATGTCTATTAAGACAGCAATCCTTCTTTTATGCAAATTTCATTGAAGACGACAAAAAAGGTGCTTTTATTTAGTTTTTTATAAAATTTCTCATGCGATCTAATATTTGTTTTTCTTTTCAGATGATAAATTATAATATATATATATATATATATATATGTATATATATATATATATATATATATATATATATATATATATATATATATATATACGTCTAATTATTTCCAGTTCTCTAAACAGTTTTTGATATTAAAATGGAATTCATCAAAGAAAGAGCCGTAGTTTTTTCCTACCCAAGTACTTTCGGTTTTCTCCAAGATTCCCAAGGGGTAAATTACAAACACAAACTTAATGTAAAATCTACATTTCATTCTGATGATG
>OZ010610.1:70484697-70502197 GCA_963932145.1 Acanthosepion lycidas | reverse complement strand
AACAAACAAACCAACACTTAATAATATTAAATTCGAACATGGACATAATATCTTGACCGTATTTTGAGAAATGAAAGCATTTTATAAAACATACATACAACAAACTATTTCTTATTTTAACAGTTAAAATATATCCTTGAAAATGGTTAAATGTATAGCCGAAAGCGCTCGATTAAAAAAGAACATTCGGACAGTTTTATATAATTTATCATTCCAAAAGAATAAAAATATTAGATCGCATGAGAAATTGTATAAAAAAATAAAGCACCTTGTCTGTCGTTTTCGATGAAATGTGCATGAAAAAAGGATTGCTGCCTAAATACACACACACACACACACACACATATATATATATATATATATATATATATATATATATATATATATATATATATATATATATATATATTACATGAATCATTCATACAAAAAACAGATTAGTGAATTTAATGATATAAATTTTTTGTATGAATGATTCATGTAATATAAATTGAACTGCACCACATATTTGATATATATATATATATATATATATATATATATATATATATATATATATATATATATGGTGTATTATCAAAAACACATTTACAATCTTTGTGGGGCTGGTTCCTGACTCTAAACAAGGTAAAATGTCCATATAAACCTATGTCCAAAAGGCCATCGTTGTACCTCAACACTTGCATGCACCCGTCAGATCATTGACTGGTGGACCCTTTCACATGCTCTCACACGATGTCGAATGTTTTCGCAGGTCCCCATGCCAAGCTGATGAAGCGTCTCATATTAATGTCTGCTGCATAAAAGAATATTTTTAGGTGGCCCCACACGCAATGATCCAAAGGAGTGACGTCGGGGGAACCTACAGGCAATCGAATCGGTACTCCTCTACACATCCCTTTTCATCGTAGATGTTAGCCAGTGCATCGCGAATAATGTGACTAAAATCTCCTGGCAGCCGATCATGCATAAATCACATTCGTCTTCGTATAAGCAGGGATACATTCTGTAGCAGGTCAAGAACTGCGTTCAAAATAAGTCCCTGTAGACAAATCCTGTGAGACGTGCCGGGAGAACCTATGGACGTATCAGACATTCACCTAACATTCCACCCGACACATTAATAGTATCTGGTGTCTAGCTTGTATTTTACTGTTGTTGTGTCTTCCTATATGCTTAGTAGTAGAGAAGGCCTTGGGGGATCAGCCGACCAGACTGTTCATTGCTGTCGAACTCTCTGCCTCGGCAGAGAAGAACCCGGACAAAGCTATACCGCAGGGCAAACTTTCGTCCGAGGAGGTAGACAGGCCCTGAACCCGTTTATACGCGTTCTATGAGAAGATTTTTGGCCGAGCCTACGGGCTCGGAGAACCAACGGTAAACTCGGCCTTGTGTCACATACACCCCTCGTGGGGGGTGGGCTGTTAAATATTAGCAGTCGAATAGATTGTTCTACTGAAGCCGTGAATTTGCGCAGATGGTGTAGAACTCTCTGGGCAGAGAGGAACCCGGACGAGGGTTTGCCGAAGGGCAAAGTTTCGTCCGGAGAGGTAGATTGGCTCTGGACTCGTTCATGCGGGTTCTAAGGGAATATTTTTGGCCGAGCCTACGGGCTCAGAGAACCCACGATAAACTCAGCCTTGTGCCACATACATCCCTCGTGGGGGGCTGTTAAATATTAACAGTCGAATAGACTGAACGCTTGGTCAACCGACACACACTAACTCGTTGCGTAATACTCTTCTGTTGTACTTACTGTTTAATATACGTTCTCAATGTAACACAAGTTTTGTTATTTATTTAACCATTTACTTGGTGACAACATGGAGATTACAATACTCTCAACAATGTTGATTGTTTAAATTTGTTTTTCCATCTCTTTGTTGCCTCATCCGTAAGACTTAAGAGACAAAAAACGGGTCGGCAGTGTGTGCAATAAACCATCGTCAAATGTTCTCCCGTGAAGAGTGATCAGAGGACTAATGACCCTGCACACGTTGTAAATGATACGAATGCAGGCTCCCTGCGGTACGATATGCTAAGACCACTCGAAATGTGCTGATACCTGGATCGGCTCCGACAGGCTGTACAATGTGTTCTCCGAGGTCTGGCGTACATAGTTTGTCGTGTCGTGAATCCTGTCTCAGCACCGCGACGATAAACAGCAGCAAATGTGGGATGAGTCGGCTGCTTTCGGTCTGGAAACACAATCTGATTCAGCCGTGCAGCCTCGCGTCCATTAACATTCGTGCAGCCCTATGTAAAAAACATATCAGCCTGCTCACGATATGATTATTCTGCGTTTGTTAAACAAAACAGTTCCCAGTTACCTCTCTAATAAATGTGTTAAACACTGAAGATAGTCTAGCTACAAATGTACAGGAATGACAAATGCAACATTGTCTATATATATATATATATATATATATATATAGCAACGCAGCTTCATCTGCCGTAAATTTTGTTTAAACTTAATATCTAAAAAACGTAAGATTTGTGGAAATATATTCATCAGGACTTTTGTCCTTGTTTTGCTGTGAGGAACCCGCCCCACTGTTTATAAGTGAATTTCTGATACATCATACACACACACACACACACACACACACACATATATATATATATATATATATATATATATATGTGTGTGTGTGTGTGTGTGCAAAGAGAATATTTGCCAAGAAGTAGATAAATGAATAAAAAGTATTCAATACAGTTTTCAAAAAAACGAAAATGTAGAACAATTTAAGACATAATGTGATTTCAACGCTGTTGTATCTACAACAGAATAAATAATATTTATGTTGGCCATCGTACGGCTAGATATTCTCGGCGACTGATCTTTTATTTGAATGATGCATCCAGCTTTTAATACTGCAAACCTGTCCACATTTCCAATTCCGAAAAAATCTTTTTGAAGATACATCTATACTTTTGATGAAAATAAACATAAACTAGGTACTCCTGAGGCTGTTCGTGTTAAGGGGATGAAACCGAACGTTGGTTGGGGTTTATTATGAATACAATATGTAACAATACAGTAATTTTTTCTCTTCCTTTAATAATGGCACTAAAAAGCTTGTCCGTGAATATGAAAGAATGGAACCAATTGAAATAAGTAGACAAAACTTGTCTGACGTAATCAATGAAACATGTCTAAATACACACACACACACACACACATACACGTACACAGAGACATATATATATATATATATATATATATATATATATATATAGTAAAGGTAACAAATCCGTTGGTATAAAATCCACGTGGATCCTAGTAATATAAAAAATTAAAATTATTCCACAAAAATAGCTCAATGTATTTATTATTACAGAGCAAATGATTAATACATAATAAAATCCAAAAATCTTATCAGCCCCAGTATAGACAGAGTTCGTGTCGGAAAAATAAATTTCACGAAAAAAAAAAAAAACTAATACAGAATTTATCAATATCAATGTTTCAGTCAGACAAAAAGCACGAGTCAGAAAGGCAAGAAGTGCCCAGGGTCGTGCCTTTCGCCTAACTGAAACATTTATATGGATATAGTTCTTCGACCATTATTTCCTTTTGTAGCTTTTACAGTTAAATTTCTATTTCCGACACTAACAGTCCACGTCGGGGTTGATAAGACAGACGAATTATATATATATATATATATATATATATATATAGAGAGAGAGAGAGAGAGAGAGAGAGGCACGTAATGGATTGCGGCTTGGATTGAGCAATTCCAGTCGAATCCATTGCATTCACTTACGTGCTAATACCATGGGGAAAGGTGTGAATATTCTTCTTCTCCCTCCAGTAAATAGCAGGACATACTGGGTTCTATAGCCTTGGATGGAAACTGGTCTAAGAGAAGGACAACTCTGAATTCAAAACCTGCGGAGGGTCTTTTAGGGACCTTGTGGCCTTACTGCTTCCGGTCTCTGTATTCGGCCCTTCAAAAAGTGTGGATGGTCCTGCACGAAACCTTCACCACTATAGACAAATCTCATGTGCCGTTATCGGGCTGTCGGTTTCCTGGGAACTGATCTGCTTGACCCTCATACGTCGAAATCGACGGGAGAGTCGACTATATATCTATCGATCTATCTATCTATCTATATATATGTATATATATATATATATATATATATATATATATATATATATATATATATATCTGAAAAGTGTGTGTATATAAATAAATATATATATATATATATATATATATATATATATATATATATATATATATATATATATATATATATAATTATTTATATATTATATGCGCGGTACTTATTAGAAAGCGCTCAATATCAGAGATAGAGCTAACATATATGGTTGGATAGATGTGAGCTTGTGATCCTGGGTTTCACGCTTTAGCGATCGTCAGACGATAGCTAAAGCGTGAAACCCAGGATCACAAGCTCACATCTATCCAACCATATATATATATATATATATATATATATATATATATATATATGCGTGTGTGTATTAAGTATTGTATATTAATTTATTGTAGTCACTGCGATTAGTCTTTTTATTATATTTCTCTTTCAGAACATAGTGTATGTAAAAACTGTCCCAATTATCTGCTTATATGAGAGCCATTATCAAACATTTTTTCTGAATATAGAATTTTTTTATAGTAATAGGAATATTTTAATTATTAGTTTTGAATTCAGTTTTCCTGGACCAGTTACCAACCAAGGCTATAGGGCCAGTTTGCCCTGCTATTTATTCCTAAGATTAAACGTAGGTAATTTGATCCAATTAACTCGACTAAGATTCGAACTCGATTCTCCGATTTCTCAATCTGAGCCGCTATCCATGCCTCCATATATGGTGTGATACGAACGGGATATACGGTATTTATTACATATGAATGAGGCTTATATTCTGCGATTCCTGTTTTTTTTAAGCAACTCACCCCAAGCAAGGCGGAAGTGCCACTAGCACGCAAAGGGTTACACAGAGTGAGAGTAAGAATAAAGAGGACTGTTTGGGAAAAGTATAAAGAGAAGGACAGGAGTCTGGGTCAAGGCATCAGAAGGTGTCGATTGACATTACATTTGAATATTTGAAGCAAGTGATAGGGAGGGAGTTCCACTGACGGGAGATGCGAGCTGTAGGGGTAGAAGAGATGGCTACATTTAACCGTTCCGACAGAGAAAGACTAGGATGCTAGTAACTGCAGACGGGATGCCAGATCAGGACAAACCACGTTGCATATCCGTCTCTGGATTTTGTCGAGGACCTCGAGATGAACAACTGGAGCACCAGACCATATATGGCAGCAGTATTTCATTCAAAGGCGAGAAAAACCTTTTGGCGCGACCCAGAAAACAAACTTTCATTGCGGTTGATGAAGCTATTGATTAAATTTATTTGTTCCACCTCAGGATAGTGGACAACGTAAGACCAAACAGGGAGAGTTCGCTAGGGTGGGTAAGTGAGAGCAGTTTCGTTTTAGAGGCATTGAAGTTTACAAGCTAATTCCTGCTCCAGTCAACCACAGATTGGTAGTCCTTCTCGAGTTGAATGTATATTGTGAATGAAGTTTGTTAGGCTTGGCAGACTGCTCTCTACATCTTGATTTTTCAGTGCTTAGAAGAAGTGTTATTTTGTCAGGTAGTTTCAAGAGAAATGCATCTTATCATACTGGATGACCGTTAAAGAAATGCTAGGATCCTGTTATTAAATTTAAAAAGCAGATCGTCTCCTAATTTGACGTTTGTTTCAATATCCACCATTTTCGTTTTCTTTTCCATTGCTTGATGCTGTGCCAAACTTACTCAGGACCAGTACAACTCATGCGAATAAAGACTGCGAGAAGACTGAGGACAAAATTAAACTCAAACTACAGTGGAATGGGAAAAAGGGTTTTAAAACCTGTGAAAATGGGTGGGGAAAGAATTACAAAAACGAAAATTTAAATACGTAAGCGAAAGACAAAATACAATTATCGACTTTAGAATATGCGGAATATCGCCTTTTGACAAGTGCTAAAATTTTCAGTGAAGTAAAAAAAAAAAAAAGAAAAAAGAAAAACTAAAGACTTTTTTCTTTGTTGAAAAATTAAAATAAAAACTAAAGAAAAGGAGAACTTAAAATTCGCAAAAGAGATGAAACAGAATATTGAGAACATGTCGAGTGTGAATTTAGCAGAAAGGCGATTGTGAACGAAATAAAAAAATATTTTCAAAATAAACAAAATGTAAGACCAACTCAGAATTAATGTAAAAAAAAATTAAAGCAGGAAAAAATTTTAAAATAATAAAAACAGAAAATAAGTTATAGCCTATAAAATAAAGTAATAATATTTTTAAAAATAAAGTTTGAAAAATCTCCTATATATATATATATATATATATATATATATATATATATATATATGTATGTATAGAGAGAGAAAGAGAGAGAGAAAGAAAGGAAGGAAGAGAGAGGGAGAGAGAGACTGCAGTTCAAAAGTTTGAAACCATGTAATTTTTTTAAATTGGACTCAAATAGTTGTTTTGTTATTTAAACAAGAGAAAATTATTCTACATGTTTAAAAAAGTGAGACATGATTTTTTATTCAAAATTTTATTATTACAAAAGGGGAACAAAAGCTGTTTATGATTAATTTTTGCTCTCCTCAAAATATACAGTGTTTTTGCCAGCATTTCTCAAATTATAAATTTGGTGATTGATTGCGTTCTTGTTTCACTGATTCTAAGTGCCTAATTTTCCATTTTTTTCCACTCTTCTCTCAAGTTCATCCTATGCTAATTCCGTGTCTATCTTAAACCCACTTCTTCTGGATTTTTACCTTACCTGGGACTAATTTGCTCCCAGAAACATAAATATGAATCCCCTTTCTCATCGCGCTTTGATGCTGTGTTCTGTGTTACTGAGCTAAGAAAAATGAAACAGCTGTTTTTGAAGAATGGTTACCCTGAATGTGTTATCACAGGGTAATATTGAGCGTAAAATTGTTATGTTCAATGAGGTTAAGAAATATGGTCTTCCTAAATACCCTGTATATGTATGACTGCCGTGGATTGGTCCTGTCAGTCAACCATACGCCGATAAAATGTCGTCTTCCATCAAACGATGTTTTAATGTTGTAATGCTCTGGAGCATTTTTTTCCAACTAGAATGTCTTTCCCCTCGTGCCGTAAGTATGTCTTGCTGCCCACCGACGAAGTTCAGCTGCATATCAGTTTAAATGTCGATGTGAGATCGACTATATGGACAAGACTGTCGAGAGGCTTGAGGTTAGGATTGCCCAGCCTGTTCCGGGCAAGGTGTGTAGACTTGAACCTGTAAACATACGGGTGTTCACAGTCTCGTGACTCCGCTATGGGCGAAAATTTATTGAGTTAAAGCCTAAGTTGGTCTTTTTCGTGTAGCCAGTCGTTAAATCTATGCCTAACTAGGAAGATTTTCTTCCTCTCCTAGTCGATGATATTTTTTTTAATTCTGAAGTATGTCAACTGAATGGTAAATAAATATTTAATCGCTGTGATATTTTTGTATCTTATTTTCATAATAAATTATGATCCCTTTTCTAAAGATAAATTTATCCTGTTGTGCCAACTACAATCTGGTCCCACACACACACACACACACACATACACATATACATACACACACACGCATATATATATATATATATATATATATATATATATATATATATATATATATATATATATAATTTAATTTAAAGAAAAACAGACCACTTTAAGGTTCCGTTTGTTATAATTTATTTCACAAGAAAATTTTATTTTTTTCTGGATCGTTAGACTCCACTTTTCTTCGTTTCAACTTTCAAAGTGAAATCTGAAGATCCAATGAAAAATAAAATTCACTGATGAAATATATTATAACAAATGGAGCCTTAATGTGGTCTGTTTTTTAAATTAAATTATTCGCTCTGACTTAAAATTGACCTCTCAGAATTTCATCCTCCTTGGTATTATCCATACTGATTACCAAGATATTCGTTACTTAATTATATATATATATATATATATATATATATATATATATATATATATATATATATATATATATATATGGTGGTAAGTTAAATTTATTCTCTCGTTTGAAATTATATATCTTTAGTCAAGAATGTGGAAATATTTTTGACATTCCTTCGTAGGTATATATAAAAATGGGCACTGACATCAACATCAAGTGCCGACAGCATTTTTCATGCTTAAAGGCAATCTTCAAGCCATGTGCGCTGTGTTTGGATCGACTATTTATATATGCTGGTCAATAGCGCATTATTGATAGGTTTATTTTATTGTTACGGTTATGAGGGGCAGTAACGATTATATATATATATATATATATATATATATATATATATATATATAGGTGTCTGTATAAATATATATATATATATATATATATATATATATATATATATATATATATATATATAATTGATAAGGAAATAAATTATTTTTCAAAAAATACATGGCGTCCGTAACAAAATTACAATACCGTAGAAACATCAATATATTTTATTGCAAGCAGTTGCACAATAATTAAAAGCGAGACGAATAAAGAAAATTCGTAAGACACACTATTAACTACTGGAAAACATAATATTATAAAATAAGGAAGACCGCAAAGCATGTTGCCATAAATAAAATAATCCTATCAAAGCTAAACTAGCAGGGACCAATATAGTGTACCAATATCCATTCCTCTGTACAAGAATGTGCTACTTGTCAAAAAACAAACCACTATCTCTCTGAGTAGACGCCTTACATGCCACCAGTCACAAACAATATTATCTCATAACTTCCAAGAACCTTTAAGGTAAATTCTACTTTATAGTACAAGGATCCTTTTCATGTCACATAGTCGTATACAGGTCGTCATTAGGGTGGTTATGCTTATTAAACTTTATTCTCCCTCTATCGATCTCAAAATATTTAGGAGAGGAGACGGCGTGTTAAAGGTGTTCTAAAAATAGAAGTCTTGCCCCGATCAACTGCCAACGCATAGCATGTTACTGCCAAGAAGCAGACAAGCTGTTCAAACTCTACACTGGACAAGTACTATGTAGCAGCATACACAGAATTTCACCATCCCAAAAAACACATCCTTGATAATGGTTAAAGAAGTAGCCGAAAATACCTCGGGACAATTATATATATATATATATATATATATATATATATATATATATATATATATATATTCTCTAAACTCTGAAAAACAAAAAAAAAGATTGCTGGGAAAAACTCAATAAAAAGAATAATTGAATATTCCGGTTGTTCACTTTTCAATGAAAGATGCATTAAAGAAAGGTCCCTGCCCAAATACACATCAATATATATATATATATTATCGACTCTCCCGTCGATAATACCCTTGGGAAAGGTATGAATCCTCTTCTTCTCCGTCCAGCTATGGGTAAAATAGCAGGACAGACTGGGTTCTATAGCCTTGGATGGCAACTGGTCTAGGAGAAGGACAACTCTGAATTCAAAACTTGCGAAGGGCCGTTTGGGAACCTTGTAGCAGTGAATGTAATGGTTTCGACTGTAATTCGAACACGGCTCTCCGATTCCTCAGTCCAAGCCGATATCCATTCCTCCACCGTGCCTCCTGTATATAATATCCTACGTTGATATATCCCGTTGTTTTTTTATGTCACAGATAAATTTCAGTTTCGATAGTAACAGTATCCCTATAAGCTCGCAAGCTCCCGCAGAATAATGAGCTCTCATAGATACGCAAATGTCTAGGTTATTATCTCTTAGTCCATAAACATCCATCGTGGTATAGTATCGGTTTCTGTAACTGTCTTATTATATTTATTTCTTGCTTAGAAATATGGTAGTAGTTCTTACCTGAATTAATAGCTTCCATTAGTAGACCTTCCATGAGGGTGGATGAAGTCATAAATATCAAACTTCTTTTTTTTTTTCGTATTATTGATCCTTTCAAAAGATTCGGCTGTATTTCGCAACCGGCTGATACCTAAAGCCTTTTTTAAGGACCTCCAATCGATTGTGAACCGGGGCATGAATTGGCTGGTCAACTTCAACGCTTCCAAGACAAAACTGCTCTATTAATCACCACAGAGATCCCTCCCTCTAATGTCTGACGCTCAACTTCTCGAGAGCAACTCTCTGCGGCTTCTCGGTCTCACGTTGACTGCTGAGATGGAATAAATACATTGAATCGATTGCCTCGTCCACTGCAAGTAAAGTTGGCTCCCTGAGCCGCGCCAGGAAGTTTTTCTCCCCGGAGTCGATCCTCCAGATCTACAAATCAACAATTCGCCCTTGCATGGAGTATTGCTGCCTTATATGGTCTGTTGCCTCTTCTGTTTGCCTCGGGGTTCTTGATAGGCTCCAGCGGCGGATATGCAGTGTACTTGGCCCTGTCCTGGCGTCTCGTCTACAGTCACTTTCTCACAGACGCGCCGTCGCCTTCCTCTGTCTGTTCTACAAATACTTTCATGGAAATTGCTCCGAGGAGCTGCATTCGCTGGTTCCAAGACGTTATGAGTTCCAGCGACTTACGAGACTGACATCCCGCTCTCACCCCTTCACTGTCGAAACTCCTAAATGTAGCCGTCTCTTCTACTCTAATAGCTTCATGTCGCTCACCTCTCGCCTGTGGAACTCCCTTCCCTATTCCTGTTTCCCTGTGAGCTATAGTCTCCAGCTATTCAAGTGTAATGTCAATCGACATCTCCAGTTGCCTTGACCTATCCACTACCCTCATCCTTTCTTCTATCACTCCTATCTGATATTGCTCTAAATTTTCTGTAACCCCTTGCGTCCTCGTGGCTTCCCGCCTTGCTTGGGGTGAAATGCTTAAAAAGAAAATGCACGCCCTTTCCATTATGGTTTTACTGATATTACCAATATTATATTTGGATGCCTTGAGCAGACGGTATAGCGGTTATTTAGGAAATTTTCCTTGTGATCTTTAATCGTGAGGAATGCCTGTTGTTTGTGAAATTTTTGTATTCAATCGTCTATTTTCAGTTCGGTCACTATTGACTTGGCATCACGATTGATAGTTATTCCCTGTTGTCATCCGCTTTAAAAAAAAAAATTGAATTCTGTATTCATGGCTTTGTGGTATAAATCGATGTCAATGTAATAATCTTTACCAGTCTTATCCGATTTGATAACTATGCGATACTATTTGTTGTAACCGCAGTAAAACATACGAAAATCTTCTTATGGATAGAATGAGCGATATCCTAAAAGACTTTGGTGTGTCGAAGGTTTGAACAATGGAAAATGACCCAGACTTAGAGGGCGATGATGATTGGCATGTCTTCTACGCAGCTGGAAATGCAAGCTGTAAAGCGTAAACTACATTTTCGTAAACAGCAAATTTGGAGTCGATTAATCAGGGTTGAATATTGAGTTGAAATACCATGGGGAGGGTCGATAAGCCACACACACACATTGAGGAGATTTAGTGACAGGTTATAATATGAGAGAGTGTAAGAAAAGAATTCCCCAGAATTAAAATTAAGCTGACAACAAAGTGGATTTACCGATATCCCCGTATGCACAGTGATCCGCGCCTGTTAGAGGGAATATCAATAAGTACGAATGCCCGGATCGAATTCGTGAGACGAGACGGAGACAGGAGAGAGGCGGCAGAGAGTTCGATCCAGCCAACGGTCGTTATCCCCACCCACACCTGATGGCCTGCCGAAGAGAATCCTTTGACTTTAGCCTTGTGTTGTTCAATTTATTCGAGTGGTATTTGTCCTTTACGTTTTTGCCTTGCTTGGACCCTCCCATCACGAAGATACCTGCAACAATTCATTCTTGGCCTCCTTACAATCAAACTTCAATCACAACGTCGGATAGGTCAGGTCTGAGATCGAAGCGATCTTCATCAATGTCTTTTTGCATAGGTGTTGGAAGTCTTGAACGACTAGGAAAAGTGATGTACAAATAATGTTATCTTCACTATTTACATTATTCGGACTATTGTCCTCATCTTTGTCGCCATATTTATCACAACGTTTCTTCTTCAGGTGGTTTGAATGTCGAACTGAACCCTTTATTTTGCTCGCTGGTGTAGACTGATCTAGTTCCACGTGCCACCGTATAAACCAATGGCTTCTGTTATAAATTATAGGCATTTAAGAATATTTGTGGAGATTTCATACTTTATTTTGTTCAGGTTAGGTTTCTAGAGTTTTATGTATATAGCTTCAAGAATTTTTAGCTTTTGTTTATAGTTTTGTCGATATAATTTAATGAAATATACATTTATATATATATATATATATATATATATATATATATATATATAATCTCTGATGTATTGAAACAGTACTCAATGTTATCATCATCATCATCATCATCATCATCATCATCATCATCATCATCATCAAAATTGTTTCGATTTGAGGCCAAGAATTAAAATGTTCTCTCATCTTCAGTGATGTATTCTGATTCGACAATATTTTCGCAGCTTTTTACTGTCTTCATCGAGTTCACGGATTTGTGGCAGATCTTCCTTGATTGTAAACTTCTCGAAAGCAAAAGAAGGATCTATCTCCCTTGTTCTTTGAATGTCGCGGTTCAGCATAGTAACTATCGTGGTTCTTGGATGACCTCTGAACTTTTGGAAGTCAGTCTTTCCAAAGTAAAACTCCATGGATTTCTTAGTATGCAACGTCTGAAATAAGCAGTTTCTGCGTAGCAGTAACAGAAGATATTACCTAATCGGCGATGTTATATCTATCTATTAGTGCCATTAAGTATTAGGTTGGTGCCAAAATAATGACGTAATAATGTCGTTTTTTGACGTTAAAAATACGTCAAAAAACGACATTATTACGTCATTATTTTGGCACCAACCTAATATACATTAGTGAATATAGATAGTATCCTACATGGAGAGACAGACTCAGAGTTTTAGGCAAATATACAATCTTTAGGTGTAAAATAATTGCTGACCATAAAGCGTTATGAAATTCGAATTCTCATGGTGTTAATATAAAAATTTGTGTTAAGACATTATATTATTTTTGCTTATAATATATGTAATAATTATTTATAATTCATATAGATCACATTTTTATTAAATTTATTTTAAATAATTTAAAAAAAATAAATTTATGTAAACAAACATGTGTCAAAAGGGATAGCTTCATTTTTTTACAAAGAAGACAATCGTTAGTTTTAATACAAACAAATAGTGCTTATTAATAGCATTGTTATATAACATTGAACACTGTTTTAATAGATCTGAGAAATAGATATGTACTTGAATGTATATATATATATATATATATATATATATATATATATATATATATATATATATACGTATGCTTCATTGAATATTATCGACAAAGGTAAGAAACATCTAGCCCAGTTGTCCTATACCTACGTTCAGTACTCGTCGCTTCATTGTCATCCGAGTACACATGTCGAAGCAAATATTTGTATATATGTAAGTATAATTAAAGGCCACAATTTTTAATGAGAAGGAAATATAACAAAAAGAACAATATTAAATGACCATGTTATATATATATATATATATATATATATATATATATATATATATATATATATATATATATATATGATAAAATTATAGTTATTAGATATGCTATATTTATGAGGTGAAGTATTTGATATCAGGAATACAACGTATGTAAATATAACATTCAGCGGCGACAGTCTGCTTCATGGTTAAACGCAATCATCAGACCATGTGAGCTGTAATAATGTTCAACTAGTTATATATGTTGGTTAGTTATCAGACTTGATTAACTAGATAGATATGAAAAGATAATAGACAGATAGATAGATAGAAAAAACGACTCGATAGGTAGATATTGATGAACATAGTTGGTTAACTAATAGAGAGATATGAACAGAGTGAGATAGATAGATAGATAGATAGATAGATACATATATACATAGATAGATAGATAGATAGATATGAACAGATTGAGATAGATTGATAGATATAAAGAGAGTGAAAGAGATAGATAGATAGATAGATAGATAGATAGATAGATAGATAGATAGATAGATAAAATAAAAAACGACTCGATAGGTAAATATTGATGAGCATAATTGGTTAACTAATAGAGAGATATGAACAGAGTAAGATAGATAATAGATAGATAGATAGATAGATATGAACAGATTGAGATACATTGATTGATATGAAGAGAGTGAAAGAGATAGATTGATAGATAGATAGATAGATAGATATGAACAGATTGATATAGATTGATAGATATGAAGAGAGTGAAAGAGATAGAGAGATAGATAGATAGATAGATAGATAGATGGTCAAAGTGAGATAGATAGATAGACAGACAGACAGAAAGAAAGAAAGAAAGAAAGAAAGCAAGAATCCAGAATGTCCATTTAATAGATTATTATTCTTATTCGAATTCTGACGAGTACGAAATAACGAATCTCCGATTTGGCGTTTAAATAACATCAAAGGATTGATAAACCGTAAAAAAGCAAATCAGTCGATCTTTTTAGATAACAAAATTGAATAATAAATTTAATTGTCAGTCGTCTTTAATAAAACTTGTATAAAAGAGGGATTGTTGCCCAAATACAACATATATATATATATATATATATATATATATATATATATATATATATATATTATATATATATATATATATATATATTCAATAAGTAACAAAGAATGGATGAGATGGCGAGAAAAATTGAAATAATATAGAAATTTTGAAAAAGCAAGGAGTGAAAACGGCTACGAACTTACATTTTTTTTTTTTTTTGAGAATTGAAGAAATTAAGGATAACTTCAAACTTAACGAAGGAACATGAAAGAAGGGGGAGAATAAAAAAAAGAAAACATTGTATTGGTAACTGAGAAAGTGCCATGGTACTGACAATGCAGAATAATAATAAAAATAATTAACAAAAAAACAAAAAAACAATTCATCGTTGTTGCCAAGTCTGTGGAAATGGTAATAAGCCTGCTGAAGAGAAGTTAACATCAAAAAGGGTGTGAACAGTTCCATGGCAGAAGATTTCAGATAAAGTGCTGAGCTTTGGTAGGTGTCGAAGTTGGCAGCTGAGAAAGAGTCACGCGAAACGGCCACCGTTGCAGTACTGCTCATTTGCGAGCACCGGCGACAAAACCTGAACTAGTCATGAAGAACAGAACAAAAATCTAAAGGAATTAATTCAACAATACCAACATGGAAGGAAAATGAATAAGAAATTTTCAAATCTATTTACTTACATTCCAAACCAAAAATAACAATACAATGACTCAGAAAAATTGACGACCCTTCTTATATGTATAAGTCTGTTGATATCTATCTATCTATCTGTATTCTTTCTCTATTTCTCTATCTATCTATCTATCTATCTATCTATCTATCTATCTATCTATCTATCTATCTATCTCAGTTTGTTCATATCTATCTATCTGAATTCTTTCATCTTTCACTCTCACTACACACACACACGCTCACACTATCTATCTATCTATCTATCTATCTCTCTCTCTCTCTATATATATATATATATATACATATATATATATATATATATACTTAGTTCGTTCATATACATCTATTTGAATTTTTCATCTTTCTCTCCGCCCCTATATATATATATATATATATACATACATACATACATACATATATATATATATATATATATATATATATATATATATATATATATATATATATATATATATATATATATATACAAATATATATTCGATTCCTGTCGGTGGACGTATATTTTCTATGACAATTTCTCGGACATTAATGCTAGTAAATTCTGTTACTACTGTTTATTATAAATAGAGCGTTTACTTAAATATATGTATCTATAAAAAAGAATGTATAAACATAAAAATGTCTATATATATATATATATATATATATATATATATATATATATATATATATATATGTATGCATGTATGTATGTATATTAAAACACCATTACAAAGACAGAACAAAATTCGCGTTAAAAAATTAAAAAATAAAAACAAATGAAAACTACAGACAAAAGTTTATTTTTTCCATCAAGACATTCATTTCTGTAGTTCAATGCTACCAGTATGCAGAAAATAATTTTTCTCCTGATGATGGCCATGATGGCCGAAGCTAGTCGAGGAATCTAAATGAAATAATAATAAAAACGAAGCAATATTAATATACAAGCCAGTGTGTCTGAAGATTTTAATTTTTTTATTGTTAAATATATATATATATATATATATATATATATATATATATATATATATTTGAAAGAGAAAGAACAGATGTACTTAGAATCAACAGTCCTTACCATTCAGTATTTAAAAAATGCTCAATACAACGTAGAAAAATATATAATATAATTAAAATATTTTTATTATAATAGATTACAATAAAACTTTTACATCGCTACACAAAAATCTTCATGTTTCGGAACTTTATTGATTCCTCATCAAATGATGGTAGATAATATAAGAGGAATTATTCATTTGAGAATGTTGAAAACATATAGTTACCTTTTTGAACATTAAAAATTCTCCCCCAACTTTTTAACTTTCAAAAGAGGTAACATTTTTTTCTTTGCTGCATTTATGTAATATATAATTGTTATTTTGGGATATTGATTTTTCGACGTTTTAAACGCAGTTACAGCTGATCTTTAAATTATTTTTATTGAAAAATCTTCTTTAGCATTGGAGACTGATTAATATGCTTATGAATTAAATTTAGGAAAAATCTTCCAATAATCGTTTCAAGATTACGATTAAAGCTGGATATTTTTCTAAGAAGATTTCTCGAATATTCAGGACTGGAGATGTAAATAAATAAAACAGAGCATCAACTCAAATATAAGCATCCATTTAAAATAACGTATAAAACATGAAGTAAAAATATAGACATATATAATGTATATTTAGGCAGCAAACCTTCTTAAAGACATGTTCAAAATTAAGAATTACCATTTTTAAAATTTTAATTTAAAATTTAATGTGTATTAAGTTTTTTTTGGCATTTCAACAAAAACAAAATAAATAAAACAACATATATATTTTTCCTCTTTTTTTAAAATAATTTTATAATATTTTAAACATAATTTTGAATTTTATAGTAAAAATTAATATTAACTAGAATAAACTCGTCTTTAGTTTAACCTTCACATTAAAGCATTAATTAATTATTTTAACCAAGGTTCGTTGTCATGTTTTTTTGAATTCTCATATACTTGTGTTTTGAGTGGTCATTCCAGCTTATGTAACAGCGTTTCCCCTAGCGAGGGATGTTTGGTCGATTTGAACCTTTTAAAACCCTTTATCCTACATTCAACACCATGACTTGTTAAGACACCAGATGTGTTGAAAGAAAATGGCTTTTTGCTGTGATTTTATTACGCATTCATGTCATAATTTTCGAATAAATAATTATATATATATATATATATATATATATATATATATATATGTTCCTTACAAATTTATTTCGGTTGAGTT
>OZ010610.1:70402197-70479697 GCA_963932145.1 Acanthosepion lycidas | reverse complement strand
CCTGACCTCCTCTGCCGACATGGCTGAATGCTTTGCTCGGAAAGTTTCATTCAACTCGACCCTCGACTCTTCCGCTGTACCCATACCCGACTTCCCTCTTAGAACTGAGGCCCTATTGAGTGGGTTACACATAACCCCGTCTTTGGTACTGGGCGTTATCTCCAATTTAGACACCAACAAGGCTAGTGGTGGAGATGGGATACCAGCCATTGTCTTGAAGAAATGCGTGTCTGAACTGGCGCCCGCCCGTTCTAAACTATACAACTACTCCCTCAAGGAATCTTGTTTTCTGCTGGAAGTCCTCTTCGATTGTTCATGTCTTCAAGAACTCTGACGACCCCTCTGACCCTCCTACCCTAAGTCTTCGAAGCCCTAATCAATACCGGGGTGGTTATGATATATCCCATGATCTGCTCTCAGACAAGCAATATGGCTTCAGCTTTGCCCAATCTACAGCTGATGTGCTTACGGCCATCACTGAAACTGTCTACCGAGCTCTTCAAAATATAGGGGATGCTCGTGCAGTGGCCCTAAACATCTCCAAAGCATTTGATAGGGTTTGGCATGCCGGCCTTCTTCGCAAATTTCAGGGTTATGGTATCAAGGGTCGATTGTTTGACCTAATACAATCATTCCTGTCAAATCGTGAATTGAAGGTCGTTCTCAACGGATTCTCCTCCAGTTCCTATCCTACGAAACCAGGTGTTCCTCAAGGCTCCATCCTAGGCCCCACTCTATTCCTTATCTACATAAATGTCTTTCCTGACGCCATAAATTCCCAAGTTGGCATCTACGCGGATGACACCACAATTTATTCCTGCCTCAAAAACAAATCTAGCGTCACTGACAAAACTAACCTGGCCATGCGTCTCGAAAAGGACCTCCAATCGTTTGTGAACTGGGGCAGGATTTGGCTGGTCAACTTTAATGCTTCAAAAACAAAACTGCTCTCTATTAATCACCACATAGATCCTTCCCTGCCCTCCATTAGAATGTCTGACGCTCAACTTCTCGAGAGAAACTCTCTATGGCTGCTCGGTCTCACGTTGACTGCTGACCTGTGATGGAACAAATACATTGAGTCAATTGCTTCTTCCACCGCATAGAAAGATGGCTCCCTGTGCCGAACCAGGAATTTTTTCTCCAAAGGAATCGATCCTCCAGATCTACAAATAAACAACTCACCCTTAGATGGAGTATTGCTGCCATATATAGTCTGGAGCCCCTTCTGTTTGCCTCAGGGTACTTGATAGGCTCCAGAGGCGGATATGCAATATAATTGGCCCTGATCTGGCATCTCGTCTACAGTTACTTTCTCATAGACGTGCCGTCGCCTCTATTTTTTACAAATACTTTCATGGCAATTGCTCTGACGAGCTGCATTCGCTGGTTCCAAGATTATACACGACAACAACTATTGCTTTCACGCTTATTTGAAATTTTGACTCCTTTCACCACAGACAAGGTGCTAAAGCCCTCAGACTCAAACGGTTTCTGGGACTGAAAGAACCCGAGAAATCGTTATCGAGAAGAAAGGACAATAAAAGAACAGAATTGAAGACAGAAAATAAAGAGTGACATTGCTTTTAAATCTTTGAATATGGTAATTGACAGAAAGATAGGAAGAAGATTGATAATTCCACAAGTGAGAAGTGCTAGAGAAGAAACTATTAGCATAGAACTTACGGTTATATCCTGCAATTTCGAAACTGAAAAGAAGAGACCTAATTGCCAATGTAGCACATGAAGTGTAGTTACCAAAGTCGGTGTGAAATTGACTGAAGCCGAGATGCTAGATGAAGACAGATAACGATACAGATTCTTTTTCGGATTTTTTCAAGAATCTCTTGATACATTTGAGTAGCATATGACCAGTTGCGTCAACAATATTCAACGCACGGTCGACTTACAAACATTCAAGAGCGATTCTAGTGAGAGAAACTGTGAGTAAATGCGGAAATTTTGCATCCACGAATTCCTTCAAGTAGTTCATAGTGAAGAAATAATTTTGTTCACTTGTAATCATGGAGTATTCACCTATAACCTTAACGGACTCTAAAATATTTTTAGTCTGATTTGTCCAAACGAAGAAAATTGAAAACGTGATATACCAAAACAAGTCCTCATAAAAATAAAACATCAATAGCGTAAGAATAAACATGCTGAGATGAATTAAAGAACCATCACAGCCATTTTTGAGATACAAGAAAAATATACACCAACTTGATACAAAAAATAAAAATATGTCGAAAGCTTAAATATAGCGATGGCAGAAGAATAAAAAAATGAAGAATATCGAAATAGCAAGCCAAATATTTAGACAGATGGAAAAGTGACTTTATTTCGATTTAAAAAAAAAGCCAAATATTTCTATCCTTAAAAAATGTAAGTCAAATACATGAAATTTCGTATGCAAAAGTCTTTTTGGTTCTCACCTAAATTTAAATGTTGCCAAACATGAATATAAACATTAAAAAGATAATAACGGATAAAGCAGACGATAACAGAATACAACTGCATGTATGCGCATGCGCTTACTGAAACAAAGATGGATGCACAAAGACAAAACCTTAAGAGTAGATAAGCGTCGATAATCTCTGTACAATTCAACTCAATCCACTAAAATATATGATGTGTTTTACAGTATGTTGAACTCTGACATTTGGTATTAGTGTTTAAGTTGGGAATCCGACAAAGGCTACAAATGGGAGTTTGCAGCCAATCGTTTTGCACAAGTGTTCACACCGAAGATAATATTGTAATTTCGAAACATTCAATAGTTACCGTACATAAATATCTAGCTTGTTATTTATCCAGTATAAAAAAAGAGACAGAAGGAAAGATAGACAGATAGAGAAAGAATATTTGTCATTTCACTTTAATTTTCCACATTTTTCATATCATCAATTTAATTTCAGGTCACTCGGAGATTGATGCACATACCGTGTATCTCAGTACAACCAAAAGTACAATAGAAATAGTGATAAAAGAAAGCCTTTCTTAAGTGACGCTTTTTGTTCTCTGAGGGACTTTGTCAAAGCAAATGCGAAGACTTTATTTTGTAACATGTATTTATATACAAGAGCAAAATGTTATTAGTTTAGGTATTCATATATATATATAAATGAGAGAAATTTGTAGCGATTTCAAAATGTTTCCATTATAATCTCTCTTATAAAAACATAATATAATATAATACACACACACACACACACACACACACACATATATATATATATGCATGTTTCATTATAAACGATAGACAAGGTACTATGGTTAAGCTTTTTATTTAATTTTTCTTGTGTTCGAACAAGAGGTTTCTTTTCTGGACAAAGGGTGTGTAAGAACTGTCAAAATATTTTATATTTCCGAGCGCTTTCGGCTATACGTTTAGCCATTATCAAGGATGATTCGATTTTTCAGCTTAATTGAGTGTATGCGTTATGAGTTGCTTTAATAATAAAAAAGAAAAAGCCAACTCTTAACAATATTAACTACGAACAAAGCCACAATATGTTAACTGCATTCAGAAATTAAAAAAATCCCTATCACTAGAAACTAGAAGAACCCGGATGAGTTCCACCACAGAATATGTGATCGAGAAGCGCTATATCGAGTCTAATTCGTTACCTCTTCGTCACCGAGGCAGCTTGTATGATGTTTGCCTGATAACGTAACTGTCCGGGTTTCAATTCTCGGTAATGGATGCGCACTGCTGATAAATCCCAAATATAGGACGAAACGGCCGTCCAGTGCTTTCTGCATTCTGTTGAGGTTTCTTCAAGGGTGGTATGCTTAATTATGATATACGTATTTAAGAAAAAGGTATTAGGTTGGTGCAAAAATAATGACGTTTTTTGACGTCAAAAAATACGTCAAAAAACGTCATTATTTTTGCACCAACCTAATAATATGTCTACCAACCAACCGGATTTTGTTAAAGGAACGATGTACAAGCCAAAAAAATTACTCCGATATACCACTACAACGGAAGTGACAGTATATATATATATATATATATATATATATATATATATATATATATATATATGAAGAAATATAGTCTTAAGGTGTGCTATATTTATGGAATAAAATGCTCAATATCAGAGACAGAGCGTGTGTAAATATAAAAGTGAACATAGAAGTCAACACTTAGAGGCGACAGTCTGTTTCATGCTATATGCAATCGTCAGGCCACTGATATATTCTCGTTTCTCTCTCTCTCTGTTTATATATATATATATATATATATATATATATATATATATATATAAGATTGGTTATTTTGTTTAAAAGTTATAATTGATTTACGCTCATATTCAAGTAGAAGCCCTGTTTTTAATTTAACAGTATTTTTTTATCCAACTACATCTGCCATCCTGAATATTCGAAAAATCTAGTCATAAAAGTAGGCGTCCTCCGGTAGGATTCATACCTTTATCCCTTATGTGCGACAGGCGTGCTTAACCGCTCGGACATGTCGGATTTTCGGTCAAACAAACATACACTCTCTGCCGATTCTCGAATCATCCATATAATATCTATCGTATGTTAACGTAAAAAAAGAGGAAGAAGAAGAGAAAGCAAGAAAAGGAAATATATAGAGGCAGAAGGACAGATGGATATAGATATATGAAGAGAAAAACGAGAATTATTGAAATATATGTAGAGAGGTAGATACAAAACATGACAGCGTGAAAGAATGAGAGAATGAAATGATGAGAGAGTGAAGAACAAGAGAGAGAGAATGAGAGAGTGAAAGGGTGAGAGAGAGAAGGAATGAATGAGGGAAAGGATGAGAGAGTGAAAGGGTGAGGGAGTGAAATGGTGAGAGAGTGAAAGAATGAGAGAATGAAAGGATGAGAGAATGAAAGGGTGATAGAGTGAAAGGATGAGAGAGTGCAAGGGTGAGGGAATGAAATGGTGACAGAGTGAAAGAATGAGAGAGTGAAACGGTGAGGGAGTGAAATGGTGAGAGAGTGAAAGAATGAGAGAATGAAAGGATGAGAGAATGAAAGGGTGAGAGAGTGAAAGAATGAGAGAATGAAAGGATGAGAGAGTGAAAGGGTGAGAGAGTGAAAGAATAAGACCGAGATAAACATACACAAACAGGTGCAGACACAGAGAGAAAAACATTAAGAGAAGAATAGAATAAAAGAATGAGGGAGATAGAGTGATGGAGATAGAGGTAGAGGGAGAGAGAGAAAAAGAGAATTAAGTAGGAAACGAGAAATAATAATAATAATAATAATAATAATAATAATAATAATAATGATAAACATAGAGAGATAGAGAGAGTGGGGAGAGAGAGACGGTGAGGGCGAAGGAGAGCAATGTCGCGTTTTCTTGAGTGCATAATCGAAACTTTGCATTCCGTTTGTCTTCCCCTAGGTGAAAGTTTTACTCTGCGTCACTTTTCCACATGGTCGCCATATTTGTGATTTGATTCCAGCTCAGCTTTTTATTATTCTCTCCTGTCATTACGCTTAATGGAGACATTTTATGATGGGCAAGCCGCTCTCCGAAAATAGCGCCCACACTCAAGCCAAAATGCTCATCCCTTTCTTCTCCATCTTTCATTATTCTTTACAATGTTTTCCTTTTGGGGTCCTTTCTTTTGCGACTTTTTTCTCCATTCTTCTTTCTTTGATTCTTATTTTATTCTTCTGTATTTATTTATATTTATTCATGTATTTTTTTGCTGACATCTTTATCCTTTCCATTTTCATTTGGCCTTCATTCTTTTGCCGTCTTTGCTTTTTTAATTCGAATCAGATTTCCATTATTGTTTATTATCAGCCATTTCTGCAGACGATATTTAAAGTAATCACGTTTTTTCTTTCTTTATTGATTTCTTTCTATTTTCGTTTCTTTTTTCTTTCTTTGTCATTATGTTTTCTTTCTCATTTCTGTCCTTCTTTTATTTTTCATTTCTTTTATTAATCAAGCATATGTTTGATGCAATACTGGTTTCTTTCTTTCTGTCTTCGTCATTTCTTTCTTTTTTCTTTGACATTTCTTTCTTTCTCTCTTTATTTCTTTCTTTGTCATTTCTATGTTTCTATAATTGCCATTATCGTCTTTTTTTCATTTATTTTATTAATGATGTATAGGTTTGATTCAATACTGATTTCTTTCTTTCTTTCTTTCTTCCTTTGTCATTGCTCTCTTTTTTTCATTGGCATTATTGTCTTTTTTGTTAATTCCTTCCTTCCTTCTTTCTTTCTTTCTTTCTTTCTTTGTCATTTCTCTCTTTTTTCATTGGCATTATTGTCTTTTTTGTTAATTCCTTCCTTCTTTCTTTCTTTCTTTCTTTCTTTCTTTCTTTCTTTGTCATTTCTCTCTTTTTTTCATTGGCATTATTGTCTTTTTTGTTAATTCCTTCCTTCTTTCTTTCTTTCTTTCTTTCTTTCTTTCTTTGTCATTTAATTTTCCTTTAAATTCTATTACTTTCTTTCTTTTTCTTTCTTTCTTTATTTGTAATTTCTTTTATTAATCAAGCATATATTTTTTTTAATACTAGTTTATCTCCTTCTTTCTTTACCGTTCTTTCTTTCTTTCTTTCTTTCTTTCTCATTAATTCACATCGTTTATTTAATACTTGTTCTTTCTTTTTCTTTCTCTTTTTCATTTTTTAATCACTATTGTTTCATTCTTTAATTAATTTCTTCTTTTTTTTCTATAAATCTCAAAATTTCCTTTCTTTCTTTCATTTTATTTTGAATTCATTTCCTTCAACTATTCTATTCAGAATTTGTTTTTTAGACCAACTTCTACCTTTCATCTTACTTGTTTTTTTCTCTCAATCTTTTCACTTATCAAAGGATTCGTTCTCTTCTAAATTGAACCCTGCTTTCCTATTTTTCTCATTTCAAGATTTTCTTTTCTGAAAACATTTTTTGTTTTTCAACTCAAACGGCAACTTCCTTCTTTCCTTTTTAATTCGCTGATTTTTTTTCTTTTGAACTATTAGCTTGCTGCAAAAATAATGACGTAATAATGTCGTTTTTTGACGTATTTTTAATGTCAAAAAACGACATTATTACGTCATTATTTTTGCACCAACCTAATATGATGGCTTATCTCATCGCAATTTTCTGTCCTTCTGCGATTTTTTCTTTCTTTCTTTCTTCTTTTCTAATTAATCTACTCTATTCTCTTTTTCACTTATTTTCATCCTGACCCTTATTTATGATTTCTTTTTTTCCTTCTTTTTCTCATTTTTCTTCTTTCTTTCTTTCTCACATTTTTATTCGTTCTTTTTTACTTTTTCTTTCTTTCTTTCTTTCTTTCTTCTTCACTTTTCTTTCTTTTTTTCTCACTTTCTTTTTCTTTCTTTCTTAATATCACCACATTTTTATTTCTTAATATCTAAAATATCTTTTTTTTCTTTCTTTCTTTCTTTCTTTTTTATTTGTTTCTATCTTTCTTTCTTTCTTTTTCTTATATTTTTTAATTTATGCTTCTTTCTTCTTCAATATTTACTTGCTTTTTCTTCCCACTAATTAAACTCTCTCATTTTCTTTATTAATTGTTCTTTCTTTCTTTCTTTCTTTCTTTCTTTCTTTCTTTTTCTCTATTTTCTTCTGTCATTAAACTCTCTCCTCTCCTTTTTTCATTGTTTATTCGTTCCTTCCCCCCTTCGTTCTTTCCTTCGTTTAATTCTTTCTTTCTTAAATAATTACCATGAATTCCATTTGTTCTTCTCTTTCAATCGTTACTTATTTCTCCTTCATATTTAATTTTAAGGAAACGCTTCATTCTTCTTTCATTTTCCTTCTTTTTTCTTCTAATAGCCATTAATAAAAATTCCTTACCATCTTTTCCTATTTCTTTCTTAGACTCACTGTCTTTTCTCATTATCTGAAGTAAACCCATGGACACAAGATGGTGAGGTTCATATTAGAAGATGAGCCAAAGATATCATTTACCGATTCCGTAGCGTGTTTTTTTTTTCTTCCTGCATCAAGCATTCACTTGTCTTTGAAGATTGTTTGCAGCCTGTATCTTTCAATGTCTTCCCCGGTCACATCCTCATCCAACTTCCTCTTCCAGTTTCCCACCATCTTTCTTTCTCCGTTTCTTTTTTCCCCTGACCGTCGTACGTCCAAATATCAAAACTGCACAAGCACAAAAGATGTGTAACCCCCCAGCTAGCAAACACTCACAATCACATAAACAACATATATATATATATATATATATATATATATATATATATATATATATATATTAGGCTGTTGCAAAAATAATGTCGTTTTCTCACATATGTTATTATGTGAGAAAACGACATTATTTTTGCAGCAACCTAATATATATATATATATATATATATATATATATATATATATATATATATGTGTGTGTGTGTGTGTGTGTGTGTGTATGTATACTTTGCTGTAATAAGCCCATGCATATAATCGGCATTTGAGCACTACTTGTTTAGGATCGTGTGGTAGACAGGACCAAATTTTGAGTGGTTTGGCGTCTCTGTCAGGTTTTGTATTGGGCTAGCTATGATCGATACAAAATCTATATGTGAAACAAATGCAAGGATAATGTATTTATAACATAAAGAATTTATCTAGTTCTTGTAAAATCTTAACTATTTTTACTCGATATAAAATCTTCGCTTCACAATCATTTGATGTTAGGCCAATTCAAAAATAAAAATCTAGTATTTATATTTCGAGAGATTTTTTTAAAATTCATTTAATGTTGGCATTATCATACCGTTCCAGTCTTTGAACTATCCGATCTTCTTCAGGAGAAGACTACAGCATTAACATGAAAACGCATTATCCGAATATAAATGGTTTGAATTATGATAACGCCCTAACCAAGTAATTCAGAGAAAACACAATGTTATTCTATAAATCATAAGGAAAACGTTCGGAAATTTCTACATAATTTACATCCAGAAAAGAAGAAAATTATAAGCGCACAAAAAAATTAAATAAAAAATGCAGTACCTTGTTAGTAGTTTTCAATGAAACTTGTAAAAAAGAGGGATTGCTACACAAATACACAATTATGTGTGTGTGTGAGTATGCGCATATGTGTGTCTGTGTGCGCACGTATCTTTGTGTGTGTGTGTGTGTGTGTGTGTGTGTGTGTGTGTGTGTGTGTGTGTGTCGAAGCACGTTGGAATAATGGTTAGCAGGTCGGTTTAAGGAATCGGAGAGCCGAGTTCGAATTCCATTCTCGCGGTGGGATAATGGATAGCGGCTTGGATTGAGGAATCGGAGACCGAGTTCGAATTCCATTCTCACGGTGGGGTAATGGATAGCGGCTCGTATTGAGGAATCGGAGACCGAGTTCGAATTCCATTCTCACGGTGGGGTAATGGATAGCGGCTCGTATTGAGGAATCGGAGAGCTGAGTTCCAATTCCAGTCGAATCAATTACCTTCTCATAAGTGCTAATAACCTTGTGAAGCGTATGAATCCTCTTAGTTTCTCCCCAGCTATAGATAAATAGCAAGACAGGCCGGGTTTTATAACCTTGGATAGCAACTGGTCTACCGCAGAAAGAAATGGCAAACTACTGCGGGAAAACATCTGATCGTCAGTCATGTATCGAAAGATACATGATCGCCTAAGCGTTTACACGTATGACACCTAAATGATTGACTGACTTTCCAGTTGAATCCATTACATTCACTTACACGCAAATACCCATGAGAAATGTATGTATCCGCTTCTTGTCTCCACCCCACAGCTATGGGTAAATAGCAGGGCAGTCCAAATGGTCTACCACAGAAAGAAATGGCAAACGACTGAGGGAAAAAAATCCGCCTCGTCAGACATGTATCGAAAGATACATGATCGCCTAAGCGTGTCTCACGCATGACACATAACTGGCTGACTGACTTTCCAGTCGAATCCATTGCATTCACTTACGTGCTAACACACTTAGGAAAGGTATTTATCCTCTTCTCCCATCAGCTATGGGTAAATATCAGGACAGACTAGGTTCTATAGTCTTGGATGGCAACTGGTCTACCGCAACCTACTACGGGAAAAAAATAACCTTCCTCGTCAGTCATGACACATAACTGACTGACATTCACTTATGGCCAAAAACGGGGCTATATAGACTAATTTTACTAATATAGACTATATTTTCATCCTTCTAATTTTTTTATTTTTTTGCCATAATAAGCATAGCCGGCTTACAAGAAGTAAAAATGAAAGACAATTCTAAGAATAAGAGAGGACAAAAGATGAATGGGGTACAAGAAGAAAGAAGATGACGGTTGGCGTTGAATTTACATTTTTGAAGATTGTAGTTGTCAGGGAAGCAAGAAATCGGAAGTGAGTCACGCAGGCGGGAAGTGCAAGAAAAGAAACTGTTGAAGTAGGTTGCATTTAGATTTTTCACCAGTAAAATGATAGGACCTAGCAGTCAATCTAGCAGTACACTTAAATTAATGTAATCTCGCCAGAGAAGTTGTCATGGAAATATTTGTAGAAAAGACAGAGGGAAGCCACGCGAGATAATTGAGAAAGTGACTGAAGTCCAATATACAATAAATATTACAGTATTTTCCTTAATATTAGGTTGATGCAAAAATAATGACGTAATAATGTCGTTTTTTGACGTTAAAAATACGTCAAAAAACGACGTTATTACGTCATTATTTTTGCACCAACCTAATATTATTGTTTATATATATATATATATATATATATATATGTTTCATTAAATATTATAGACAAGTGCTGTCTATTTATTTCATGTAAATTCTTTTCATAACATCTGATAAGCTTATTAAACATTCAGCGAAGAAAGAAAATCACAATATTGATACACATTTTAACACTGCATTTAAATTAAAATTATAACATTTTTAGGCATTTTAAATAACATGCCTAAACGCATACAGAATTCCGTAAAATCCTTGTTGAAAACACAACTATGCTTAAAGATGAAAACAATAAACAAAAACTAAAAAATCGTGAAGCGATATACATAAAACAGTTGAAACCTAACCTGAACAAAATAAACTATGAAATCGCCACAAATATTCTTAAATACCTATGATTGGTAACTGAAGCCATTGGTATATACCACTAGCTTCCCATACTTAATACTTCTCGAATTCACTCTCGCGTGGTCATGTGTGACGTCATAAACTGCGGTGCGATTTTCGCTTCCAGCGTTTTATATGCACGTGTTTATCGTTGCTTGGAAATTATCCTTGTAAACAGAAACAGACTATCATCACATTCTTGTCCGTGTAATGCTTCATATATTTTACTGTAATTGACATCTTTGATAATGGCTTATGTAAGCCGAAAGCTTAGATTGGATTAAAAAATATGTATCAATATTGCGATTTTCTTTCTTCGTTTAATGATAATGTTATTAAGCTTATCAGACGAGATGAAAAGAATTTACAGAAAATAGACAACACTTGTCTATATTATTTAATGAAACATGTATGAATGAAAAAATGCTGACTAAATACACACAATATATATATATATATTTATATATATATATATATATATATATATATATATATATATATATATATATATATATATTATTGTTTTAATCTTTCGAATTTCTTTCATAGTCCTTCATATTATAAGAAGCAAATCACACGGAGACAAGTTTTCTTTACTATTATACATACATGCTGATTGCTCCATCTTCACAGATGACTGCCGTCATGCCTATTAACATCTACATTCAATCTAGATCCTTGTTTAATTAAAAGAAGAAAAAAAACTTGCAGTTCCAAGAAATTATTTATTTTTATGGAAATATTTCGACCATAAAAATAATTAATTCGTTGGAACTACAAGTTTTTTCTTTTACTTATGCAACTACCAACCGAGACAAGCATACTAACTTAAATCATTGCTTCTTCTCGAATGACTTCGAAGGTGGCTTTTCAAACCAACAGCTTATTTGCAAGGCCTATAGCACAGATGACAGTGTCTTCACAGGGTTAAACAGATGTTAGCTATGGTAGGCCATCCTTGTGCAACACCATATGCCTCTTCATTTCGATTCACATACTTCCTTGCAGATCACACTTGTAGTATCACCGGGTTGTGGAGGTAACAGAGAGTGAGGTCGTCTCTCACGCGATTTCAGATGATTAACATACCAGATTTTGACAGTAGGATACGGCAACATGTCTCACATTTCCAGCTTGCAGTGCTGTCATCAAAACTCCTGGTGGTAGGTAGATACATACAAACATATATACATACATACATACCTATGAACAAGATGGATTAGATTTGAACAGAGTCAGATAGATGCAGATATACATAAATACGTTCATAGATAGATAGATAGATAGATAGATAGATAGATAGATAGATAGATAGATGCTTATGCTATTTTGGCATATAGAAAGACGTTAATTGGTATATCTTGCCAGATGTTTACTGTCTGATTTACAGTTTATGATAGATAGATAGATAGATAGATAGATAGATAGATAGATAGATAGATAGATAGATAGGTGTTGATTACCCCATATTCACAGATGACTGCCATCTTGCCCATCACCAACTACATTCAATCTAGATCATAGTTTCCTCTCAAATGACTTCGGAGGTGGCTCTTCAAATCTTCAGCTGAATTGCAAGGCCTATAGCACAGAGGACAAATGTGTTCCAGCGTCTTCATAGGGCTAAGCGGATGTTGCAGTGGTAGGTCATCTTGTGCACCAGCATATGCCTTCAATCGAGAGGTGGATTCACATACTTCCCTGCAGATCACGCATGTAGTATCACCGGGTCGTGGAGGTAACACATTGAGATCGTCTCTCATGCGATTTTAGATGATTAACATAGCCAGATTATGACAGTAGGATACGACTATATGATCGCATTTCCAGCTCGCAGTGCTGTCATCCAAGCTCTTGGTAATACCTTTCGTCAAAACCCTTTTTACAGGTGCATGTGCTAAATTTTTCTCCTCTGCTGATTTACATCTTTCTATAACAGCCTTGCGCCATTCATTGCGATCACTGGGAAGATTTTCCCAGTCATCCACTTCTACCCTAAGCTCTTTCAAGTTATTCCTCACACAGTCGTTAAATCTCTTTTGGGGTTTATGTTGAAGGTGACCATTTGCAAGCTTGCTATAAAATATCTGCTTCGGCAACCTACGGTCATCCATGCGTACTGCGACCCATCTCATCTTGTTTTTAATCAGTAAGTTTTCTATGTTTGGCCGGCAGGCCCTGAGAAAAACAGTGGTGTCTGGTATCATAGACTGTCATTTTATTTTAAGTATTCTCCTTAGACAATTTGGATGAAAGCTCTCAAGCCATATCAGGTGATGGCAGTAAATCATCTAGATTTCTGAAGAGTACATCAACGCGGTCAGTACACAAGTTTGATAAACTGTGACTTTAGAACTGCTGACGATGCCTTTGTCTGGCCACAAAAGTTTCTCTAACTTCCCAAACGCAAAAAAGTCCTTTCAGCATCAAGGGATCCGTCTAGAGACAGTGTACTGCCAACGTACATGAATGTATCCACGACGCCTAAACGAGTGCCATATATATGGTTCAATGGAAGTCATGCTAAGAGGAGGAGTGAACGTTACTTTGTTTTTCTCGGACTTATGGTCAGTCCAAATGCAGTAGCAGGAGCTGAAAAAACGTTCCATCAGTATCTGTATGTCCCTTTCAGAGTGCGCGACAAAGTTAGCGTCATCAGCATACAGTAGTTCACGCACGATTGTTTTGATCGTCTTGGACTTGGCGTTAAACCTTCTGAGATTGAATACCTGTCATTACCGACTATTACCGGTCGTTCGAAATCGAAGACCAATTCCAATATTTCAATCATGAAACGCGTATGAGAGAGCCACAGCGAAGTAAATAGAGAAAAATGTAGGTGCGGGCATGTCTCCCAGCTTAATACCGTTGTCAATGGCTATTTCGAATGACAATTCCTAGTTAACCGTTACACAAGATTTCATTTTGCTGGGTAGCCCCTTAAAAAAATTTATGAAATTGCGTGGGCGTCCAAGTTAAGCAACAACATTCCAAAGAGAATCAAGGTTGACGGTATAAAAAGTCTTAAATATACGAAGACTTGGTAGAGAGGTTATGTTCTGCTCCAAACATTTTTCTTGCAGCAGTCGGAGGAGGATATCATGTCAGCTGTTTCCCTTCAAGTCGAATTGTCCTTCAGGTAATATACGAGGATATACATACATATATATATATATATATATTGTGTGTATTTAGGCAGCATCTTTTCATCGATTCATGCTTCTACAATTCACTCTCGTGTGGTCATGTGTGACGTCATGAGATGCGGTGCGATTTTCGCTTCTAGCGTCTTATATGCGAGTGTTTATCGTTGCTTAGAAATCTTCTATGTAAACATTGACAGACTATCATCACTGTCTTGTCCGTATATTGTTTCATATGTTGTAATTGACATCTTTGATAATGGCTTAAGTAAGCCGAAAGCTTAGATTGCATTAAAAAAATATGGATCACTACTGTGAATTTCTTTCTTCTTTCAACGATAATGTTATTAAACTTATCAGAAGACATACATAAAATAGACAACACTT
The DNA here is from genome assembly GCA_963932145.1 of Acanthosepion lycidas. Lineage (NCBI taxonomy): Eukaryota > Metazoa > Mollusca > Cephalopoda > Sepiida > Sepiidae > Acanthosepion > Acanthosepion lycidas. The sequence goes on along the minus strand of OZ010610.1, from coordinate 70,465,132 downwards.
GTCTATATTATTTAATAAAACGTGTATGAATATATATATAAGAGAGGTGTGGTCAAGATCTTTCCTATAGATTCAAGAAGTGTTATGCCACAGTAATTGTCACAATCTGAATTTAATTCTTTTCCCTTATACAGGTAAAAAAAGGATACCATTAATCCAGTCAGTGGTAATTGGTGTTCTTTCCCAACACTCACGAATAAAGCTATTCACATTTGAATTCATATTTCCCCTTTCATACTGCAGTATTTCCACAGGTATGCAATCCATCCCAGTCGCTTTAATAGCATTAATCTGACTAACGGCCAGGTCAGTTGATTCCTTAGATGATGAAACATTTAAATCCGTGATGATGTCACATTGCGGTAAACTTTCTATAGCAGTTTCCTCTACCGCTGAGGAGTTTAAAAACAGATGTGTATAATACTGATGCAACCTCCTCATGACGCCCTCAGAATTCTTTATACACACTTATCCGTCTTTGGATCTGATTAGAGCCAGAGGTGAGGTGGACCAAATGCAGATCACTAAAGAGAGTAGAGTCGATTCATGTTTTGTTGATTAGCTGCTTCTTGTACTTCAGCTGATAGGTCAGACTACCACTTGGTTTTCATCACACTCAGGGAAGTTTGCTTTGTGCGTCTTCATTGATTTTAAACCTGTGGCCTGTTATTCATATTAGGACCAGGAAGGGACTTGGCCAATGAATGCTTTGTCTCAAACAGCTGGCTGATTTTGCCATTGTTCTCCTCAAGTCAGTGTTTGTGTTTCTTCTGGCTTAGTCCGATTATATCAATGCCGGTTATGCGAAACTGATCCTTGAAATTATTCCCAATATTCATCGAAATATGTGTTGCTAAGTGTTATGGTCCGGTTCCTTGTACCACGGTGATAGTCCAAGGTAGAACCGATAAAGAAGAACTCGAACACGGATATAAAATAACACATATATATTACAAACAGGAATATATACAGAGAAGTAGAAAGTGTTAGTACGAAGAATCAGGTTTAGTAGTAATTGTCTGAACGTCTCTGTTTCGGACTGCCTCTGACTCGACTGACTGACTCGCTCGCTCTGACTGACTGACAGACTCCTGACAGATTTCACTCCAGACTTCAGACTGAAGAGTATTTAGTCACCCCTCCCCCACGAGGGCATCATGTGGCACAAGGCCGGTTTAACGTGGGATCTCCGAGCCCGTGGGCTCAGCCAAAAATATGCCTTTGAAACCGTATAAACGGGTTCAGGGTCGGTTTACCTCCCCGAAAGTGACGCCGCCCATCGGCGTAGCCTCTTTAGGGTTCCTCCCCGCCCGAAGGCAGAGAGTTCAACCGATCATCCGATAAGCTGGTCGCCCGACTTCGGGCTGAACAGTATTTAGTCACCCCCACCACGAGTGCATCATGTGGCACAAGGCCGGTTTAACGTGGGATCTCCGAGCCCGTGGGCTCGGCCAAAAATATGCCTTTGAAACCGTATAAACGGGTTCAGGGTCGGTTTACCTCCCCGAAAGAGACCTCGCCCTTCGGCGTAGCCTCGTTCGGATTCCTCCCCGCCCGAAGGCAGAGAGTTCAACCGATCAGCCGGTCGCTCGACTTCGGACTGAATTTCCTGCTTCCTCTTGAGGCGCAGTATTTATTACGTATGGAATAGTCCATTATGTTATTATGGATAAGGTCCCATAACATTAAGGAAATCAGAAAATTTTTGACGGACACCAGCCTGTTTCATTTTATCCACATTCATGAGTTTTGGTATTTTAATTCCAGCCATCCGTACTTTCCTTCTGACCTGCAATTTAAACTTTCCCCGGAACAAACTATGGTCCGAATCACACTCAGTACTGCGTAAAACACGGACACTGCAGATATCTTTGAAATCAGAGATTCTGGTAATGATATGGCCAATCATCTGCCCAGGTTTTGATCTTGGGTGGGTCCATGTGTACTTTGTGTTTTTCTTATGACGAAAGAATGTTTTACTGATCAGGAAGTCGAGATTAGGACAAAGATGAAGTACGTCCTGACCATAGTTACTGACCTTTCCAATTCCGTAGCGACCAAGTGCATTACAAACATTGTGCTCTCTAACCATTCGGGCGTTGAGATCCCCAAGTAAAATTAGGTTTTCCTCTTTTGGAGTGCCAATTATGGTCTCTGGAAGAGCTCTATAAAACTGAACAATTGCTTCATCAGAAGCTTAAAGTGTCGGAGCATACACAGAAAGGATGAATATATAACGTTCACAAGATACTGGGATACCCAGCTTCATGATATGATCATTAATGCTGGAGGGGCAGTCTATCTTGTCGTTAAGAGAGGAGCAGATAGCAAAGCCAACTACACCTCTTTTGGTTTTCCTATCCAGAAGATAATATATCCTGATTTCACCTCCATTAACTAATCCTCATCAGAGAAGCGAGCTTCCAAGAGTGCTGCAAAGTCACTGTAAAGACTTCCATTGTCGCCAGAGCTGTTCTCTGTTCTGGTCAGATTTTTAAAAATAAATATACAATATTCAGTGATATCCGCTCCTTGGCATATCGTTTAGTATTTATATCTCTTTTGTTCCTGCTAAGATGAACAGCCGCCAGACGCAGTAAAATGAACAAGTTGAGGTGATGACAAGCAAATTTGATATACCTTTTCTAGCATATCCTGATAACTCCGGGCGAGCAGAGCTGTCTCTGAAAAGGGCTGCTCAGACACAGAAACTTCCGCCAAGATTTACCTTTGCCATCCATTAGGCAAGATAGCCATGTTAGATAAAACTCCTGCCATCTTTGTGAAGATTCATAACTAGAGGCCTCCAATTCGTCAAGTCTGACTCTCACCATTTCTCGATCACCAAAGGAATTTAATAAAAGATGCGATAACACATAAGATGAGTTAACAAGATAAGACATCTGTACATCAGTGGATTTGATGTAGCCTTGTATGACAGGCATACCACTCACTGAACCTTAGTGACAAGCTATCGCAAGATGATTGGTAGCCATTTCGATCGCAAGTTTTTTTCCGTGTATCCCTCTTACAAAATGCAGTAATGATGCTTTCAGCCAGAGAGGTCACGCCACCACTAGCCGTCAGATACTGGACAGACGCGTTATCAAGTTACACAAATTCACTCTTTACCCATAGTTGGAACCCTAATAGCTGCTACTAAGCAGGAACAAGGTGGACCTCTAATCTCCCGCTCAGAAATCTTGATGTCGGATGTAGATTATCATCATACCCAGGACACATATATATATATATATATATATAATAGTATGATAACAGCTATTTCTGAAGAAAAATCGAGGTTGATCTGAAATATCAAAACTACACACACACACACATATATATATATATATATATATATATATATATAAATATATAAAAATTATAAATAAATACTTTCATAAAAAATTTATTATTATTTTTTTTTAATTTGCAACTTTTTAGTTGTTTTTCTATTTTTCTATATATACATATTAAGAAAGTATACGTGGCTTCTCATTATGCAATATATATATATATATATATATATATATATATATATATATATATATATATAGGTCCAATAAAACTGTCAAACTGACCAGAGAATTCAGAGCAACATGTATCTATCCAGCTCTTATCTAAAATAATAACTCAAAAGAGACTGTTTGACCAACACAAGGGATGTTAAAAGATTCATGTTAAAAAGATAAAAAAATAAAAAAAAACAAATGACAACTACAGACAAAAGTTCATTTTCTCCAGCAAAAGACTCATTTCTGTAGTTTAGTGCTAGCAGCAAGCAGAAATAATTCTCCTCTCGATGATCGCCATTTTGGTCGAAACTAGTCGAGGAATCTAAATGGAATAATAATAAAAAAAACGAAAGAATGTTAATCTACAACCCAGTGTGTCTAAAGATTTTATTTTTTTTAATTTTTTTATTGTTCAATATATATATATATATATATATATATATATATATATATATATATATATATATATATATATATATATACTGCTATATGTAGTAATACTGGAATTTGTTGTGCAATACTATTGTCTCTGTTATAATAAATACTTTGAGGTCTTTTTGTGAATCAGTTTTAATATTTTATAACATATCCAAATCAACACGGGGTCTAACGCCAAAAATGGATGAACGCACCTACACGAATCACTTACATACACACACACACCGTACACGAATCACTCACCTTCACACACACACACACCAACAACTATTCATTATTATCCAGCAGAGACATTATGATACACATACATACAGGAATTATACACACGAACGCTACTTGACATGTAAAATGCATCTGAGGTCTGCTTAAACAATGAAAGACAAAATTTTAATACAAGTAAAACATGTTCCTTATCCTATCATTCTATAGGAATCCAATCTATATTGGATATTTTTGAAATTTATTCATTAATTGACAGAACATTAATATAATTCTCTGAAAAATCATCCGGTATACAATGACCGAGCATACAAATAGTTTTATACATTTTTTATGCAATGTTGCTTTTTTCACGTAAAATGATTTTTCTGTGAAAATTGGACTTTTCCATATTTCGTATACCCGAAAGCTTGCTTACGGTCAGAAAACGAGGGTTGCTGGTGTGTTCACAAGCCAACTCTGCGAGAAGAGATACGCGCAGACGGCCATTATGGAAATGGTAAAACTTCACCATTACTTACTTGGAGGCAGTGCGGGGTGGGGTGTACAGCACTGCACGTTGTATCAACTTCAGCGACCCTAAGGGATGTAAACTAACCAATTTCACAAAAAGGAGATGCCGACGAGTACCTGACGATTTCTTATATATATATATATATATATATATATATATATATATATATATTTATATATACATGTAACTTTCTGTTCTGAAGTAGCAAAGTACCTCACAGATTTAAGTCTTTTTTTTTTGAATCTCATCGATAAAAGTGACTCACCTGATTTTTTACTTATTATTTTGGGTGTCAACTAATTTTTAAACTTACTAATATAAAAAACCTTTTCCGACCAACTAGTAAAAAAGTTTACTCGCCCAAAGGTATTCTATTGATAATTATAATTTTGGATATAAATGAGATTTAGGGAAAAACTCTGTGCAAAAAAAAGTGACTCACTTATTTCCTGCAACTAGTAATCAATAGAAACATAACCGAACAGCTTTAAATAAAGAATAATAGAGGTATAATTTATTTATAATAAGTAACATAGTTCGAAATATGTAATAATCTATGGGTCCTCCTTTATTTTGAATAACCTTTTCAAACCTTTTTGTCATTGACTTGATTAGGTTCTGGCCAATCTCATCTCCAAGCATTGATTTCCATTCGGATATGAAATTTACAATCAAATCCTCTTTGTTGCTCAACTGCTTTCTCGAGAGCCTGTACTTTATAATGCTCCATAAGTTTTCTATGGGGTTGAGGCCAGGAGATTGGGGCGGCCATGTCATAACACTCACCTGCTTCTCATCAAAGTATTCCTTCATCAATTTTGATTTTTGACAGGGAACATTATCCTGCATAAAAATGAGCTTGGTGGGGTCGAGCTTTCAGCAGAAGGGAGCAGACAAGACTCTAAAATTCTCTTGTACTTCTCACTCCTCAGGGTCTTTTCAATAGGTTTTAAGAAACCAGTTCCATGAAAATAAAAGCATCCCCAGAACATTATACTGAACGGATGCTTGACAGTACTTACTGCTAAATTCAAAGAGTTTTCAAAGCTTCTTCTTCGGGTTTTAGATCGCTTATCCTTTAAATTTAGCTCAACTTTCGTTTCATCGGATCAGAGAACATTCTTCCATTTTATCTAAAAACTGTCACGAGTTTAATTTATGAACAAAACTAATACGAATAATGTCAAATTAATAATCAACGAGAAAAAAGTTTAGGAAAATAAAAAAAGATTGCTAGATGTAAAATGAATTATTCTTTCAATGCACTTTCTATGAATTTTTTCCAGTCGACTATTTCACAGAAAATACACAAAACTCCAACAAACATCAAATTAAATTCTCCGTGGATTTTTTAAACATTTAGATTTATACCAAACTTTAACCCCCAAATATACCCTTTAAAGTAATGCGAAATAACAGCGTCCAAGAAATTGAGTGAAACCTTCTCTTATAATCATGATTTACTTTATTGTATCTTCTTCCTTTTATATCGGTTTTCTTCTTCACCCCTTACCCATCCATATCTAGAGATAACATACGTTAAGTTAAGGGATGTCTGGCCCACACTAAGTGGGGTTAGGGATAAAGAATTGAAATGGTACATCTAACACACTCATGTCTTCTCTCCCCCCTAACTTCTTCACTTCGTTAATTTACATATGCTTAATACAATACGGCCCGTCAAAAATGTGTAAATTTCTTTTCATTTTTCATTTCAACATTTGGAAGTAAAGTCTGATGATCCAGAGCCGTTTAAAAGGGCTGTGGTGAAATAATTTATTACATGGATCCTTAAAGTGGTCTGTTTTTATTCAAATATATATATATATATATATATATATATATATATATATATATATATATATGGTGTATAAATATTACTTTTACAAATTCTGGTGGTGGGTTCCTCACACCAAATCAAGGACTAGGCCACACATTAATCCTAAACTGATGCCGGTGTCTACCCTGTGTTTTACCATGAGGATTTAGATTTGCCAACAAATGCTTGTTGTATTTTTTTTTTAATTTCATCTCTTCCCAATATTGCCTTATCCGTAAACAACAGTGAAGAGTCAAACAACGGGTCGGAAATTTGTGCAATAACCCATCGGCTAATGTTCTCACGTGATCAGAGGGTGACTGAACCTTTATACGTTGCAAATTCTACGGATACAAGAACTGCTACTAAAGTACCCTCCACGTGGTACTATAAGATGTACGATATAATAAGGCCACTCGACATCTTCTAATATCTTGATCGTCTCCAACAGAGAATGTGTAAGTCGTGGTCAGGTCTTTCTCGATTCGTAGTTTCAGGTGACACGGATCCTGTTTCAGCAATACCATGATAAACAGCAGTAAAGGTTGGATGATTTCGGTCTAGAAAACGGTCTGGAAACGCAACTTGGTTTAGCTTCCATTAAAGTTCACGTGACCGGAAGCAAAAATTACATATGTCAGCTCCCGATATGAATACCCTGCCATTGTCAAACGGAACAATTCTCAGTTAGCTCACTATTACACACGTTAAACGTTAAAGACAGACTAGCCTCAAATGTATTCGAATGGCATATGTAACCTTCTCTACATGGCAACAGAATAAACATACTTTAAGGATTTGCGGGCATGTGTTTATATGAACTTTTCTCCTTGTTTTGGTGATTTACTACGCGCAGCTTAGATTTGGCACAAGGCCAAATGGATGGGACAACTAGGGAGGGTCGAACTGACTATTCAGTCGAAATGATCCTGGCGAGACAAGCTTGCGAAACATTACACCACATTCAGATAACCCAAAAGATTTTTTAAGCGCAGCTTAGATGTGGTACATGGCAGAAAGCATGGGCCACCCAGTGGGGATTCGACTCACTACTCAGCTGTAATGGGTTTAATGGTTCCTCTTTTGCCCTTGTTTTGAAGTGAGGGCCCTGTCCCCAAAGTACTTCTGATACAACCTACATATCTATCTATCTATCTATCTATCTATCTATCTATCTATCTATCTATATATATATATATATATATACATACATACATACATACATACATACATACATATATATATATATATATATATATATATATATATATATATATATATATATATATATATTGGCTGCAATAATGCTTTCCAAAATGATTGCTTAAGTAATAACAATTTCTCTCTATCCTTATTTTTATTAAATTTATAAAATTAAATAAAAATCAAAATTATATTTATTTTTTTTAAATAACTTCATATTTATTTTGTATTATTTCTGAGTACATTCGAATGTTGCTACACTCGTTTTTAAGGATATATATATATATATATATATATATATATATGTATATATATATATATATAACATTTGTTACTAAGCTGATAATCAGAAAATTCAGCAAATCTCTCTCTCTCTCTCTCTGTATATATATATAAATATATATATATATATATATATATATATATATATATATATATATATATATAAATGCAAATAAATATTGTCCCTTAACTGCTGAGAGATGTAATATTCAGCACTTCTTTCTCTCTCTCACTATCTATATATATATATATATATATATATATATATATATATATATATATATATATATATATATATATATATATATGTGTGTGTGTGTGTGTGTGTGAAATATACATGCAGTTTCATAGCTAACAATTTTTATGGCCATGGTTTATTTTCTATGTGACATGCGCACTGGAACAAGCTTAAAGACAAATACTTAAAACATTTCAATGAGCCCGAAAATACGTTCGCCGGTACGTACGTGCTCGAATTTAAATGTATCTATGATAGCATGTGCCTGGGTCGACCACATCGGCGTCGTACGGCAGCAACTCAGACCGACAACCTCTAATTTAATTAGAAAAATAAAACAAATGATGCTTGTAACGTCCTTACCGAAGCCAATACCCGACAAGCTGGCGTTCACATTTGTTTTCTTTTTGTTTTCTTTTTTTTTTTTCTTTTGGGTTATTTCTTTTATTTCTTTTTCTTTTTTTTTCTGTGAATGCACCCTGAACCTCTCACCTTATCTGCGAGGCGCCGTAACATAGCATCACTTTTTTGTTTGTTTCTTCTTTTTGTTTTTAATCACAAATCTTTGACTTCTTATAAATGTTTCTCTCATTCCCTACCTGCTTCCATGCAAATCATCAAATATAACCAGAGACTAGTCCAATTCGTAAGGACATGTATTCATCCACCAGCCTGCCCAGAGGAAGAAATATTCTTATCTGTTTTTTTTTTTTTTTAATTTGTTTATTTTGGCATTTCATATGTAATTTCTCTCTATTTTCGTCACTTCGTCAATCTATAAGCGAGTACCTTCCAGCCCTGATTTTGGAGAATGTAGTGTATCAAGTCGAAGTTATCGGCCTTTGGTCGTTGTTATTGTTTCATGTTTTTTCTTCAATGGAATGATCATCTATAACTCTCTTTTCTTGCAGTTACTTCTTCCTTTTCGTTTTTTTTTTTTTCTTAAATTTTTATTTTACAACACTTTTTGTTCTTCTAAGCACCTCTAGCTTTGAGCTGGCGTTGACGCAGTCCCGTATAAGGAAGTATGCAATTTACCACCAGAGGGCAGACATTTTTTTATGCAAATATATGCACTTCGTTGACTTGCTGTCAATATATTTGCCAGCATAGGAGACATAATCGCATGCGTAATATAAATGCATATATATTATTTGACCACAACTAACACATACAATCATATATATATATATATATATATATATATATATATATATATATATATATATAATTATTTATTTAAAAATATGATTCCAACACGCTACATAACGAGTTCTTTCCTATTTTCTATATATTTTCACATATATATATATATTCTTTCCTATTTTCTATATATTTTCACACACACACACACACAGACACACGCATATATATATATATATATATATATATATATATATATATATATATATATATATATATATATATATATATATATATATATATATATATATATATATATATATATATATATATATATATAATAGGTGAAGAACGATGAATAGCGGCTCGGACTGAGAAATAGGAGGGCGGAGTTCGAATTCCAGTCGAATCCATTACAATAGCTTACGTGCTAATAACCCTGGGAAATGCATAAATTCTCTTTGTCTCCACCCTGCTATGGGTAAGTAGCAGGTTAGGCTGGGTTCTATTGTCTTGGATGGCAAGCGGTCTAGATGAAGGAAAACTCTGAATTCAAAACCTGCGTAGGGTCATTTGGGGACCTAGTGGCACGTTGTGCACGAGATCTCTGTATTCGACCCTGTACAAAGCTTTCAACACTATAATCAAATCATTCGTTAGTCCCTGGCTGTCGGTTACAAGAAACTGAGCTGCTTCACCCTCATATGTCGAATTCGAAGCAAGAATCCACCGAAAATTAGGAGATATTTAGGAAATTTTTCGATAATATATATATATATATATATATATATATATATATATATATATATATATATATATATTAGGTTGGTGCAAAAATAATTTCGTTTTCTCACATAGTAACATATGTTAGAAAACGAAATTATTTTTGCACCAACCTAATATTATCGAAAATTAGATCTGTCGATTTCAACTCTGACCATTAACTTTTTTTTATTATTATCGACATATATACGACTCTTATATATAAATAATGACAATGTCTAAAATCGCGGACAATGAGTCATTTGCTTGAGGAACGCAGTTACAATCTAAATAAATAGTATACAAAATTACGGGTGCTTCATGATAACCGAAGTACCGAATTGTTCCATAAAGCTGAGACAGTCGCCTCTGCCAACCATCAGGTGTAGTGCGCGTTTAGTAAATCCGCTTAAAGGGACAAACGAGACCCCTGTGTAACTTTTGTAGTATTGTGAATAACACCGATGTATATTTTTGAAGGCAAATGATGCCGTGTTGAAAGGTCGATAAATTTAATCCGCATAAATGATGGGTAGACTAGAATTATGTATCGGTCTTATCAAAAAGAAAAAAAAAAAAGAAATATATATAAAATCGGGTGGATGTTATCTGCCAGTGGGTCATATTTGCATCGAATCATAAAAAAAAAAAAAAAAAAAAAAAACATGAAAAAGAAAGAACCAAAATTTCCCTGTAGAAAACAAAGAAAGTAAGGAAAAAGGAAAAAGGAAAGGACGAAGACTGCGGATGTGGGAAAAGAAAGAAAGAAAGAAAGAAAGAAAGAAAGAAAGAAAGAAAGAAAGAAAGAAAGAAAGGAAAATACATGAAAAAGACAAAATCAGAGTAGAGCGAAATGAATACATAAAAGAAAGAAGAAAAAGTATTTTTATTATTATTATTATTATTATTATTAGTAGTAGTAGTAGTAGTAGTTGTAGTAGTAGTAGTAGTAGTGGATTAGTAGTTGCAGTAGTAGTAGTAGTAGTAGTAGTAGAAGAAAAAGAAGAAGAAGAAGAAAAAGAAGAAGAAAGAACATAGAACGAGTGGAAGAATTAAGAAGTAATGTGAGAAGTAAAGTTAGACTCGCTTAACTAAAAAAAGAACGAAAGAAAGCAAGCAAGCAAGAAAGAAAGAAGGAAAGAAAGAAAGAAAGAAAGAAAGAAAGAAAGAAAGGAAAATACATGTAAAAGACAAAATCAGAGTAGAGCGAAATGAATACATAAGAGAAAGAAGAAAAAGTATTATTATTATTAGTAGTAGTAGTAGTAGATTAGAAGTTGTAGTAGTAGTAGTAGTAGTAGTAGTAGTAGTAGAAGTAGAAGAAGAAGGACAAGAAGAAGAAGAAGCAAGAAGATAGAACGAGTGGAAGAATGAATAAGTAATGTGGGAAGTAAAGTTATACTAAACTAAAAAAAAGAAAGAAAGAAAGCAAGAAAAAAAGAAAAAAAAGGATACAAATTGAAAAACCAGAAAAACGCTGCTAGCAGATAATAAATTATGTGGATACATGAACTAGAAAGAAAGAAATAAGGAAGAAAGTAAGAACGAAAGAAAGAACGAAAAGTGGTTAACGAAAGGAAAATTTATGTAGAAACGTGAGTAGGAAGGAAAGGAACACATGTTTAAAGAAAAAAAGAAAGAAAGAAAGAACCTATATGCAGTAGAAAGAAAAAATAAAGAAAGGGAAATAAACAAGAAAATAATGAAAAAATAAAGAAAGAAAGAAAGGAAAAGGAATGAAGAGAGCCTATATGCAGTAGAAGAAAGAAAGAGAAAAAGAAAGAAAAGATAGGAAACAAACAAAAAATAATGAAAACATAAAGTCAGAAAAGAAAGATAGAATGGAAAAAATAAAGAAAGCAACTCTGTAAATTAGAGAAAATATGGAATAAATAAAGAGGAAAAACTGGTTAAAAGAAGAAGAAAAAAGAAAGAAAAAATAGTGAGTACTGATAGTTCAGCCAACAAAGCCAATGATATTTTCAATCTTTCCCTGTATAGACTGAATGAAAAAGTGGGTATTTGACGTAATGATTCGCACATACAGATGATGGTGAAAAATAAATATTATTTAAAGACAAATAATTTTATGTTATTATCATTTTCATTGCCCGATTTGCTATAAAATTTGTTTGATAGTACGGGAAACCCAGCTAATAAATTAACTTTCAAAATTTTTAAAGAGGAATAAATTTATGCAATTTTGATACCACTTTCATTATTCTAGCTTGTCTAAAAGCTTCTGATAGGATTGAAGACTTTATTTATCAACCAACCCATGCAATTTGGAAGAGGAATAAAATTGACTTCATTTTGATAGCTTATCGATTTATCAACCTACGAAAAAAAGGTGCGCTTGGAATGATAAAAAAAGACAAATTGAAAAAAATCTTGGAAAACCCAATTTAAGAGAAATACAAAAAAAAAAGTCTTAAGAAGTACAGCCCAAACAGTAAGAAAAACTTTGTCCATTTAACGCTAGTGATATTATGGGAAGTAGAAAAACAAATCATGAAATGTAGCCATAAAACTCAAACCACTACCTGACTTAGGGCTTCTCACAGACTTGGTAGCTAGTGTGACCATAGCAATAATAATAATAATAATAATAATAATAATAATACAATCTTCATTATTCTATATGGTTTAAAACGTTTATTATTCCATTTGGTCTAAAACGAATTTAGAGGATTGAAGATGTTAGTTAACGCTGAACAGTCGCCATCTTGAAGAGAAAACTGTATTCTGAAGTTTTCAGTTCCAATAAAAAGGATTTTAAAAAAATTCTTTCTTACGTTTTAGAAAAACTAAAATTCTAATTATACATATATCAGATAGAAATGACATAGTTTGTTTGTCTATAAATTTTAGTCGGCACCCGCTCTCATGCGAGCATCGGGATGATCATTGTCTTTTCTTATTCTCTTTCTTCCCTCCAGTGCCGGAGATGGCTGTGAAGGCCAAGCTTACTTCTAGAAAGCAAAGAGAGAAGAAAAAGAAAGAACAATTTTATATGTTTTTCTCTTTGGTGAAAAGCAAGGAAGTCAGTAGGCTGGTGACCTTCGTTATGGATTCTTTTGAATTTGTCAGGATTACAGAGCGCGGTTTTAACAGACGAGAGACATGGCTACAGTCGAATATGGAAGAAAAAATGTCGTCTGTTAGAAGGTGTCCTCATTTTGGCATGGTTATCATTAACATTTCCTGTTCTCCAGTACGCCTGTCGGTCGGCAGTTCAAGCCAATACCCTTCGGCCACCTATCGGCTTTCTTTCTCCAACGCTATTACCATTACAGGCATTTTCTCACCGACCTCTGTCACTCGCCTGACAGAATCATCAACGTCGAATGTTACAGAGGCCGATGTTAATTCGCAGCGATTCCCACCTTCGGCCACACTTTCGTTGACCTTCCGCGCTTTCCTCTTGCAAACGTGGCCAGTATGCCCTGCACCGCCGCTTCCCTCATGTCGGACATGGCCAACGGCATCGGGGTAGCAAGGACAACTGACAGAAACGAACACCAACAACACTTTTCGTAAACAATGTTTTTCTTTCGACACTGTTATCTCAGTTCCTCAAATCGAGCCGCTATCCACTCCTTCGAGAATATTGACCTCTGGACACATTTACAGTCCCACCTTATCCACCATTAACACGACCGCATCATCTACGATGGAGACAATGACACTTATTCAGGAACGTTCAGCCTGCGTTTATTGGGATCATTTAATTTACGATTATGATCCACAAACGCGCTACCACTGAAATAAAAGGACTCCATCAAACGATCAACATTACTATTTTCCACATTATTTACATTATTCGGACTGTTATCCTTATCTTCATTGCCATATTCACAACGTTTCGGCCGTTGTACGCTCCGGCTTTTTTCAGGATCTGTCTATATCTCTGAGATGAGGTATTATGATTACATATATTATTTACATTATTCGGAATGTTATCCTTATCTTCATTGCCATATTCACAACGTTTCGGCCGTTGTACGCTCCGGCTTTTTTCAGGATCTGTCTATATCTCTGAGATGAGGTATTATGATTACATATATTATTTACATTATTCGGACTGTTATCCTCATCTTCATTGCCATATTCACAACGTTTCGGCCGTTGTACGCTCCGGCTTTTTTCAGGATCTGTCTATATCTCTGAGATGAGGTATTATGATTACATATATTATTTACATTATTCGGACTGTTATCCTTATCTTCATTGCCATATTCACAACGTTTCGGCCGTTGTACGCTCCGGCTTTTTTCAGGATCTGTCTATATCTCTGAGATGAGGTATTATGATTACATATATTATTTACATTATTCGGAATGTTATCCTTATCTTCATTGCCATATTTACAACGTTTCGGCCGTTGTACGCTCCGGCTTTTTTCAGGATCTGTCTATATCTCTGAGATGAGGTATTATGATTACATATATTATTTACATTATTCGGACTGTTATCCTCATCTTCATTGCCATATTCACAACGTTTCGGCCGTTGTACGCTCCGGCTTTTTTCAGGATCTGTCTATATCTCTGAGATGAGGTATTATGATTACATATATTATTTACATTATTCGGAATGTTATCCTTATCTTCATTGCCATATTCACAACGTTTCGGCCGTTGTACGCTCCGGCTTTTTTCAGGATCTGTGTATATCTCTGAGATGAGGTATTATGATTACTTACATTATTTACATTATTCGTACTGTTATCCTCATCTTCATTGCCATATATATATATTATCCTCCATTGCCATACATATTTCCATACGTTTCGGCTGTTGTACGATCCAGACTTCTTCAGATGATTGGAATGTCGAACTGAAGCCTTTATTTTTGTCCGCCGGGGTAGATTGTTCTAGTTCCACGTGCCATGTCTCTTCTATATGTTTCAGTTATTTTTCTTTAACACAACTCCCCAAGTTGTTTAGTTCACCGCTGCTGTAGTTTGGTATTAAACTCACAAATATCTGGGATCTCCAGTTCCTTCTAAAATCTACTTCGGCTCTATACTTCCAACGTCTCGATCGAGTAAATCTAACAAATGTCTTTATCCAATGGCCCATGTGGATAATGAGTTTGATTAGATCCGGTCACTGGGTCCAAAGTGTTGTGAGTTCAATACCAAGCCACGGCAGTTTAATGAGAATATTTCTACACGTGAAAATATTCTCTTCAAACATAAATAATTGAAGTAATTTTTTAAGTTGACAACATGAATATAAAATAGCGTTTCTAAATTCTTATAGTTGCTAACGACATTTTGTTTGTTGTTTATAGATAATTTGTTTCACATTGGACGAAACGCGCCAGTTAAAACTACAGTTTTCCTATTGTCTTTTTTCCTTTAAATATTTATTAGTTTGGTGCAAAAATAATATCGTTTTTTGACGTTAAAAAATACGTCAAAAAACGATATTATTTTTTCACCAACCTAATATATATATATATATATATATATATATATATATATATATATATATATATAGGAATATAGTGTCACTGTCGACACTTGATTTAGAACGTAGATCGGCAGAGATTAAACACAGGCGATCCCATTATTGAATCACGTGGTCATAGAAGAAACAGATATATAAAAAATAGTCTAAATGATCGCTATTTCTATTCTATCCTCTATTACTATACGGAACGCTATTCTCTTCTCTATTCACTCTACTATTTCTCTATTTGGATCACTTTTCGGCGGTTACTTTATGAGCGAGTATAATCGAGCAAGTATGATTTGGCGTCTGACACCAGTATTGTTCAACGGCGTTACTATAGTTGTATCTGCGATTACAAAGTCTCTACTACAAAGAGCATTACGAAAGTGGCAACGAGTATTCGTTGACATCAGAAAAGTGGCAACGTGTGGTTGTGTATATATAAATACACAAGTGAACATAGAAATAAACACTTAGAGGCGACAGTCTGTTTCATGCTAGACGCAATCATCAGGCCACGAGTGCTGTTATTTTTCTCGGCTATTTATATATACGGGACAGTGGTGCATTGCGGGTAGTCTATTTTGGCGGTTATTTTACCGGAAGTTGTTTATTTTTTTATTTTTTTTATTTGGGTTAAATTATTTTGCTTGTTTTTATTCATTTTTATTTTTATCTTATATAATTTTTTTTTTTTTTTTATCAGTGTTTTTATTAACGTAGTCAAATTTATTTATATTGCTTATTTAATAATTTTACTTTGTTTGGGAAGATAATTAAAGCTATTTATTCCATTTTGCGGTTGATTGATGTTGTTTATTCTAAATATTATTTTGTCGGGAGAAAAATAACAGCACTCGTGGACTGACGATTGCGTCTAGCATGAAACAGACTGTCGCCTCTAAGTGGTGACTTCTATGTTCACTTTTGCATTTACACACGTTCTATTTTCGCATTAAATAATTATCATAAAAAAATATTCCATAGTTTAATAAAAGTCTTAAAAGCTTAGCCAAATCATTAAATAGGAAAAACCCTTTCTGTAGTCGTCAAAAAACAAATTGAAATTCCGTGCAATACGGTTTATATATAAAACACCCACTTGAATAAACAAATAAATAAAGAGATAATCAGATAGACAATAATAAAACAAAATCCTCCCGACACATAACGACTTGTAGGCGGGCCATAAAATCATCCCTAGCTGGGAAATAATTAGAGGTTGAACTCCAACATTAGCCTTGAAATAGATACCCTACCCAACATTAGCAAAACCTCTCAGAAGATGATGAATCTATAGATAAGGATTAACTCTCTGACGACTTAACGAAGGTGACTCGCCTAGCCACTTCCACAATAACGAGTGTTATAATGAAACATGCTTAAAACATACATAAACCAAGAGATAGATTATTCCTAAAATTTCGCTTGAAGATGAGACGGGACTAAACACCTTAATTCAACTTAATTTTAATAATTATTTGAATGGTGCCGGCTCTCGTTTTTGAAACATGAGAACTCTTATGTAGCGAAGGAATCATATTTTTAAACAAAATATATATATATATATATATATATATATATATATATATATATATATATATATATATATGAAAGATTTAACAGAGCGACGCAATGGAACAAATCTCTTCAAACAACGTATGGAGATTCAATAAAACGGAGATAAAGTATTGACAACTAAAACAGCTACAAATGAAGCGTTTGATTAATCCGTACTTCGTAATTCGTACTTTATAGACGTCCAATGGTATCTATGAATCACTGATTACTCCTGGTATTAAAAACATCGCTGCTTGCTCAATACCATGTGTTTAATATAACATGCATGGATATTGCTTCCATATATGGTCTGGAGCCCCTTCTGTTTACCTCGGGATTCTTGATAGGCTCCAGAGGCGGATATGCAATATAATTATCCCTGCTCTAGCATCTCGTCTACAGTCACTTTCTCACAGACGCGCCATCGCCTCTTTCTGTCTGTTTTATAAATACTTTCATGGTAATTTCTCCGAAGAGCTGCATTCGCTTGTTCCCAGACTTCATGAGTTCAAGCGCGCTACGAGACTGGCATCCCGCTCTTACCCTTTCACTGTCGAAACTTTTATATGTAGCCGTCTCTTCTACTCCAATAGCTTCATGTCCCGCACCTCTCGCCTGTGAAACTCCTTTCCCTATTCCAGTTTCCCTGAGAGCTATAATCTCCAGCTATTCGAATGTAATGTCAATAGACATCTCCAGTTGCCTTGATCTATCTATCATCCTTCTCCTTATCCTTTCCTCTATCACTCCTATCTGATCTTGCTCCAAATTTTCTGTAACGCCTTGCGTCCTAGTGGCTTCCCGCCTTGCTTGAGGTGGAACGCTTAAAAAAACAAACAACAGCAAAATAAGCAACAGAACGACAAGGATGGCAACGGCGAAGCTCAATTTACTTAATAGAGAAATGTATTTGAGTGCTTCACACGAAAGGTTTACGGCCATATCTCGATGGAGCACCGGTTTCCGTACGTTTACTGAACGTAAGCAACGTCAAGCCTGGACAGCAGCTAGATTAGTGACGGATGGCGTATCAAATGTAAACAAATGGTATTGGTCGGGAAAGCATCCGCACGGGAGTCGTTTCCATATAGTGCTAGTTTGTAGAACCACTTGAAGATGTTCCCAAGTTTCTTGATATGACAGCCAAGTTTCTTCAACTGTTTCATCCTCTAAACAACCCCCACCACCGCAAAAAAAATAAAACTCTCGACACTTATGGTTATTCCATTAAAAAAACACACCCCTGTTTTCATTACTTCCTTACCGTAATGAGTTTGACCATAATTTCGATTTAAATGATACTACGCGTATTAAAAGTGAACGCAGTTTACTCAGACGCAAGTGTATAGAAAGTGCTTTAACTGCTAGAACATCAATAGTAAATTTGCGTATTTTTCTTACGGACAAGACATCAGAAGACTTTAGCTGCTCTATCGCTATTAGAATGGAAACGGTCCAGGTGAACTACACTCTTTATTTCCCCTAGTACTAGTAACCTTCACAGTTAAGTAGCGCTATGTCAGCCCACATTGTAGTGAACCGCACTCATTCGCTTCGTATTCCATAAGTGAGATGTAAGTTTCACTCTAGCAACGCAAACCACTCGTAAAAGGATGCTTCCCCGAGCATTACATCTTAACCTGTTCACGTATACGGTAAATCGTTATCACCCACATATATTCGCATAAGCCGTACCTCTTAATTTTTAACCCCTGGCCTTTTACAGAATGAACACCATTGTAAAAAAACAAAAACAAAACAAATAATGTACCCGTGTCGTTAAAAATGACGGCAATTGTTAGAAAGTTTTAATAGTGAGATGCAATTAAACAAATTCTTGAAATAATGCCTTGAGATTCAATAAAACAGAGATAAAGTATACACAACTAAAATAGAAGCCAATGAAGCGTTTAATTAATCTTATCCCTTTATTCTTTTTAGACGTTCAATGATATCTATGATTCACTCTCGGTATTAAATAAATCGCTGTTTGCTCAATACATTTTCATGTTAAAAAAATATGTGTTTAATGACAGCGAAATGTCAATATCTGTCGGAAGGAGAAGATAAGCAGCGACAAATACGGCGACGGGAAAGCTGAAATCACTCAATAGAGAAAGGTATTTAAGTGCCTCACATGAAAGGCTCACGGGCACATCTCGTTGAAACACCGGTTCCAGTACAATTACGGAAGTTAAGCAACGTCGAGTCTCGACAGTAGCTAGATTCATGACGAAATAGCTGAATTGTCATTGAAAACCCAAGCGACAAGCTGAATAACGAAAGTATATTTTTTGTAACCGATATCTAAACTTAACCTGACTTTGTAAATAACATATATTTGATACATAAGTTGTCAAGGAAAATTAAAACCCAACCACCCCTAATCAAAACAGATTGAATTTTCCTTAACCTTAACAACTCAAACTATTAACATTGCGTTATAAATTAAGTAAATTTCTCAGAAAGTTATTCCCAGCATCGTTTGACGATGGAACGAAACTCTGGATTTTAAGCTTAAGTTTTATAATTAAATTTAGAGTTTTAATTTCTGTTTTGAAATATAGAAATTTCTGTGTCGGGATGGAATTATATTTAAAAAAAACAAAAAACATAATTACAATAAATATATATTAATTATTTTAAGACATTTTTATGTTTATACAAATTTTTTTTTATTGATACAAATAGTGAAGTAAATGCTCTGTTTATAATAAACAGTATTAAACAACATTTACCGGTCTGAATGTCCGAGAAATTTTCACAGAAATTATTCGTCCTCAGACAGGATTTGAACCTGTCGTTCAGCTTGACGTGCCTTTACCGATTTGTCACACGAAGGAGCGTTCGGTTAGCAAGGTCGAATTTACTGTATTTAAACTTCAATCTTCCATGAATCTCTCACGTACATTCGTATCTGCTCATGGCGTATCAAATGTAAACAAATGACGTCACATATCATGAAATGGACAAAGTCCGACAATTATTTTAAGAAATAAAAATGTCATAAAATAATTGTCGGACTTTGTCCATTTCATTTATATTAATGTATATTTCATTAAATAATATAGACAAGTTTTGTCTATTTATTTTAAGCAAATTCCTTTCATATCACCTGACAAGCTTAATAACATTATCATTGAAAGACGAAAGAAAATCACAATATTGATACATATATTTTTAATCCTATCTAAGCTTTCGGCTTACGTAAGCCATCATCAGAGATGACAAGTACATTACAATAACAATACACGGACATAACAACAATGATAGTCTGTTTTTGTTTGCATGGAAGATTTCCAAGCAACGACAAACTCGTGCATACAAGACGCTGGAAACGAAAATCGCACCGCGGCCCATGACATCACACATAATAATCCAGGGTGTTAGGTGGCCAGATGTAAAGTGTAATGTGATTTTATTCATCGAAGTAGCCAAAAAAGAATTTTATTCATCAAAGTAACTTGTATTAGGTAAACAATAATAAACGAAACTTTTAAACTCAACAGATAATTTATTGCTAAAACCGATATATTTCGGACAGGTATGATGGATATATTGTCGTGTAAATTACGCAACAATGAAAATAACACTGACATAATTTTTTTTACATGTTTAACCAAAATTACTTAAATTTATCTTAAAATATTAAAGAGTAAATTTATTCAATAAAATCGCCATTGGCTTCAACCACGGCTTCCGGACGAATTCGTAATCTCCTGCAACTCTTCTGGACGGTCACATTTTTAAGTTGGTGAATGATGCCCTAATCCTTACCTTTACTTTATATTCGCTGACACAAGGAGTTTTGTTGGTCTCTCGCTCAACTGCACCCCACACATAATAATCAAGGGGGTTGTTGTCTGGGGTGTAAGGGAGGTTATGGAAACATAAACAAAAAGAAAAATAATCTAAATGAAATCGGTAGTACCTCCAAATATATATATATATATATATATATATAAATTTTCTCAGCGTTCTTTCTTTCCTTCGTACAGTCACAACAGCGTAAAAATGTATTTTGTCTGAAGACGTCCTAAAGCACGAAACGCGTCACACGAAAAATGTTCTACTTTGTCATACATGTTAATAATAAAACTGATAGAATAAAAATGTATAAGCTAGGTTCAAATTCTAGTCGAATCGATTACATGTGAAAGGTATGAATCCTCTTCTTCTCTCCACCCAACAGCTATGGGTAAATTGCATGGCAGTCCAGGTTCTATAGCCCTGGATGGCAAATGGTTTAACGCAGAAAGAAATGACAAACTACTGCGGGGAAAAAATCTGCCTCGTCAGTCATGTATCGAAAGATACATGATCGCCTAAGCGAGTCTCACGCATGGCAGACTGACTGACTGACTTTCCAGTCGAATCCACTACATTCACTAATGTGCTAATACCCTTCAGAAAGGTATGAATACTGTTCTTCTCCCCTCAGCTATGGGTAAATAGAAGGACATACCGGGTTCTATAGCCTTGGATGGCAACTTGTCTACCGCAGAAAATGACAAACTACGGAGTGAAAAATCTGCATCCTCAGTCATGTATCGAAAGATATATGATCGTCTCGTCGTGTTTCACGTATGGCACATAACTGACTTACTTGGGAAAGGTATGAATCTTCTCCACCTCCCCTCAGCTATGGGTAAATAGAAGGACATACTGGGTTCTATAGCCTTTGATGGCAACTTGCCTACAGCAGAAAGAAATGGCAACCTACTGCGGGAAAAATCTGAATCCTCAGTCATGTATCGAAAGATATATGATCGCCTCATCGTGTTTCACGCATGGTACATAACTGACTTACTTGGAAAAGGTATGAATCTTCTCCACCTCCCACCAGCTATGGGTAAATAGCAGGACAGACTGTGTTCTATAGCCTTGGATGGCAACTTGTCTACCGCAGAAAATGACAAACTACGGCGGGAAAAATCTGCCTCGTCAGTCATGTATCTAAAGATGAATGATCACCTAAGCGTGTATCACGCATGCAACATAACTGACTGAAGGTAATTATAGGAAATCGGCTAAGCAACAGGCCTAGACACAGACGAGTGAAAAAATATATGTATTTATTTATTAAGTGGTGATATATTTCGCTTAAGTCTTGTTCTTTATTTCTTTCTTTTCTTTTCTTCTTTTCAGGCATCCGTCAGAGAGAAAAAAAAATGACAGATATTGATGCTTTATACAATGAAAGATTCATTTTATAAAGCATCAATATCTGTCATTTTTTTCTCTATTTCATTCATTGCATTGTTCTTTTTTTTTGTCTCACGGTTAGTGTATACTTTACATCGATTTTGACTTTCTTTTCTAACAATATATTTTTATCTCTCTACTTCATTATTTGTTTATTTGCCCTCTATCTATCTATCTATCTATCTATCTATCTATTCATATCTATCTATTTTGTTCTATGTATGTATGCATGCATTCATGTATGTATGTATCTTTCTCTGCATATTCATATCTATATATCTATCTATATCAGTTCGTTTCTATTAGGTTGGTGCAAAAATAATTTCGCTTTCTAACATATGTTACTATGTGAGAAAACGAAATTATTTTTGCACCAACCTAATATTTATCTATTAGGTTGGTGCAAAAATAATTTCGTTTTCTCACATAGTAACATATGTTAGAAAACGAAATTATTTTTGCACCAACCTAATATCTGTCTATCATTTTGTTCATCTAGATCAGTTTGTTATCTACCTCAGATTGTTTCTTTCTATCTATCTAACTTGTTTCTCTCTTTCTTTCTTTTTTCTTTCTTTCTTTCTATCTAAGCTTGTTTCTCTTTTTCTTTCTTTCTTGCTTTCTATCTATCTATCTATCTATCTATCCATCTCAGATTATTTCTATTTATATATCTGTCACTTTGTTCATCTATCTTTCTCAGTTTGTTATCTGCCTGTGATTGTTTTTATCTATCTATCTATCTATCTATCTATCTATCTATCTATCTATCTATCTATCTATCTAAGCTTGTTTCTCTCTTTCTTTCTTTCTTTCTTTCTTGTTTTCTATCTATCTATCTATATATCTATCTATTTATTATGTTGGTGCAAAAATAATGACGTAATAATGTCGTTTTTTGATGTATTTTTAACGTCAAAAAACGACATTATCCCGTCATTATTTTTGCACCAACCTAATATCTATCTATCTAACCTTCTTTCTTTCTTATTATCTATCTTAGTTTGTTCATCGCTCTCTCTCTCTATTTTTTTTTCTTTCTATCTATTTAAAGACCCCTTTAATTATTGAATCTCCCAGTCAAAAGTGAAAATAGATTAAACTGGTACCAAATTTCAAACTCCCAGTAAAATAAACAAAACCATATATGAAAAATAAAGTTTAAAAAACATTAAAAATATAAATTACCTTAAAATCTGTAAAAAGATTTAATCTTTTTTTCAATTCTAATAACAAAAAAAAAAAAAAAAAAACAAATCGGAAAGCAACAAATTAAAACAAAAAAAATAACAAAGACCATTTGAAAACGCAAGTCCTATCTTTTGTTTTCCCGCCTTTTTTAAGGGAGAGCTGTACATCAAATAGCAGGCACAAAAATGTCCCTAACAGACGCTGTCACTTGGGTAAAAACACTTAATCCATCAGGGAGACCTTGCCAGGAACCGTCTCTTTGAATTTGTTTTTTCAACGTGTAACGATTTGTTTAGCCGGCTTTTGTTGCTTTCAAAAGAGAATTACAAAGATGGAGGCAGGAAAGTTGGCGCATAAAGAAAGGAATCTCTTCTTTGCAAAAAATAAACAAAAAAAGAAAACATTTCCAAAAATGGAAATAAAGACAATAAAGGCTGTTTGCTGAAAAAGTAACCGAATAAAATCTAAAACATTTTTTAACTTAAGGTGAAAATTTTTCCAATCTAGTTGATATAAAAATTACATAAAAAAAACACAAAAATATTATTCTTATTGCAATAAATTGTAAAATGTTGAATATCTCTGAATTAACTTGTATAATTCTGTTTTATTTAAAGTTTCATTTAAGCTTCTTTTTACTGTTTTAAGAAAAAACGAACAAACGTTAGCTTGTTTTACCAAAAATATATATATATATATATATATATATACGATAAGACTTAACGATAACGCCTTTTGCAGTTACCAAGGGGTTATAGAAATTTAGCAACAGAATTTAAAAGCGACAAAAGGAAATACGAAAGATGCCTTCGAGAAATTAAGAAAATTATTAAGGGATAGGAAAAACGGTAAAAAATATTTTTTAACGATAACCTTCATACAACTATTTCTCGTAAGAATTGTAGATTCTTGCCAGGCAGTTGTAGAAATTTAGCAACAGAATTTCGCCCAAGAAAACATAAACGATGCCTTCGACAAATTATTAAAATATATCATTACAAACAATTAAAAATGTGATGAAATTCTGCGTAATATTAACCTTTAAAAACGTTCCTGTTTACATACAATTCTTTAAGACCAAACCAATGACCTTTCTCCCTTTCTCGATCGGACGTTGAACTTTCCCCAATCTTAATGAACGGGTATTCCCTCCGTGAGCGCCTATTGGGATTTAAACCCCAACTCGTACTTCAGGTAGAACTCATACAAACGATCCATTGCTAAAGATTCCTAGGAAAATAGAAAGTGCTTTGTACCACTCCAACAAGTACCTCGTACCTCATGCTATCCTATAACTTTACAAGAGCCAGAGCAGGCCGAAAATGGAGAATTTCTGCCTTATATCACGAAAAGGATCCCCAATCAGTTGTTAACTTGGCCAGGAAAAGACTTAATTCCTCCAAAATTAAACTACTCTCATTTAACCACCACAGAGAAATTTCCCTGCCCGCCATCAACATGATTGATGCTTGACTCCGCCAGAGCGTCTTACTGGGCCTTCTTGGCCTAAAGTTTTCGACTGACTTGAGGTGGAACAACTACATTGAATCATTAGCTGCATCTACTGCAAGGAAAGTTGGTTCATTGTGCCGTGGCAGAAGTTTTTTTCTCGTCAGAGTCTATCTTACACATCTAAAAATCTACAATTCGTCCGTGCATTGAATACTGTTACGCTATCTGGGCTGATGCCCCAGGTTGCTCATCTCCAGGTTCACGATAAATCAAAAATTATCTGCAATTTAATCCATCCTGACCTGGCATCTCGACTTCACTTTCTCACCGTCATGATATGGCTTCCCTCTGTATGTTGTAAAAATATTTGCAAGGCAACTGCTCTCATGAGCTTTATTCTCATGTGCTCCGGCTATATGGATTTCAGCGTCTTAATAGATTGGCATTTAGGTCCCACCCGTTTACTTTTTTTTTTAAGCATTTCACCCCAAGCAAGGCGGGAAGCCACTAGGACGCAAGGGGTTACAGAAAATTTAGAGCAAGATCAGATAGGAGTGATAGAAGAAAGGATGAGGAGGAGGGTAGTGGATAGATCAAGGCAACTGGAGATGTCGACTGACATTATACTTGAATAGCTGGAGATGATAGCTCCCATGGAAACAGGAATAGGGAAAGGAGTTCCACAGGCGAGAGGTGCGAGACATGAAGCTATTGGAGTAGAAGAGACGGCTACATTTAGGAGTTTCGACAGTGAAAGGGTGAGAGCGGGATGCCAGCTTCGTAGGGCGCTTGAACTCATGAAGTCTGGGAACCAGCGAATGCAGTTCCTCGGAGCAATTGCCATCAAAGTATTTGTAGAACAGACAGAGAGAGGCGACGGCGCGTCTGTGAGAAAGTGACTGTAGACGAGATGCCAGAGCAGGGACAACTACATTGCATATCCGCCTCTGGATCTTATCAAGAACCCCGAGGCAAACAGAAGGGGCACCAGACCATATACGGCAGCAATACTCCATGCAAGGGCGAATTGTTGCTTTGTAGATCTGGAGGATCGATTCCGGGGAGAAACATTTCCTGGCGCGGCACAGGGAGCCAACTTTCCTTGCGGTGGACGAAGCAATTGACTCAATGTATTTTTACTGTTCAAATACTTAAATGTCACCGGCACTTCTACTCCAACAGTTTCTTTTCTCGCACCTTGGAAATTCCTTCCGTTTACTTGCTTCCTTGATAAGTATTAGGTTGGTGCAAAAATAATGACGTAATAATGTCGTTTTTTCACGTATTCTTTAATGTCAAAAAACGACATTATTACGTCATTATTTTTGCACCCACCTAATATAATGTCAAAAACTTCAATGCAGCGTAAACCGCGATCTTCTGTTGACTAATCCCGTTCATCTTTTTATTATTTCTCAATTCCCCCTATGTTTTCTCTCATTTTTAACTCTTTGTAACCCCCCCACACACACTGCATACTAGTGACACTTCCGTCTTGATTGGGTTGAAATGATTTAAAAATATGGCCGAGAGATGTCCAGTCTTCATTTCTCACTCTCTATAGAGCAAAAATTGTCTTCTTGCCCTTACACGCGAAAAATTATTTTCTACTCTGCAGCCCCTTTATCACTGGTCAGAGATCGCATGCCTCTTGCTGCTCTACTGCTATTGTCATGGTGAATGTTGCCACGAAGTACACTCATTAGTTCCCCAAGGCATAAACTTCACGCCTAGGACCCGCCATGCCACGCAAATTGTAACGTACCATCCTCATAACATTCATATCCACCTAGTAAAATATAAGTTCCACTTGAGCAGAAACTTCACACGAACTGCCTCCCAAAAGGCTGACTCTCCGATCAATACACTCTTACCCTTCAAGTTTAGGTCTAACATTTATCTTCCGCACTTATCCACATAATCTGTAATTTTACCTCGAGTGGTC
Source organism: Acanthosepion lycidas (assembly GCA_963932145.1). Classification (NCBI taxonomy): domain Eukaryota; kingdom Metazoa; phylum Mollusca; class Cephalopoda; order Sepiida; family Sepiidae; genus Acanthosepion; species Acanthosepion lycidas. The sequence continues at coordinate 70,438,184 of OZ010610.1, read as the reverse complement.
CACGGGACTTTTACAGCATGAACACCACTGTAAAAATAATGATGGACGATACCCTCACAGATGAAGAAAGGCTTGAAGCGACAGATATATGAGTCTAGCGAAGAATGTAATGAATGCTATAGTTTGTACATGTCTAAGAATGTGAAAATAAAAGCAAAAAAGCTCATATAGTTTCTTCATGAACTAACACATTTAGTATAAACTTCAGTTATCAACCTTTAACACGCTACCGGCGAAAATTGTCGCTACGGATTTCTCTCCCTTTGATACTCTAGGCGCATTCTGTCGCCTCGAGGCAGTTGCTATAAGTAAATACATGTCAATTGTTATTTCCGGTATTTTAAGCTGGAAATCGCCTATACGGATTTGGAACAAGGTTGAACATCCGTTTTCCAATGCCATTTTAAATTCTTCTAGATTCTATACGAGGTGTAAAACCGATTGAACCCACGTTAATTCGCGATTTTTTATAAACAAAAATGGCCGCGTCACTATCCAACAAAACCTTTATTCAGGAGTTTTTCTTTGATTAAGATGATTATTCTGAAGGCTTTACACGAGTGGATATTGACATTGATCAGGTCGAAGTGTACAAAAACTAAAATCTATATGCACAATATAAAGTTAGTTATAACAATTTTAAAACAGTAGGTGTTCGTGTTTTTGCACTCTAAGAAATTTAGTGGGAGGGGAAGCAATTCTAGATAGAAATTAGCATGGTAAATGTTAATAACTAAGTTCCGAAAATGTCGTTTAAATCGCTTAATTCCCAGATTATTTGTGACTTTTTTTTAAAGAGTGAGTGTTCAACTTGGCTTAGGGTGGAAAGATGTATTATATGAAAGTGTTGACTGAATAGTCAAAGCAAAAATAAAAAAAAAATGACACGTAGTAAACACTGTAACGTATTTTATTTAAACTGCCCGATGGGCCCTTTTAGCTTCCGGCATTCGCTAGTGGGACCGGAAGTCCTTACAATCATTATCATCATCATCATTAACGATGTAATAACAGCGAGTATTTTTCTTTCAATAATGAAAGAAAAAACAAAAAACAAAATAAAAATAAACAAAACACAAGAATTTTGACAGTACCTAATTTATTCCAAGGCAATATCAGTATAAATTTTAGATGAATGCATATTTCTGTAGAGGCGAAAAACAAACGTTCGTAATCTTGAAGGAAAAGACACTTATTTCTTGCCTTTATAGTCGCCATTAAAATTAAAATAACACATGTTTCCATGGATGATGGCAAGAAACAACTTATTGCAGATGAGAAAGATACTCATGCATTAAATTACATCACTTAACCTCTTCCATAGTTTAAACATTTTGAAAACTATACTTCGCACTTCTCTTTATTTATACATGTCTCATTTTTTCTGTTCCGTCAACACAAGCCCCGTTAGGTGGGCAAGGTACTGTTTTGTCCCGTCCCTCACTATGTCATGTGAGTGTCTAATTTTCCAAACCCTCTTTCCTCATTATGTTGCCTCAAGAAATTTCAACAGTCTCTTTTCTCATGATAACTATAAGTATCCTTTTTATTTCCCTTTTCTTAAAAAAAAAAATGTCAGGTCCATGGTATTCTCGCCAACCTTCTATAGAACTACATTTCTGTACTTCAAATCTCTTCTTCATCTTTGCCATCGTCTGTATGGCATTCATTTATGATAGAAGCTGATTAATGTCATTAAAGACGCGGAGCAATTGAGTGGTGATCACGATCACCAGACCCTAACACCTCCAGTCATTTTCTTCTGGGGTATACTGAAACATTTTGTTTACATGCTCAAATCGAAAACAATTCCTGAATTAAAACAAATAGTTTCTGATAAATCTTCTGAAATTAATGTAGAAATGTGTCAAATCGATTGAGAAAGAAATGAGCGGATATCTGTAATTTCTTTTTTTACAATTAAAATTATTGCAAAAGCAAATCAACAGACAGATCTGTGCAAATTCTCAGTGGACAGGAGAGTACGTGCAACCCAAGTAGTAGAAATGTAAAAATGCGGATAAATTCAAAACCAACAGCCATCCACTCCAACTATTGGATAAATAAACTAACCAACCCGCAGTTATCCAATCGTAGTGGATATGGCTACACCCTTGAAGACATGGTCAATCAGGGAGTGATTACACCAACAAACTAGTAATTTTAAAATGTGTTACTATTCTAAGATAGTTTCATACAAAATGAAAATTCCAACATTGGGATATATAGGGTGTTTCAAAAAGAATACGCCAAAATCATTGCGCTATTTTTTCAGGTCTATAGCATTATAGTGGACTCAATCAGTGGTTATTTGATAGAGTAGTTATCAAAGTTTGATTGGGTGTCAGTTTAACCACTGTCGTTAGTATAAAAAAACAGTGCTTGAGTTCGTGAAAACAAATGCCATTGTCACAATGCACGCAGATTCGAATGACTTCATTTTTCAGCAACATGGAGCACCACCCCATTGGCATCTCAAGTTTAGAGCTCATCTGAATGAAAACGTGCCTCAGCGATGGATTGGAAGGAGAGGAGCTAAAGACCTTGCTCTCTGTGTTTGGCCTGCCAGATCCCCGGACCTCACTGTGTGTGATTTTTTCTTGTGGGGATATGTTAAAGAGCAAGTTTATGTTCCACCACTTCCAGCAAGTATCGATGACTTGAAAGATCGAATAACAGCTGCAATCAACACGGTGGACCGTGATATGCTGAGGCGCGTTTGGGAGGAATTCTCATATCGGCTTGATGTTGTCTGCGCTGCTGGTAGTGGCCACTTATAAAACATGAAATGAAACTTGAATGTATATACAACACATGTGTTCATGCTAGAGATTTGTAATTTTTTTTCGTTATTGACACATCACGTGATGATTTTGGTGTATTCTTTTTGTATATGTATATTCGTATTTAAATATGAAAAATTAAATGACATCTAGATCCTTAATTTTTAACTTCCCCTAAACGCGGTATTTTCATAGCCTTCTAACTCTGGCTGTAGCCCCGATTTTCTTGAGTTGTCGAATTTTGAAGGAAGGTAAAAAAAATAATAATTCTAAACATTAGCCATAAGCAAAATAATTGAGATGACTGAGTTGCTTATGGCTAATGTCTAAGTTTTCCTCTCCCTCAACTTTCGTTCATTCCCCAGTGACCTATATATAGAGTGCCTACTAAAGAGGTTTGAGACAGTCACCAAGTGGTCACGATTCTTTTGTTGCCAATGTCATTTTTGAGAAGATATTAGAAAGGTAAATCCTGTTTTTTGGTCATTTCTTTACATTTGGAAAGTGGATTGGGTGGGAAGCTGACCTCATATATGGATAAGAATTTTATTGCAGAAGAAAAATGTACATTTACTGAAAATTAATTCGCTTAAAGGATCAAGATATGATAAGAGAGAGAGTATTTGTAAAAAAAAAAAAAACATTTAGAACAAGAACGAGAGAAACTTATAGAGAGATGAAGAAAAGAAGAAATAGCAAAAAATGAGAGTTACAGAAGAAGAAGAAGAAGAAGAAGAAGAAGAAGAAGAAGAAGAAGAAGAAGAAAGACAGAAATGGGAAAAGAACGCGTAATATTTATGAGTTTGAGAAGAAATAGGAGCAAAAACCGAAAACTAGAGGGAAGGAAAAAACAAGAAAAAACAAAAAGGAATGCGTGAAAAGAAGAAAAGAGTAAAGAAAAAAGTGAGAGAAGAAAAGATGAAAAAGGTAAGAAGAAAAAAGAAAAACATACATATAAATATATATATATATATATAATTATTTATTCAAAAATATGATTCCATCGCTACATCTCATGTTTCAAAACAAGAGCTCTGTTCCATCTTGAATCGAATTTTTTTTTTTTGAATAAAAAAAAAAATAAAAGAAAAGTAGAAGAGGGAACAGAGCTTGGTACTTTAATTCAATTGAATTCAAATAATTATATTGAAGTGTTCGGCTCTTGTTTTGAAACATGAGAACTCTTATGCAGCGATGGATCATATTTTTAAATAACTAATTATATTTAGGCTCTACTTTTTTTATCGAGCACTGTTTTTTTAAAATAATAAAGAATACTAAAGAACTTTGGATTATTTACCTAACGAGTTCTTTCCTATTTTCTATATATTTTCACACACACACACACACACATATATATATATAAATATATATATATATGGAAAGGAGGAAGAAGATCAGTGTATGAACGGGTAGCGTAAACAGGGTAGGAAGAAGAAGAAGAAGAAGAAGAAGACGAAGAAGAAGATGACCAGAAATGCAGAAATGAAGATTAAGAAAGAAAGAAACGTTCAGAAAGGAAAAGAAAAGAAGAAAACGTTAGCAAATGAGAGTTTTAGAAGAAGAAGAAGAAGAAGAAGAAAAAGAAGAAGAAGAAGAAGAAGAAGAAGAAGAAGAAGAAAAAGAAGAAGAAGAAGAAGAAAGATGACCAGAAATGCAGAAATGAAGATTAAGAAAGAAAGAAACGTTCAGAAAGGAAAAGAAAAGAAGAAAACGGTAGCAAATGAGAGTTTTAGAAGACGAAGAAGAAGAAGAAAAAGAAGAAGAAGAAGAAGAAGAAGAAGAAGAAAGAAGATGACCAGAAATGCAGAAATGAAGATTAAGAAAGAAAGAAACGTTCAGAAAGGAAAAGAAAAGAAGAAAACGGTAGCAAATGAGAGTTTTAGAAGAAGAAGAAGAAGAAGAAGAAGAAGAAGAAGAAGAAGAAGAAGAAGAAGAAGAAAGAAGATGACCAGAAATGCAGAAATGAAGATTAAGAAAGAAAGAAACGTTCAGAAAGGAAAAGAAAAGAAAACGGTAGCAAATGAGAGTTTTAGAAGAAGAAGAAGAAGAAGAAGAAGAAGCAAACCATTAACGACAACATAAATAAATGAATAAATAAGCAAAGAAGAAATACATAGATAAAAATAATATCGAAATTATTGGATTATTTTAAAGAAAAATAAAAAAAAACCCTTGAAATGCGTTGAATCCATCATTTCTGAGTAAACGTTTACACGCACCATTTATGGTTGAATTTCCATTTCTGCTTGATGAAAAGAATTACTCACAAAGAACAAAAAAGAAAAAAGAAAAGAATGAAAAATGAGGGCCACGTTGAAAAAAATAATGAAGGAACGGGGTGGGTGTAGTTCCAAAAAGCTAATAGGTCAAAAACAATCAACAGCAAGATATAGAGTATCGAGTTTTATTGAATATGACTTTAAGAAAGAGAAAAAAGAGAGGGAGAGAGAGAGAAAGAAAGACAGACAGACAGCGAAAGAAAGAGAGAAAGAGATTGAGAGGAAAAAGAGAAAGAGAAAGAGACAGATAGAGAGAGAGAGAAAGAGAAAGGAGAGGGAGAGAAAGGAGAGGGAGAGAAAGACAGGGAAATACAGATAGAGAGAGAGAGAGAGAGAAAGGAGAGGGAGAGAAAGACAGGGAAATACAGAGAGAAAGAAGAAAAGAGAGGGAGAGAGAAAAGAGAGAGAGAATGAGAAAAGAGAGGGAGACAGAGACAAAGATAAAGAAATATAGAGAGCAAAGAGAGAGAAAAAGAGACAAATAGAGAAACAAGAGAAAATAGAGAGAGAAAAAGAAAGAGAGAAACAGAGAAAGGGAAAGAGGCATATCAAGAAAGAAAGAAAGAGACATAGAGAGAAAAGAGAGAGAGAGAGAGAGAGAGAGAGAAAAGAGAGAGATAGGGAGACACTGGAACCGACAAAATTGAAGGGGTCAGGAAAATCGGATTAAAAAAACGGAAGTGACGGTAATAAAATATTTTGAAAAAAAAAAGAAACATGAAAAGAAGAACAAATCTAGTGCCCCCCACCCCAAAAAAAGGAAATATAGTCTACCATTCCAATTCTTCACTTCTCTTAGAAAATCCTGTCTGTTACTGTGTTCCTTATTTATTACCTACGTTACACTCTTTAAAATAATATAGAAGAAACTTCCACGGACATAGAAACATATATACCCATAGTATCTATCTATATTCCTGAGATGAGGTATTATGTATTAGGTTTGTGCAAAAATAATGACGTAATAATGTCGTTTTTTGACGTATTTTTAACGTCAAAAAACGACATTATTACGTCATTATTTTTGCACCAACCTAATACATTATTTACATTATTCGGACTGTTGTCTTCATTTTTGTCGCCATATTTAATACAACGTTTCGGCCGTTTTACCCTGCGACCTTCTTCAGTTTGTTAGAATGTCGAACTGATCCCTTTATTTCGCTCACTGGAGTAAACTGTTCTAGTTCCACGTGCCATATCTAATGAATGTCAGTTATCAGTTATCTCCTGTTAATTCCACTCTCCAAGTCCTCTTAACCAGGTATTTTGAGTCAAGGACACATGGCACAGTGGATAAAGGTGTTGGGTAGATCCAGTGACAGGACCCAAAGAGTGTGAGTTCAATACAGTGGCAGTGGAAAACTTTCAGAGATAAATTAGCAGGAGATAACTGATAACTGACATTAATTAAACATGGCATGTGGAATTAGAACAGTCTACCCCAGTGAGCGATATAAAGGGTTCAGTTCGACATTCCAACCATCTGAAGAAGGCCGGAGAGTACAACGGCCGGAGAGTACAACGGCCGAAACGTTGTAATAAATATAGCGACAATCGTAATAAATGTCACGTCTCTCGGAAATGAAAAAGGTACAAAATGTTTGAACATATATTTTTTATTATTATTATTACTTATATGTGTATTTAAATTATAATCCTACCTTTGGAATTTGAAATATGTCAACCGGTTGGAATCTGTATTTTCCTTATATTCATGGTGATTGTAAATACATTTTTTTTAAGCAAGTCCCATATAAAATGCATTTTAAATCATTGCTATTATATTTTTGTTCAGTGTTTGCACAAATCATAGTCACGTTTTTCTTTTCGATTCTCCCTTGAGGGTGATCTCGTAGGAGATCGAAAGTACTTGGCTTAACAGGGACTATGGTAACGCCGCCAAAATATATATATATATATATATATATATATATATATATATATATATATATATATATATATATATATATATATATATATATATATATATATGCAAGCATTATGTTATGTTTCATTAAATAATATCGATATGTTATGTGCATCTTCGTGATGCTAAGCTGAAATTCTTGCGGCGTTACCGTTTCCTGCTAACCCAAGTGCTTTCGATGTCCTCCGAGATCACCCTCAATATATATATATATATATATATATGATATGATATGATATAATATAGTTTATTTTAGGATATTAAAACTCTATTTGTATTGAGCCGGTTTTATATTAAATGTTTTTTTGTTATTAAATATTATTGAATTATATTCATTTGTTCTCATTTTATCTGGATATATATATATATATATATATATATATATATATATATATATATATATATATATATATATGTTTGTGTGTGTGTGTTTGTGTGTGTATGTGGGTGTGGGGTGTGTTTGGATGTGTGTATGGTGAGGGATAAATTTTAATGTAAACCAAATAATTAGATATTAGTAACTGTATTAGGTGCGTTAGAATGCATTCATCGGTATAGCGTGTAAACGAAATAAAAAGAAAGAAAGAACTCAATGTTGTTAGACAGAGGTAATAAGTGCATATAAATAAATGTACATATACCTACGTTCAAAGTGCCACTTAAAGTTTTGTTACTGTATGCCTGGTGGTTGTTAGAACCACGAAACTTTAAGTTGCACTGCGAACGTATATATATATATATATATATATATATATATATATATATATATATATATATATATGATCTTAATATGGGCTCTACTTATGGGATAAGGTGCTCAATATTAGAGATAGAATGCGTGTAAATATAAAAGTGAACATGGAAGTCAACACTTAGGGGCGACTGTCTGTTTCATGCTAGACGCAATCGTTAGGCCACGACTGCTGTTATTTTTCTCGGCTATTTATATATACGGGTCAGTGCTGCATTGTGGTTATCTATTTTGGCGTTTATTTTACTAGAAGTCGTTTATTCGTTTATTTATTTACTTGGGTTAAATTATGTTGTTACTATTGTTATTTATTTATTTTTTTTTTTTTTTCTTGTCTTATTTTTTTTAAAAAAATTATTAGTCGGTGTTTTTATTAACGTAGTAAAATCTCTTTATATCGCTCATTTCATAGTTTTGTTTTGGTTTGGGAAGATAATTAAAGCTATTTATTCAATCTTGGGGTTGATTGTTGCAGTTTATTCTAACTGTTATTTTGGTGGGCGCAGTTTTTAATTTGTTTATTACTTCATTTGGATTGGTTATCCTTATTTGTTTTTTCTAACTGTTACTTTATCGGGATCGGTTTGTTAGTTTATTTATTTATTTGGAGGGATTGAGATTAATTTATTTACATGTTTTTTATTATTTATTTATTATACTGTATAATATATATATTCATTTTATATATATATATATGTATATTATATACATTTATCATATTATATTGTATTATATTTATTTATTTATTATACTGTATACTGCACTCTCTCTCTTTATATATATATATATATATATGTGTGTGTGTGTGTGTGTGTGTGTGCGTGCGCGCGTGTATGTATGTATTTATGTATGTAAAACATAATATGTAGAAATTAAAAGAATATATTGTGGTAAATAGGAGGGGAAGCTAATAAATTTAAAATTTTAAATAAAATTTAACGAAGGAGAAGATGATTGAAATTAAGTGAAAATGTGTCTTTTAATAGAAAATTTTAAAGCCCAGCTCGCAAAAGACATGATAATATGAAATAAAGATAACTGAGTCACATCCACCTTCCATAGAAATAAAAGAGAAAGAATTCTATCCTGTGTATAGATTTAAATATTAAGGAGGAGTCCAATTGAGTTATTTTTTAAAATTTGTTTTTTTTTTCTTCTAAGGGATGTTAGTAATTCTTTAAGAGCGGGGGCATATTTGTCGGTCGTTGATGTTATTCAAAAACGATTTTTTTCCGTGACGCACACAAGGGTGACACACAGATCATTTAAATTCAAACCTTTTCTTTCCGATTTTCTCTTCAACAACTCGGTCCATTCTACCATGATCCACACAACCTCCCCATTCCTGATGTCACTGTTTTAATTAAGAACATCAACGCCAAATATTAGAACGTTTATTTTTGTTTTTAAGAGAAAAAAATAAGAGCTTTTTGAAAGAGGTAAAAAAAAAAAAAATTCTGACGCCATCCTTTGCAAAACAGTAAAGAAATATTTCAAACTAACTTAAAAGACGCCCTATCTGGCGGGATTTAAGCTAGCTCCTGTGGAGGGTTCTTGATTGCGCCTACATCAATAGCTAGGGAGGGGTAGATACGATAGGTAACAATAAACTACAGAACTCAAAACTGATCGATGCATTTAAGTATTGCACTAATATTTCAGCTTGCCTTTTAAAATTTCAACAATAATTCTTCAGCCGCCACTTAATTTAAAGAAAATTTGATGTACGTAGGTCCTTACTTCCCATACAAACAATTATCTTTATTTCATGGTTGGCTTTCGCTGGATTTCGTAATTAATTTCGATCATTCCAAAATTTATTTCCAAGTTATAAAAATCGTTATATAAAAATAATAGATAGATAGATAGATAGATAGATAGATAGATAGATAGATAGATATGAAAAGACAGGCAGATAGATAGATAGATAGATAGATAGATAGATAGATAGATAGATAGATAGATAGATATGAACAGCTGGAAATGGATACATAGTTAGTTTTCTGACAGAATCACAGAGGGATAAAGGAAGAAGAAGACACAACCTAACGTAATTTAACAGAAGCGTTGATTATCATAAAACAATAGTTTCTTATATTTCTATTGGAATTAGAAGCCATGATATCCCCTCGCTTTATTCGCCCACAACCATTTCGTTAGTTATACAATGAAGCAATCCAATATAAGGCCATTTTCCAGAGACAAAGCCGTCGATTGATGCCAGCAATAAAATTTGCACACCTATGTAAGCAATTGCAAACACAAACACCCCGTTGAAGGCTTTAGAATTGATTAAATAAAAGAAAATCAAATAGTCTTTGTAAATAATGAAACGATTTTTAAGGATGTTTTGGGCTTCATTATTCAGAGTTTTTTGTTTATTCACATTCTTCTGTGGTATTTGAAAAGGGTGTTTCGATTAACAATCAAATCTTCTGTTCAAAACTGACTTCTTTTCTGCTATTTTTTCACGATATTTAATGCGTCTGTGTGCTTATATTTTTATTTTTCTGCAAAATTAAAAACCTGTAAGTCCACTTTATTTGTATAAAATTAGAAATAATAAAGGACTGGCGTCTAATTTGACTTTAAATGCGTGTCTGCCTCGTGGCTTGTATCGTTTTATTTCTCTTCCTGCGGAATCACTTATGTTTAATCAATCTTAGGGAACGTAGATAGATAGATAGATAGATAGATAGATAGATACTTACGTGTATGCATTAGCGCTAATATTCGAGGATAGATAGATACTTACGTTTATGCATTAGCGCTAATACTCAAGTATAGATAGATAGATAGATAGATAGATAGATAATTACGTTTATGCATTAGCGCTAATACTCAAGTAGAGATAGATAGATAGATAGATAGATAGACAGACAGATAGATAGATAGATACTTACGTTTATGCATTAGCGCTAATACTCAAGTATAGATAGATAGATAGATAGATAGATAGATAGATACTTACGTTTATGGATTAGCGCTAATACTCAAGTATAGATAGGTAGATAGACAGATAGATAGATAGATAGATAGATAGATAGATAGATACTTACGTTTATGGATTAGCGCTAATACTCAAGTATAGATAGATAGATAGATAGATAGATAGATAGATAGATAGATAGATAGATAGATACTTACGTTTATGCATTAGCGCCAATACTCAAGTATAGATAGATAGATAGATAGATAGATAGATAGATAGATAGATAGATAGATAGATAGATACTTACGTGTATGCATTAGCGCTAATATTCGAGGATAGATAGATAGATATTTACGTTTATGCATTAGCGCTAATACTCAAGTATAGATAGATAGATAGATAGATAGATAGATAGATAGATAGATAGATAGATAGATAGATACTTACGTTTATGGATTAGCGCTAATACTCAAGTATAGATAGGTAGATAGACAGACAGATAGATAGATAGATAGATAGATAGATAGATAGATAGATAGATACTTACGTTTATGCATTAGCGCTAATACTCAAGTATAGATAGATAGATAGATAGATAGATAGATAGATAGATAGATAGATAGATAGATAGATACTTACGTTTATGCATTAGCGCTAATACTCAAGTATAGATAGATAGATAGATAGATAGATAGATAGATAGATAGATAGATAGATACTTACGTTTATGGATTAGCGCTAATACTCAAGTATAGATAGGTAGATAGACAGATAGATAGATAGATAGATAGATAGATAGATAGATAGATAGATAGATAGATACTTACGTTTATGCATTAGCGCCAATACTCAAGTATAGATAGATAGATAGATAGATAGATAGATAGATAGATACTTACGTTTATGCATTAGCGCTAATACTCAAGTATAGATAGATAGATAGATAGATAGATAGATAGATAGATAGATAGATAGATATGAACCATCAAGCCGACATTTTGAATGATGATATTCATGGCGATGAATCCTTTCCTCTTGAATTGTCATAACACGTCATTTTTAAAGCATTATTCCCAGTTAGTTTGTTATGCAATATAAGATTTAAAACAAAAGCAACCACATCCACAACCACAACAAAAACAATAATAATAATAATAATAATAATAATAATAATAATAATAATAATAATAATAATAAGCAAGTGCACCTGTGAATATTCCACGGTTTTGTTATTTGAATTCCCCGAGGAATCATAATTCTTTATCTGTCTATGAGATATTGTAACTCATCTTGCCGTATTCATAACGTTTCGGTCGTTGTACGTTTCAGACTTCCTCAGATGATATTAGTTGGAATTTCGAACCTAATCCTTTATTTTAGTCCACTTGGCCATGAGCCCTCCGTACACATGGCCCAATGGATAAAAGGGTCGGTTGAGTGATCCCCAAAACGACTTCACCCAAAGATTTGTGTGTTCACTACCTGGCCAAAGCACGAGTGAACAAATACTTGGAGAATTGAGCTACGAAGAGGAATTAACTGAAAATTAGCAGTCTACCTCCGTGGACTGAATAAAGAGTTCGGTTCGGTCTTTCACTATCAATATCACTTTAAGAAGGCCTGAGCATAAAACGGCCGAAATATTGTGGATAAGTGAATGTGATCGATTTGACTGGAAAGTCAGTCAGTCAGTTATATGCCATGCGTAATACACGCTTAGGCGATCATGTATCTTTCGATACATGACTGATGAGGCAGATTTTTTTCCACAGTAGGTTGCCAGTTCTTTCTGTCGTAGACCAGTTGCCATCCAAGGCTATAGAACCCTGTGTGTCTTGCTATAGCTGGGGAGAGAATAATTGGGTTCATACGTTTCCTAAGGGTATTAGCACGTAAGTGAATGTAATGGGAAGTCAAGCAGTCAGTTATGTGTCATGCATGATATATGCTTAGGCGATCATTTATCTTTCGATACATGAATGACGAAGCAGATTTTTTCCCGCAGGAGGTTGCCACTTCTTTCTGGCGTAGACTAGTTGTCATCCAAGGCTCTCCACAATCCTCTTTCTCTATATCGCGATAAAGACAATAATCAACTATAAAATATGCGTTAGCATTGTATCTCTATTGCATCGTTAAATAATTGAGCTTAACACCTTTAACAAAATATTGCAATACTAACCATAAACGAAATTGTTGGTCATCGTTTATGGAGGTAAGAGGATACGAATGAATTTAAAATTTACAAGGTTTTCTTTTTCACTGATGGAGACAGTAAACACATGAGAGTGTTATCACATCCTTACTCTTCCATTTCCTTTTTAATTTCTTTCTTTTTTTCTTTCTTTTTTTTTCTCACTGAAAACCACTATTCTTGTGCTGTAAAGATCATATCTTGTTTCCTTCTTCCTAAATCACATCCATGATCGCGGATCTGGCACCTCATGTGTTTCTTGTGCAAATACTTCATGCATGGCTTTTTTTTTTCCTCCTAGGAGTTGACTTTCGCATCGTAGATTCACTACTCTTAAAGTGTCAACCTTTTTATATCCACAATGACCTTTTCGCGTCCGATCCTGTTTAATCTATAAGTATTCATGCAAGGACTGATGTCACACACACTTCTCCGAGAAAATCTCTCCAGACCTATTTTCCGATATCAGTAAAGCCCAGTAACATTATTTCTAGAATGTAAGCACTTGTCCATGTTTATTATCTACCTTTTCTGTCCGTCCAGGTATACTAGATTCTTTGGTGAAAAGTTTAATATCGTCCATACAGAATAGGTAATTAACCCCTTTTTTTTTATTTGTATCCAAAATCTTTCAGTTAGTTATGTGTCATGAGTTATACACGCTTAGCCGATTATGTACCTTTCGATACATGACTCACGAAGCAGATTTTTTTTCCCGCAGTAAGTTGCCATTTCTTTATGCGGTAGACCAGTTGCTATCCAAGCTTATAGAACACGGTCTGCCCTAGTATTTACCCATAGCTGGGTGGAGAAGAGGATTCATACGTTTCTTAAGGCCATTAGCACATAAGTGAATGTAATGTATTTGACTGGGAAATCAAGCAGTCAGTGTCATGCGTGATACACGCTTAGGCGATCATTTATCTTTCTCTACATGACTGACGAGGCGGATTTTTTTCCCGCAGTAGGTTTCCATTTCTTTCCGCCGTAAACCAGTTGCCATCCAAGGCTATAGAACCCGTTGTGTCCTGCTATTTACCCATTGCTGGGGGTAGGGAGAAGAATAGTGTTCATAAGTTTCCTAAGGGTATTAGCACGTAAGTGAATGTAATGTATTCGACTGGGAAGTCAAGCAGTCAGTGTCATGCGTGATACACGCTTAGGCGATCATTTATCTTTCTCTACATGACTGACGAGGCGGATTTTTTCCCGCAGTAGGTTTCCATTTCTTTCCGCCGTAAACCAGTTGCCATCCAAGGCTATAGAACCCGTTGTGTCCTGCTATTTACCCATTGCTGGGGGTAGGGAGAAGAATAGTGTTCATAAGTTTCCTAAGGGTATTAGCACGTAAGTGAATGTAATGTATTCGACTGGGAAGTCAAGCAGTCAGTGTCATGCGTGATACACGCTTAGGCGATCATTTATCTTTCGATACATGACTGACGAGGCAGATTTTTTTTCCCGCAGTAGGTTTCTATATCTTTCTGCGGTAGTTGGAATCCAAGACTATATCACCTGGCCTGCCATGATATTTACCGATAGCTGGTGGGAGAAGAAGATGTTTCATACCTTTCCCAAGGTTATTAGAAAGTAAGTGAATCCAATGAATTCGACTGAAATACGAACTAAATAACGGCTCGGTTTGAGGAATTGAAGATGTCTCAATTCGAGCCGCTATCCATTACTCCACCGTGTGTCTCAAAATTATTAATTTAGTTTATACAAAGGGGGGGATTAAGGACAGACAGAATAGAACGAACGACGGGGAGTCTCCTGGGACGATTCATCGTCGGATGTTCAAACATTTGGAAGTGGAAGTACCTATGGTGTGATTTTTCCACAGTTTCATGGTATAAATTAAGGAAATTTAATTACACCAGAGAGACTTTGTACATTTCCAGAGCCCTAAGAATTCAAGGGGTTGGCACAGTTTCAAAGTCTTTACGGTAATCTATCCAAGCTCTGCTAAAATTTCCACCGTTCATTTTCCAGGATCATTTCATTTATCAGGAGTTGATATTTGCAACCCCATGAAAATCTTTGACATCCCTTTCGTTCTAGGTGAATAATGTTCTTTAATCGAGAAAAGAGTAAATGCAGTAATGTAATCAATTTATATGTGGTGGGTAGACATGTTATTGGTCTATAGTTTTTCGGATCATCTATTTCACCCATTTTTGGTGGGTGATATGTATTAACTTTAATGATCCATTCTGGAATTTCACCGGGTTTACTAATTCGCATTGATAAAGATGGGCATGAGTTTTGTGCATTGATGACATATAATGAAGCCAAAAGTACCTTGTCATTTTCAGAGGTTTCTATTTTTGGAGTTTTGCTCGAGCTTGCTTAACATTATTCTTGGTAAGATTTTTCTGTTTTTGCAAAGGTTTATCCGATATTGTTGTTATCATTTAATCCGCTCTGCATTGGGATTATATTACTTTGGGTCGCTCCAAATAATCTCTAAGAATATTTACACTTATTAAATAAATGGTTGCTTTTTGACTTCTATAAGTGTTTTTCCAATCTATTGAGGTCCTTTTAGAATACATTATTTTTTCGATAGAATGAACAACGCTTTTCATATCGCCTTTTTCTCTGAGCAGTTATCATTATTATTATTATTTACTTAAATTTGTGGAGTAAATTCATTTCTTTCCGGGTTCCAACCAGAAATCGAAGTTCATAAATGACAACATTTTCCACAGAGCATTTCTTTAGGTAATAAAAAAACCCTCAGATTATCACTTCGTATGGTGTGGGCTGTACTTGTGAGTACTGTTCTTTGTATTACTTTAAGGATTGGGCTACCCGAAATCCCTTCAATGAGTCTAACGGATCTTTTCCAGTTAATCCCAAAGCTTCAATATCAACTGGAATCGTTGATGTCCTCATGTGCCGCATTATTGTGATTTTCATTACAAGGTCTTTGTATTTTGATATCTTTTTGAAGATCGTCAAAAATACATTACAGTCTACAGAGACGGCCATGTCAATAATGTTACGGTTTTTTGGGTATATATGTATAGGACTAGTGAGACAATCCAGATGACTTAAATTCCTTTATAGTCTACCAATAGAAGTTTAACCAATCAGAAGCCGCAGAACATTGTATCCGTCGTGTATAAAGGCGGCCATCTTTGTTTACCCTACAGAAGGACCAGTGCCAACTTGACCATGCGAAGATGATAGAAGGAAGAACTACGCTCTGCTACTTTGCTACGAAATATCCACTGTGAACCTGAACTACGCTTTCCTACTGTCTCCGAAATATTCACTGCCAACCTCTGGATTCTATACTCGAAGACGACCGTCATGAAAATGTCTAACAAATAATAATAATAATAATAATAATTATTATTATTATTATTATTATTATTATTATTATTATTATATTTCGATTTCTGCTATGGTCACACTACCTACTATGTCTACAGGAAAAACGAAGACGGGTAGTGGGGTGTTGTTATGGGTACATTTCTTTATTTATTTTTCTCCCTCCCATAACATCACTAGCGATACATGGACTATGACTGGTATTATTCTCGTTTTCAATTTCCACATCTTTTCCTATTTTGATTTCTAGGTCTAGATAGTTTTTCAAAATCTTTGGTTGCTATGCTAAAGTCCACTGGGCAAGCCGCATCATTTAGTAGGCAAGTTTTTTTTCTTTTCTTTTTTTGACAATTATTCCCAGCCTATTTGTTTCAATTTTCCTGTCTGTAAAGATGGTGTCATCCCATAGAATTATGAAGTTTTCTATTTCTGTAACTGGCGATGGGTGATGTTCATACCAGTGTTTCTTAAGATCTTTTCCAAAGTATTTGCACATTGTCCATTGTAAGTATTTCTCCACTCTATCGTGACAATATCTATATTCATTTGGCGCAAGTGCGGAACATCCTGAGATTAGATGATCTATGATTTCCTGATATTTGTCATAGAACCTGCATTTTGAATTCACATTATTATGTATGATATTGTTGGTGATGTTGTTGTTGTTGTTGTTGCTGTTGTTATTATTATTATTATTATTATTATTAGTAGTAGTAGTAGTAGTAGTAGTAGTAACTTTGTCTTCGTCTTCACTTTCCGACATCTTTGTTTTTTCCACCGACTTCTCCATATTTTTCTTTTGTTTTCTCATCATTAATTAACTTTCTTTCATATTCATTACATCGTCTTCTTTCTTTCTTCTTTTATTTATTTTTTTCCACGTCCTTTTTTTCGGCTCTCTTTTTCTTTCTCTTCCTTATTGTCATCTCTTTCTTTTATAGTTTCCTCCTTCTTCTTTTTCTCCCATCTTCCTTTCTTATTTCTTTCTTTTCAGTTTTCTTTCTCATCTCGTTCTATATTATTGAATTCAGCCATTCACTCATTGCTACAATTTTCTTTTTGATTAGCAATGCAGCATTATCAACGTCGCCATTGCGAAACAAAAAGCTCCCCATTGTCAATAATTGAGGCTGTGCAAATTAAGACCAAATCACCTTGTTGTTTCGTTAGCATTATTTCAATGTCTCTTTTCAATTCTTTATTTTTCATTCTTCCGCTTGTTTCATACGAATTTCTTTGGTTGGTGGTGCAAGTTTTTATTTCTCTTTAATTTCCCTTCTTTTCATATAAGTTTTTCTTTTCTTTATTTTTCGAATTTTTTTGTGGAGAGGTGTGTGGATAAAAATAAAATATTTTGAATCCGGAGAAAATGTTAAGTTTTTTCTCATTATTTGCGGTTTTATTTAATCAAACCTGTAGCATTTTCATGACAGTTTACTCATCCACCTATACTTCAAATTCTCTGTAGTTTATTTCTAATTTGCGCAACATGTTTTGTTTGTTATTACTACTAGCTGAACTAGTTGTCGACGTTGGGGTATAGATTGATAGGGCGACTGAAAAGTTCGTAGGCTGACGAGGAAAAGTTCGTAGGTTGACGAGGAAAGATTGATGTTAAAGCTGTGATATCTTGTATGCGTTAATTTCAAATCTTCTTATTAATAAGTGCATTTTTTCTTTCCAGATACAATGATGAGCTGAAAAGTTCATAGGCTGATTATGAAGGAGTGACGCTAGAATTGTTAAATATTGCATGTATTAATTTCAACTCTTATTAATAACTGCATGTTTTCTTTCCAGATACGAAGGTCGGGTGAAAAGTTCATAGTCTGACTATGAAAGAGTGATGCTGGAGCTGTGAAACCGTGCATACATTCATCTCAAATCTTACTTATAGCTATATTTTTTTTCTTTCCAGATACAGAGGGTGGGATAAAAAGTTCATAAGCTGACTATGAAGACATGATTCTAGTGTCATAAAATCTAGAATGCATTAATTTCGGCTCTTCTTACGAATAACTGCATTTCTCACTTTCCAGGTAAACCGATATCTGACTGTACAAAGAATACTTTAAATGCAATTAGCATTGACTTCTCTTGAAATTGGACAAAATTTGGCATCGTGGTGTTACCAAATACCTGCACAAAAAAGGGATTAACTCCCGAGGACACGCATACTGAGATGATTGCTACATTAAGAGGTAATGTCCTAGGTTTATCAGCAGTACAAATGTGGGCAGATGGATTTAGTAGAGGAAGGGTAGTCTTAAAGATGATCCATGATCTCGAAGATCTGCAACTGTCGACACCGAGGAAAACGTTGTTTGCGTTCACAAAACCTGATGGATGACAGGCGATTTACTATAAATCAAATAGCTAATGCTATTAGCATACACATTGAGAGAGCTGAGAATATTCTGCACTTGGCTTGATGAAGGTTTCTGGTCGCTGGGTGTCACGTCTTCTGACACCTAATCAAAAGCGCACCAGGCTGATCGCATAATGGCAAAATCTGACATTATCTGAGGCAGATTCAGCTGGTTTCCTTGAACGTTTCCCAACCCAGGATGAGTGTTATGTTCATCTCTTTGAATCAGGGACAAAGAAAAATCCACAAAAAAAAAGAGAGAAAAAAACCTTACTCGCCTGCATGAAAGAAGTCCAAGATGATTTCTTCTGTAGGGAAGATGATAACTTCCAGGAGAGAGAAAGACTTAAGATTAAGACTTCTCGTGCTGACATTTTTTGCTGGCATGAAGTGTTAGGTCTGCTGCTATGAATGTTGTTATATATATATATATATATATATATATATATATATATATATATATATATATATATATATATGTTTTTTTGTTTCTTTTTTGGTCATGAGGTTATGATTTTTGTTTATTGACTATAAGTATTCCGTTTATTTGTTACCTTTTTAGCCAACCTTTCCTGGCGATCCGCTTAAGTGAAACCTTGGAACGTTTGTAGGGTTCTCTATGTTTAACTAGGTCTGCACTAGTTACTGTATTGAGCACTTTATTTAGTTATTGTGCTTACTCGTATCGGGTTTTTTTTTTCTTTGGACTTGCATGGTAGACGATTATTTTCGGCTAACGTACATGTTCTTGGTTCTTTCTTGTTTTATACTTTTTTTTCCCTTCGCTATTGGTTTGAATTTTTGCAAATCAGGACACCGAATATACACTATACGCAATCGTTAGGCGGCCTGACGATTGCGTCTAGCATGAAACAGACTCTAACCTCAGTGTTGACTTCAACGTTCACTCTTATATTGATATTTACATACGCTCTATCACTGATATTGAGCACTTTATCCTATAAATATACCACACCTTAAAACCCTTAACTTTAATCAGCTAATGCTCTGTATTTAGAATATACCGTTGTTATTTTTTAATTTTTATATACTTGTATTCTGATTGGTCATCATAGGTTACGTGTTGAGGGGGAAGATATCGTTTTGAATTTTCAAAAATAAGACTTTATTCCGCAATTAATGTTTTCACTTGATAAGACACTTGAATTGTTGAAACGAAATGACTATTTATGTCGTGATGTTATAACATATTTATGTTATAATTTTTGAATAAATGCTATTTTGTCTACTCTGTATTAAGCACTCTTTTAAGAATAGTGTTTTTGTTCCAGGAGAAAGAGAGAGAGAGTGGCTCGTTGAGTTTTCTAGGGCTCATATTTTTTGCTGGCATGAAGTGCTATGTCTGCTGCTATGAAGGTTGTCATATATATATATATATATATATATATATATATATATATAGAGAGAGAGAGAGAGAGAGATAAATAGATAGATAGATAGATGAAGAGAACAAGATGGACACAGATATCAAAAGACTTAGATAGATAGATAGATAGATAGATAGATAGTATTTTGCCATGGACAGCAGAAAAACTTAGAAAATACTGTAGTCATGCGAAGGAGGATGGAGCAGCGAGTAAGCTACTAAATATTTATTTATGTCTGGATGAGGGAACAGCCAGAAAGATGGATAAGGAAGGATCAAAAAGTTCTTAAATCAAGGAAACTCATTATGCTCAGGTTGTGTACAGCGTAAAGAAATTTGGCTTATGAAAAAAAAGAAGAAAGAAGCAGGAAAAGAAAAAAAGAAAGAAAGAATGAATATGTTATGGAGTGGTTTCCCAGTGGAGGCTTGTATTTTTACTAAGTCGGTCCTATAATAGGTTCGACGTACAAAACGTTAGGAACTTGATATAATAGGTAATGACGCAGCAATTTAGTTGTGGTGGCTGATACTTTAGTATGCAACTAACGGTCGTCCGGCATCGACTGACTGACCGAACCACTGAGCGACGGTATTTAGTCACCCCCACCGACGTGGGCATCATGTGGCACAAGGTCGGTTTAATGTGGGATCTCCAAGCCCGTGGGCTCGGTCAAAAATATGCCCATTGAATCCGTATAAACGGGCCCAGGACCGGCCCACCCCCATGAAATGAATCCGCCCTCGGCGCAGCGCCCCTCGGGCTCCCCCCGCCCCGCCCGAAGGCAGAGAGCTCAACCGATCAGCCGGTCAGCCCGACCGACTCACTGAGCGACTCCTCGTTACTCTTACTACTCCTACTTATTATAGGTGGGAGAGTCTATTAACTATAGAATAGGTGTGTTCCACTATAATAGAATGAAAGAAGAAGAAGAAGAAGAAGAAGAAGAAGAAGAAGAAGAAGAAGAAGAAGAATGCAGAAAATCTTGAATGCGGGATTAGAAGAAAAAGAAAAGGTATAGAAACAGGAGATAATGAGACGAAATAAGAAAAGCCGAGGAGGAGGAGGTCGAGAGAAAAAGAAAAAAATATCAATGAAAAATTAAAAGAAAAAGAAAAGTTATAGAGACAGGCGATAAAGAGAAGAAATAAGATAAGGCCGAGAAGAAGAAGAAGAAGAAGAAGAAGAAGAAGAGAAAAACATCAATGTTCAATTTAAAGAAAAAGAGACTTTGTAGAAATACGAGATAAATAGAAGGAAAAAAAAAGAAAAGAAAATTACGTCACAGGCAACTTATTCACTTCACCTCCTACAAGAGAATTTATACAAATATTGTTATTTCCCATATATTCTCTATGGATTTGTGTGTGGGCTTAATAATTTGAAACGATTTCCTGGCAGGGAACTAGGTCTCCGTTGACCCTTTAGCAAGAGTGACCGAGTAAATAGGAACCAAAAGAGATAGAATTTGCAAGAAAGATGTCAAGAGAGAGAAAGATGGCGGAATAGAAGAACAAGATAGCAATAGCGACGTGAGGAATGTTTGATGCCACTCGACTTTGGCGTAAAAGCTTATCCCGCGTTGTAAAGACACACAGATGGTGACCAGAATAATGGACGATGCTGGAAGCCAAATAAAAGTAAAATATGGAACAAAGAGAACATAAGCCATCTTTGATTCACATCGGAAAGAGTAATACGAACGGAGACACATAGAGTAAGAGAAAAACAGTGACGGGTTGTATCGAGTGACAGACTTATATATATATATATATATATATATATATAGATAGATAGATAGATATATATAGATATAGATATATAGAAGAAGAAGAAGAAAGAACAGTAACATTTACAATCTGCAGTTCTTAGGAATTATTTTTATTTTTAAAAAAGCAATGCTCCATACAAACAGTAGAGTATAATGTTATAATTATTTCTTTTTTTTTAAGAGAAATAATTGTAATATATATATATATATATATATATATATATATATATATATATATATATATATATATGTTTAAACATTAAATTTGTGATAGAAAATTTTATGACCGCCATAAACAGACAAAATTTAGATTTATTACCAATCACGGTGATAATAATTGAAAGATAAAACTGAAAAACGATCTACCTAAACGATAGATGAGAATGAAATAGATAGAAGACTAAAACAGATATATAAATAGATATATAAGATTGAAATAGATAAAAAATTGAGATAGATAGATAGATAGATAGATAGATAGAAACAGACTAATGATAGATAAATATAAACAGATAGATAGATAGATAGATGGATGGACAAACAGATAAGTAAGCCTGAAATGTATAAAGAAGACTGAAGTAGATACATAGGCTACCTGCACATATATCTCTTGCGTTTACACAGTTTTTACACACACACACACACACACACACACACACACACATCCCCCCACACACACACACACACATATATATATATATATATATATATATATATATATATATATATATATATGTATAGATACACACTTATATAAATAGACATATGAATACATATTTACACCCATGCACACAGGTATAAACACACACTTTTATACACACACACACACACACACACACACACACACACACATATATATATATATATATATATATATATATACAAACATGTATACATACATGCATATATGCATATATATACACAGATATATATAGACATCGACATATATTATACACGGAAATATATGCGCACATATGCATACGCGCACACACACAGACATATATATATATATATATATATATATATATACGCATACAAAGAAAGAAAACGGATAAAGAGAGTTAGACAAAGAGTGTGTAAGAAAGTGAGAGATAGACAAAGAGTGTGTGAGAAAGTGAGAGATAGACAAAGAGTGTGTGAGAAAGAGAGACAGAAATAGCTTTAAGATGTACAAGAACAGATTAAGATACACGCAAACCTGTATATATATATATATATATATATATATATATATATAAAGAAGAAAATAGGCAAAGACTGAAATATATAGATAAGATAGAAACAGATAGACAGATAGATAGATAGATAAAAAATGTCTGTGAGAATGATAGAGAGAGAGATTACAGTTACATAAGAAGAGATTAAAATAGATACATACGCAGACACACACAGACACACACTCACACACCCACACGCACACATAATATATATATATATATATATATATATGTGTGTGTGTGTGTGTGTGTGTGTGTGTGTGTGTGTGTGTGTGCGTGTGTATACGCACAATAGTGTCCATGTTATAAACAATGCAAATATTAAAACATTTGAAATAGGAGAAATAAAACCAATAAAAACAAAATGGAGAAATAAAAATCCAAATCTAAGCAAAGAACTTAACTTATAAACCTCAATGAAAGATTAAACTGAAAGTGGGCAGGCAAGGCATCAAAAATAAACAAATAACAGTGTAAAAGGAATTTTTATCTGCCAATATAAAGACGATGTGCTCGGGTAAAGCCGCTCGCCCGGATTTGTCCATTGACGTCTCCGTGCGAGAAGAGACACTGAGCGGAAGGGTTAGCGTTGTAGAATTCGCTTGGTCTAAAATGCACCAGAGATTCCAGGTTTGCGATGTTCTCCCAGCCGAGAGATTACTGGGCGAATAATTATGCTATCTTTATCTTCGGAGTGATTCGGACAAGGGTCCTAACCTAGATTTGATTTTTCAAATGACGTCAATCATTGCAAGTCCAGCGACTCAGAGTCGCCGAACTAATGTAAAGGAAACATGTATATATGTAGGGACGTAAATGGTGGGTAGGTTGGAAGGAGGGATTATAAGAAATGTCGTTTTATACATAAGTAAGAATAATTCAGGACAAAGTACATATGCATCCATTTTAAATAGTCATATGACAAAACAAAATTATATATATATATATATATATATATATATATATATATATATATATATATATATATATGTATTATAAATTAACTGCCTTAAAATATGATTTATTTCGCTACACAGTAATAACCATGTTTCAAAAATGAAGCTAAATTTTCAAATTTATTATATAATTAAATTAAAAGCGTTAGTGCCGTTTCATCTTCAAACGAATATTGTAAATTTAAAAATAAGTAAATTTAAAAATAAGTTATTCCAATATTCGCTTGAAGATGAAACGGAACTAATGCTTTTAATTTAATTATATAATTAAACATAAAGATTCAGCTTCCATTTCTGAAACATGGTTATTAATATGTAGCGAAAAAACATATTTTAAATCAGTTAATTTATCATATTTATGCTCTGTAAATTTACATATAATATTTAAATAGCTTTCTGGAGTTTTTAAACATTTAAATTACAATCAAACGTTAAAATCTGTGTTTATCTAAATTGCTAAAGCTATACCACCCCTCTTCTTCTGTCAAAAACCCTACGTTCATCTCTTATCTCTTATCACTTTACATCGCCACTATTTTTCCTTTTCCCCTTTTTTTCTCTTTTTTTCCTTTTTTCACGTATCATTTTCGGTGAGTTGACCGATTAAATAGGTCAATTAAATCTGATCGTGACCCCCTCCTCCTCAATATGAAGTATTATAATAAAAATAATCACAAAACTAAGTTTTAAAACTCTCCCTTCCTTCTCTAAACTCGACCATGTCTCTCACAATATTCCAGACCACCCCCTATGTCACCTTATATAAGCTTCATAAATTTTAAATTCATTTTTCTTTTCATCTTTGAAATGAAGTCTGAAGATCTATAGAAAAATAAAATTCTCTGGTGAAATAAATTATAACTAATTAAGCCTTAAAGTGGTCTGTTTTTCTTTAAAATAAATTATTCGCTCGACTTCATCTGATTTCATCCTCGTTGGGATTATCCATACGGATTACCAAGATTTTCGTTACATATATATATATATATATATATTATGAATTTATTATTTAAAAATATCGTTCCACAGCTACACAGGAATTACCATGTTTCAAAAACAGAAGCTAAAAACTTCAAATTCAATTATAAATTAAATTCAATTAAAGTCCCTATTTCTGTTTTATTTTCAATCGAATTCTGGAATAACTTATTTTGAAATTTACTAAGATTTACATTCATAGTTTTATAATTCATAATATTATTTTCTAAAGATACGGGTAAATCCAATCATTTTAACAAGGGGCACAAGGGTATTTTTTTTCACTGACTACGATTGTATCAAAAATTATGAGTTACTTTCGAAAACAAGTTAAGTCAAGTTAGGGTAGCGGGTACCTTTTCAAACGAATGATGACATCTGTTCAACGAATGTCGTCTGGTCTTTTTCAACGACAATTTTTTTCGCCTTTATATTTGTACCTTAATTCATAAAGATTTTTTTTTCTAAAAGGGTTGTCTGCATATGAATACGTCATATTGAACTATAATTTTAATAGAAACAAGTATTATAAATGCATGTGATTATAAAACTCAGTAAATTATTCCAAAATTCGCTTGAAAATGAAACAGTAGTAGGGACTTTATTTTAATTCTATAGTTGAATTTGAAGTTTTTGGCTTCTGTTTTTGAAACCAGGTAATTCCTGTGTAGCGATGGAACCATATTTTTAAATAAGTAAATTTATAATATCCATGCTCTTTGCAATGAGCACTATCTTGTAAAAATAAAAATATCAATAAGAACACCGGATTATATATCTTACTGTTCTTTCTCTTTAATATTATTATTATTATTATTATTATTATTATTATTATTATTATAATATATATATATATATATATATATATATATATATATATATATATATATATATATATATATATATATATAACACATATGCAAATGTAATCAAAGTAAATTTAAAATTATGCTAATATATCAAACAGATAATTATTCTTACCTCTAAATACAAGAAAAATATCATAAACAAATTTAAACAAAGCAACCAAAATAATTAAAAGCAAACGCCAATCTTAAAATCTGAAACACATACTAACCTCATCCTAATTTAAACAACACACAATACATGGGGTCACAAAATGTAACAAAAAAAAGATGTCGGGTTTGTGACATCATTATAGGATGAAACTCCTACAGTTTTGAAAACCCCAAAACGACATTAATAACAAATAAAAATTTAAACTGCAACTCCAGAATTGTGATTCATGCACTCAAATGCCCAAAATGCAAGAAGTCATATATAGGTATCAGCCAACAACTAAACAACAGGTTTTCTCTACACAAAAGCAACATTAAATTATCAGACAACAGTAAACACTTTGTATCAAAACACATTTATAAATGTAACAAGGGTGGATTTAAAATTATACCAATATACCAAACAGACAATTATCCTTACCTGCATAGACAAGAAAAACAAATGTCATAAACAAATTTAAACGTACACTAAACAAATCATGACCTCATGCGCATAAATACACAGTATGCACATATAAAGGCCAAGTACACTGATCGAACCACACGCACTCATGCACAGGCACACTAGCACGGTATACATGCAGAAAGAATATGTGTACACTTACTAGCAAAACCAAATAGACTGCTCACAAGCACACACACACACACACATGAACCCTAACATAGTGTGTGCGTGTGTGTGTGTATGTGTATGACTCATGACTCTTTTTGACCATGTGATCCGGGTTCGAATCTCACTATGGTTGATTTGTCAGGAAGGAGTCTTCCTGATGTTATCGGTTTGGAGGTGGGCGATCCTGGGGTATGGCACCTTTCGAAGGTGCCTGAAAACCATACCACGGTTTGACCCAAGCTTTGTGAGTGAAATTGGGTTAATTGATAGGTATGTATTTATATAACGTTTTCATTTTTAAAACATGGTCAAGATATTGTGTCCATGTTCACACACACACACACCCATATATATATATGTTTGTCTGACGATCGCAAAGTCGTGAAAGCCAGGGTCACAAACTCACATCAATCCAACCAAATATGTTAGCTCTATCTCTGATATTGAGCGCTTTCTAATAAGTACCGCGCATATAATATATAAATAATTATATATATATATATATTTATATACACACACTTTTCACACACACACACACACACACACACACACACACACACACACACACACATATATATATATATATATATATATATATATATATATATATATATATATATATGTTCTTAAATGATAATATCTGAACAGTCATATTCGAGGATACCCGCTCAGGCACATTTGTTTTTTTTTTCAAAACCCACAGAGTCAATCCATGGTTTATACTGCAGGCTTAGTTTCAGTTTCTGGGGTAGAACGTGTTTTGTAGCGTGATCAACAATCTGAACAAGGTATTAGCACACTCAAACCCACGGGCTCGATGACTTGTGACTTCGTGCTCGTACAGTTATCGACGATCCCCAACTGTTTCGGCTACTGAAGGTCTGGATGATCATTTTCCTTCACCACTGTTCAGTTGGGAAAGCATAGCTAGATTTTACCTGTTCCCTTTCGAGCTGAATAACTCACCAGTTTTTTTCAGTGATTCTTACGACAAATGGTATCAAGATGGCTAAACCTTTTGTCTGAAAACCTGGAAAAAAAGCAATTCAATTACTTTAGTGGTATTTTAGATATTAAACATTTTGTTGCATGGACAATTACCCATGCTGTTACAAGATTTGGACAATTTTGCTGTGACTCCTGGTATATATATATATATATATATATATATATATATATAGATAGATAGATAGATAGATAGATAGATGGTCGAGTATGACTGTCTGCTAAATGGTTTACTTTTGTCGACGCCTGCTCCGGCAGATTTGTTTGGAATCTACACCTACACTGCAGTGAATGATTTTTGAGAGCGCAGAGCTTGGCGTGATTAACTGTTTGAACAAGATCAATGCACACAAATGATGACTTGACATATCTTGCTGGCACAACGATCGACGTCTTTCAAACAGTTTCATCTACACTGTTTTCTTCCCATGGCTTCTTTCAACCAGTGGGAGGTTTTTTTTTTTCACCATTCGATATCATCAACAAGTCACAATTCTATTTCCTCGTCAAAATGGATCTTACAATTCTTCAGCACATTTAAAATTGTTGACATATCTGTCTGGCTTTCTTCCTATATATCACGACGTTTTCGACAAAATACAAATAAGGTCTGCAATGTTATCGGTCCTGACCTCGGCTACAGTTTATTTTCGCACAACCGTCACTGTTGCTTCCTTCTGCCTTTTCTATGAATAATTTCATGCTGTTTGTTCCAATGAACCTCTCTATTGTTGTTACTTCGACTGCATGAATTTTAGCATGCTTATGTCTCATCGTATTATTCTACCATTTTTTTCCTCGCCCTCCTCAATTCTACAAACTTTCTTACGTCTATGTCCAATACAATCTTCAAAGATTTATATAAAATATCAATCGCCATCTTTAAAAGAAAGGTTTCTGCCCAAATATATATTAATATATATTTTTATCACGCCATACAAGCCACTAAAGTTACTAAGACACAATCGGTTACGGTATGAAAGGAGAAGGAACAAAAACAGTTGTGACTATGTAAATAGTTACAGAAATAACAAGACAAATGTTTCAGATATAACATATATTAAACAGTAAGTACAACAGAAGATTATATTTCGGACATCTCTTCTTTCAATGTCCTTTCCCTTAAAAATATATATCTCCTCTTTTTTTAACTCTCAGTAACACCTTTTGTCGAATTGGCAACATCGCATTGATTCGAATGAAATGGTTAAAACCTTACGAAAAAAATAAACAAGCAAAATTTTTCGATTTGAATTGACAAATTACATTTAAGTGATCATTTCAATCATCGTTAATATTATCCTAATGACATACGTAGCGAATTTATAACAGCCTCCACAAACTTGCTTATCGATTCATTTTTAAAGTCGTCTGTTATCAAATCCACAATACCAACTTGCACCCACACAGCTAACATCTATTGCTTTCACTTTCCACTTTCTACAATGCCATAGATTTTTTTTCTTACCTTGCCGATGTTTTCATTTGCTAATGAAGCAAAAATCGTTTACTCAGTTCTTATTTACAAGCCATTTGTTTGTATTCATGCCGAATAAAGTCACATAATGAGGCTTTTTTCGTTGCTACTTGCTGAAAAGCTACGAATTAGTGGGCAGATGAAAACAAAGGTCTCTTTCTTTGCGTTTTATTAAGGAATTGCAAAATTTACATTTCAGGCTGGATTCAAGTGTAGGATAACTTTAATATTTGTGTTTATATATTTATATATTCATATATACGTATACTTGTTGCTTAGCTTGTGTTTATATATATATATATATATATATATATATATATATATATATATATATATATGGAAAAGTTTAAAGTTGTTCGAACGAGAAAAAAATGTATATTTTAAAAAAGAGAGAAATCGCAATCGTTTTTGGTTGTAATGTGGATTTGTTTGGTATATATATCTTATATATTATTCCTGATAATTTTGCTACACGTGTTTCCGGTCTTGTGACCTTCTTCAGGAAAAAAAAAGGAATACATTTTTTAAAAGGAATAAATTTTCCTTATGTTTTTGTTTTTTTTAATGACTCATTGTTCGTTTTCCGTATTTGTTAGTGAACTTTTAACTCCTTTCTGGACTGTTAGCAAAAATGAATTTCTGCTTAATTGTTGATAAAACCATTAGGATTGGCATGATAGGTGGTGATGATAGATATGTTGATGAGAGACTTCTTCCTATCCCTGTGTGCGCGTGTGTTTCTGTTAGCCCGTATATGCATATTCCCTTTCCATATATACATACTGTCTTATAAGGAATCAGCATACACAAATATTTATATGTATGTACACATACACATATACATACGTACCCCACACATAAATATATTTGTTGCTTTCTAAAGAATCTATCTTGGACTCTTCCGCCTACTATATGATTAGTAGGAGAGAAGGCCTTGGGGGAACAGCCGAATAGATCTTTTCCAGCTGTGCTGGTTAAACTCTCTGCCTCCGGAGAAAGAGGATCCCCAGACGAGGCTACGTCGAAGGGCAGAGTCTATTCTCGGAAAACAGCTAGCCGACCCCATTTTATACGGGGCCTATGGGGAATTTTTGGCCGAGCCTACGGGCTCGTATTCTTCTATATTGAACTCGGCCTTCTGCCACATCCTACCTCTTTGGGAGGCAGGTAAATATAACAGTCGAATATATGGAACGCTGGGTCAACCGACACACACTCACTAGTCGTGTAATAATCTGCTGTTGTACTTACTGTTTAATATATGTTATATTTGCAACACTTGTTTTGTTATTTCTTTAAACATTTACTTGGTCACAACTGTTTTTGTTCCTAATTCTTTCATACCTTAACCTATTGTGTCTTAGTGACTTTAGTTGCTTGCATGGCGTGATAAAAATATATATTAATATATATTTGGGCAGCAACCTTTCTTTTCAACATCTTTAGTTAAATCTGACGGTGAAGGATAATTGCTTATATTTTTTCCGTTTGGTGGCAGTGAAGCAGTACAAGAAATATCCATATAGTCGATGGTTCCAAGCTTTTTCGACCGCTTCGTCAGCCATTTTCAATTGGGTTTTGTTTTAGTGTTGTTAGTAATTTTCGTGTTTTGACAGCGTGAGATGTATTATTTGTGTGGTTTTTAAATACTAGCTCGGAATAAACTCTTCTACTAGTATTCAAAAACGACACAAACAGTATATCCTACAGAAGAAAAATGGCTTAAGTTCTTTGATCGCAATTTTCCCTTATGGAACTCACTTTTGGCTTTTTGCTTTTCTTTAAAAATTGAAATTCAGTGTCAATCGTTATCTGTCTTCTTAACACCTTTTTTATTGTTCTCTCTCCTTAATATTAATAGTATTTTTTTATCATGATCGATAACACTCAATAACAAGTTGTATAGACGTCGCTTGTTTTGAAAAAACGGTTGTACTGGTAATCAGCGCGTTAAAACGAAGGTCACTTGGACAGCGTGAATCAAATGAGACTGAAACTTAATAACATTATCATGATTGTTTTTTTTTGTTTTTTTTTAAGTGTTTCACCCCAAGCAAATCGGGAAGACACTAGTATGCCACTAGCACGTAAGGGGTTACAGAGACTTGGAGCAAGAACAAAGAGGAGTGATAGAAGTAAGGAAAGAATTGAAGGATACGGGATGGATCAAGGTATCTGGAGACGTCGATTGACATTACATCTGAATAGTTGCAGATTATAGCTATTAGGAAAAGAGGAACATGGGGAGGGAGATGCACAGGCGAGAAGTGCGAGACATGAAGCTATTGAAGTAGAAGAGACGGCTACGTTTAACAGTTTCGACAGTGAAAGGGTAAGACCGAGATACCAGCCTAGTAGAACGCTTAAATTCATGAAGTCTGGGAACCAGCGAAAGCAGCTCATCAGAGCAGTTACCGTAAAAGTATTTTTTAAAAAAAGACAGAGGGAGGCGACGGAATCTCTGTGAGAGAGCGACTGCAGACAAGATGGCAGATCAGGGCCAATTACTTTGCATACCCGTCTCGGGATTTTATCAAGGACCATGAGACAAACAGAAGGGCCTCCAGATCATATATGGCAGCAATACTGCATGCAAGGGCGAATGGTTGATTTGTAGATTTGAAGGATCGACTCCGGCGAGAACAAATTCCTAGAGCGGCACAGGGAGCCACACTAAAATAGTTTAGTTGCTTAGTCACAAACATGAATTAATCCAACCGTTTAGTATAAACTCTATCGAACGCCCAGTTATACTTTTTATTATCCTAGGCGGTGGAAGTTGCATATATAATTATCATGTGTTTTAACGATCGCAAGTTAGGTGGATTCAGACTTTAATATATTTTTAATTTTAATTTTTATTATTATTATTATTATTATTATTATTACTATTATTATTATTATTATTATTTCCGCTAATCTAAAAATAATTATCATAAAAAAAAAATACTGTAGACATTGGTGAATACAAGCTAATGCACAATACGTATATATGTATGAACCCTCTATCATTAACTCTCTTAACACTACAAAAGAGACATAACAGAAAAAATACCCGCAATGGTAAAACACTAATTGGGGGCATAACATACAGTACGAAGATAATAATACAAAACTGAAATGAATACTGAAGGGATGAGTACGCTTCAGATTTAAATTTCATGTGTTATGTTCAGCTCTATCATCGACTTGCTTTTTATATACAGTGACATTTTTTTTTTTATTATAGCTCGGCTAATTTTACAATGTTGCTTTTTTTTATATACTGATAGCCTTTTTAAAAGATTACATGCTTCGATAGATTGAAGTGTTTCTCCTGAATCCACCCTGCTGAAATGTGGGATAGGATTATGCCCGTTCTTCTATTAAGCCATCAGATACGGTTGTTATGAGAACAGTAATATGGGCTTCACCCAAGGTGGGGGGAAGCAAAATGTCGGTGTTTGTTGGCTCGTGGTAGTAAAAAGAATGAACCTAAAAAGAAAAAGAAGAAAACAAAATGAAAGTTTTTTTTTCTTTTGAATAATAAAAAAAAATCACCCCGTCCCACACATAAACGGAGTTTTAATTTCCGCTGACATAGAAGCTAGACGCAAACTTGAATAGTTCCATTGGATCCTTCTTGTTTCATACTGTCTCTTGCAGCTTATTAAGGAAACGAAAAAAAGTCTTGTGATTTTTATATTTATTTTGTTTAGTTATTTATTTACCCTAAAATGTTCTGTGTGGGGCTTTCCTGTTCGTGTGGGCGTGTTCAATGAATGGTAGTTGGAAAAGTTAAACGAAGTTGGGAGGGGCTAGTTAGTAAAAAAAAATAAAAAAAATAAATAGAAATTCTCCGTTGAAGTGACTTTTTGTCAATTCACCCGCGGAAATGTAGAGCTTGCCCCCTTCAATAGCAAGCGTCTACCCCTGCATTGGCTTAATCAAAACTTTGCTCTACGTAATCCCCACCTTTCTTATTTGCCTAATTCCTTCACGCGCCGTGTGATTTCAGGACGGGGACGGTCATGACTCTTCACAGCTTCCTGTTCCTTTCCAATGTCGTAAAAAACAAAAAGAAATTGTAATATTGAAATCCGGAACAGAATTTCTTAAGAATCAAAGAAAAATCTTCTGTATGGTATTTAATTTCCAATATTGTAATGAATGCTAGACTTAAAGAAAGTACTTAAGGTAACAAAGATGTGGTTCTACAGAAAGACCCTTACAATACTATGGACGCAATGGTCATCGCTCTTCACGGATTGCCGTCTATTTTTTGCTATAAGAAATATTTGACACTTTACCATCAATCATTGTTCAATATTTTGCTATCATTCGTGTTGAATTTATAAACTTCACCCATCAAGGCTCAATCACAAGTGAATCAATAAAATTTGTCGAATATTTTCCCTACCTGGGAAGCGAAATAAATTCTACAGAAAAGGGTATGAAAATTCGCAGAGCTAAATGTTGCCGCCAAGAAATTGGTTAAGAAATAACAAGATGAAGATAAATCGTGCATTGAACACTAAATAAAACAGAAGAGTTACACGACTTGGGAGTGTGTATCAGTTGACCAGAGTTCAATTCATGCTACTGTTAATATTTAATAACCACCGCCCACGAGGGTACATGTGGCAAAATGCCGAGTTTAACGTGGGTCATCCGACCAAAAAATCCACGTAAAACCCTCATAAACAAGTACGGGCGTGTCTACCTCCCCGGACGAATCACTGCCCTTCGGCACAGCTCCGTCCGTGTTCTTCACTGCCTTGAGTTCGACAGGAGCTGCGAATAGTCACAGCCTCGGTGGAACAGTCTATATCACTGTTAATAGTTAAAAAGCTCCCAATTCCACGAGGGATGTATGTAGCACAAGGCCGAGTTTACCGTGGCGTCTCCGAGCCCGTAGGATCGTCCAAAAATATTCCATTAGAACCCACATAAACGGGTTCAGAGCCTGTCTATCTTCACGGAGGAAATTTTTCCCTTCGGTAAAGCCTCGTCTGGGTTCCTCTCTGCTTAAGGCAGAGAATTCGACAGTAACGAACAGGCTATGGCACTGTTAAATATTTAACAGCACCCCCAAGAGGGATGTATGTGGCAGAAAGCCGAGTTTACCATGTGTTCTCCGAGCCCATAAGCTCGGCCAAAAAGATTCCCTAGAACCCGCATAAACTGGTTCAGGGCCTGTCTACCTTCCCAGACGAAACTTTGCCCTTCGGCAAAGCCTCGTCCAGTTTCCTCTCTGCTCAAGGCATAGAGTTCGACAGTAATGAATGGTTGGAACACTGTTCCCCCGTGGCTTACTTTCCTACTAATGTTAAAGTAAGTGGAAGAGTCCACAATCGACTCATTCGAGAGAGGACATCACAACACTAAAGACTGGGCCGACTTGAATAAAATGGAAGTAAGTAGGAACTCTGATCTACCAGATAATCTCAAGCGGAGTATTTTCTCACCACTGTAGTGTCGGTCTTAATGTATGATGCCATTGCTTGGACATGAACTAAAATCCTTGAGTCTAAGTTTGATGGAACTTACTTAGTTGCTGAAAGCTATATTTAACATCTCTTGGTGAATCATCCAACTAAATCGCAGTACTTATAACTGTTATTTCTACAATCTTACTTGAACGCAAAATGTGCTTTGCACAAAACTGCTGCCGAGCAAAATAAGAACTTGACGTCCCCATTATGTAGATTACATGCTGTGTTGCCTCTTTACCTGATGACGATGTATTCTTTCTTAAACAGAAAGAATAACTTATAATATTCAAAACACTAAACCCTAAATAAATACTATTAAAATAAATAAATATATGTATTTTATTGTTCTGTGTAATTGTGTTTATATTACTGACTTTTTAAAAATATTTCGTATTTGTCAATCTTGTAATTATTTCAATATAAAATTAAATCCTAAGTAATCATCGAAGGTGAAAGAAAGATCTTTCTAAAAGGATTTTAATTATGCAACCCTTAATTGCCATCTGCTAATTGTATTTTTCTTGCCATCTTTAATAATAATAGCGCATGTAAGTAATTGTCCTTTTTAACAAGTGCGCTTAGATAAATAGAAAAATCCTATATTCAGTTTGAAAGTGTGTAAAATTCATTTAGGGATAATAAATTGGAATAATATTCCCTATTTTTCTTTTTGAAACAGCTGCAACTGTTCAGTAAAAGAAAAGCTATTCGTTCCCACGTGGTTATTACAGCTTGGCTCTAAACTGCAATAAAACCTATCCGTTTAAATTTACTTGCTTACCTTGAAGATATTAGTTTGTTTGGAAAATAATATCTCGTTTAAAAATAAGCTGTTATTGCTAAATTAATATATTCAAACAATGTTTAAATGAATCGAAATCGGAACCCTAAAAATCTACACACTATGTTCCAAGTAAAAAGAAAACTACAAGTCAAAACATGAACAAAAGTTCGAGTTATTAACAAATGAAAACATATCGAAGTAAAGAAAAAAATAGCATAAGCATTCAGAAAGTGAAAGTGAAAGTGAAAGTGAAAGAAAAATTGAAATCGTTCGGAAAATAATGTCAGTTTTTAGAATTAAATTTATGTCTGAATTAATGTGTTTACAAAGTGTTTAAAACAGGAACCCTGACCATGTATACATTGCAGCTATCGACTTATAAGTCTATTTACACCTTTACGATAAAACTCTAAATGTTTGGAGTCCAAGAAAACTTTGAATGAAGTTTCTGCATCATCTTTAAAAGGAATGTCCTTTCGTTTAAAAAATTATCAAGAATAATTGAAAAACTGGTAGCCAGTGTGAGAGGAAGTCTTTTATCGATCAGTGAGATTCTGAAATATCATCCTAAGGAGGTCTTGCCGAACATTGTCATGAGGCTGAATTGAACTCATCGATTAAGCAGTGCCGGTCGTATTTTTCTTAATTTATTATGCATTTCATCCAGTTGCTTGCAGTAAACGTCGATAATGAATTTCTAGTAATCTGTAAAAGGTAATGCCAATGGTG
>OZ010610.1:70387197-70392197 GCA_963932145.1 Acanthosepion lycidas | reverse complement strand
CTATAATGTATTTGTTTTTACACCCTTGTGCAAATTAATTGAAACAAAACAATTAATTCCATAATTACTTTCTTTTTCGAAATTTTCCAATGAAACATGATACAGTGCACATATTAGTACTTCGTATGTCCATTCCACGAAGTCGTTCTTTGCAGATTGTCCACAGATTCTCGATTGGATTTAAATCAGGAGAGTTTCCGAGCCAGTCGATAGTACTCTGACTTGCTCATTGGTAATGCTTGCCATTATGTTCGTGCAGCGTTACAATTTTCGTACGTTTCCTTGGAGTAACGTCCATCACAGACAATCGACAGTTGAGACAATAGTGTCTTGGCGTGATGAAAATCTTAGGCAATAACGGATGACGCAATATTTTTCAAGGGCAAACAAATTTCATCATACACCCCGAAATTATACCCATATTGCTAAAAAAAAACACTGCAAATGACCTAATCTTAGGAAAAAAAAATGATTACACCCTGTCACTCCAGTGGGTCTAAAACTGATTTTTTGGTGAAAAAAAGAAAACTAAAGCCGTTGTTTCAATTAATTTGCACACGGGTGTATTTTGACAATAACAAGCATTTAACAGTAAGGACAATTCTCCTACAAGAGAACCATATTGTGTTTTCGTAAAAACTTTGCTTTACAAATTCTTTGAAACCTCCGCGACAATTTTTTTGAAAAACAAGTCTCCCCAAGCAGTCTTTAAGCAACCGAAAAGATCACGCTTACTCTTTGGTTATTCTTTTCCAACTTTCCTATTTAATTCATTCCAAACTAATTCAGTGGGAGAGAGGTGAAGAGATATGTCCTTGTTTTTATCAAATATACAGTATTCTAGGATTAATGGCGAAAACAAACTGTAAAGTTTCTCATAAAACATATCCAGAATTAAGCAAAATATTGTAGAAAGTCTAATCCAATTTTGAACTTTTTGTTACTAAGACGAACCTGGAGGCAGACTTAAAAGCAAATGAAGTAGATACAGAAATTTTATCTTTTACTCTAAAAATAATACAACGATTTTAAGGTGTATGAAATGAATGATCTAAAACCTTTTACATGTAATAGATAATCTGTAATAAGGCAGTAAATGGTAAAAATTATTCTAACAGATGAAGAGGAGACTTGAGACAACAGATATAGGGTTCTACAGATGAATGATGATAGCATCACAAGTTTTGATTCTACCTATAGTTTTTGAGGATACTACGCTACTAATACTAAGCTGTTACTTTTTTCTTTATGTGACGTGTCCCTTCAGGACGTTGGCGATCAAGTCTCTTTAAAATTTCCTGTCCTTTGTAGCTCTTAATAAATGTTATCTTTCCTAAATGTTGTTTTGCCATCGATCTGCTCAGGTTTGCTAGGTAGGCTATGCGTTGCTTTTTTTTATCGCATCTACTCTCAATTTGTCTTATGAGTGTCAAATTTTCCAAGCCCTCCTTCCTCATTATTTGCCCCAGAAATTTCAACCGTCTCTTGTTAATATCAAGTATAAGTATTTGTGTTGTTAACAAGTTCTGATCATACCTCAATCAGATCTCATTTAAATATTCATGGAGACCTACGACACAATATTCGTAACATATTTGTTGACAATATAATAGCATCATCTACATGCAAAAAAAAAGGCTAAAAATAATGGAAGCCTTATTAATAAAAGCAACAAACCAACACTTAATAATATTAACTATGAATATGGACACAATATCTTGACCGTGTTTTGATAATTGAAAACACTATATAAATACATACATGCAACAAACTATTTCTTATTTAACAGTTAAAATATTTAATCCTTGAAAATGGCTAAATGTATAGCCGAAAGCTTTCGGATAAAAAGAACAATTGGACACTTTTTATATAATTTATCATCTGAAAAGAACAAAAAAATAGATCGCATGAGAAATTGTGTAAAAAAATAAATAAAATCACCTTGTCTGTCGTATTCAATGAAATTCCCATATATATATATATATATATATATATATATATATATATATATATATATATTAAGTTATAAGGAACTTGGTAAACCGAATTGGTAAATCCAAAGAGGATGAAATCCTGAGAGCTCAATGTTAGGACAGAGCTAATATGTAATGAAAAACAAACCACTTTAAGGTACCATTACGATAATTTATTTCACCTAAATCCTTTTTTAAGGATTCAGGATCATCAGGTAAAACTTCCAACAACGAATTGAGAAAAAAAATGGGATTAGAAATTGGTGGGTAGTGTAATTTTTGTAATTTAATAGAGGGGGTTGAGAGTGGTAGTTAAACAGACAATATAAAGTATAAGGAGGGGTTAATTTTATATCTCTCTTAAGTATGTTTTATATTGGAGTAGGAGGAGTGACAGAACCTTGACCTCTTTAGATGGTTAATAAAACGGAAATGAATTGTAGAAAATGTATACAAGTGAGTCTTATGGTAAAGAGAGAGATAGGGGGTAGGGGGAAAGAGAGATGGAGTTGTTATAATTTTGTTTTAACAAAATTATGTAAAAGATAGTTTACAATGTTTGATAGAAAATTCGATGTCTGAAAAAAAATTTTGTTATTAACTTAAATGTTTAATTTTTTAAATAAATAGTTTCAGGACTAAATATAACTATTATTGTAATAAACATATTTATCTAGGACATAAAAAAATATTTAAAATTTTAATAGTTTATTCACCCGATTAATTGTATTTCCACAATATAAAAAAAATAATAAATAACAATAACATCTATTTTAATATTTAAAATTAATTTATGAATGTAATTTATTTATTATATTGGTAAACTAATTTAAGATTAAAATTAAACATTTAAGTTAATAACAAAATTTTTTTTATTTTCTTCTCCTTCAACCTATTATTCCATATTCACTGTTCGTGACAGAAAATCTTTCACCTCACAGTCCATCCTGAATATTACAGATACCATTCGTCCGTGTTTGGAATACTGTTGCTATATCTGGTCTGGTGCTCTTGATATGCATCTTGAGATTCTAAGCAAAATCCAAAGAAGAATCTGTAATGTAATCGATCTCGACCAGGCATCTCGACTCGAGTCAATTTCTCACCGGCGCGATTTTACTCCACCCTGTTTTTCCTACAAATATTTTTTATGGCTACTACTCTGACGTGCTTATATCCCTAATGCTCTGATTTGATGAATTTAAGTGTGCTGTTAGATTGTCACTTGAATCCACTCGTTTACTGTTGAAATAGCCAAATGCAACTGCCACTTCTACTTCCACAGTTTCTTTCCTCGCACTTCCTGCTAGTGAAACGCGCTTCTGTTTACTTTCTTCTCTGATAACTACAATCTTCAAAAATTTAAATAGCCATCTTGTATTTGCGAGAATCCCGTTTATCTTTTGTCCTTTTCTTCAATCTTCGTCCTATACCCAGCCGTTTCTTTACTTACATTCTCTGGACCCTCCACCCCCGTGCGTACTAGTGGCCTTCCCACCTCGTTTGAGGTGCAATGATTAATAATAAAAAGGTAAGTGTTCTTTTTATATATATTTTCCTTAATACTTCTTCGTTGAATACGGGATCTGTTCATGGTATTCAGAGCCTCCTTCTGTTAAACCAAATTTCTGTCAGCTCATGTCTTCGCTTCATATGTGAGCAGATTATACAACATTCATTACCCAACTAAATGACTGATATCTGTCTATGCCTCCCATTAGAATGTCAGATGCTCAACTCCACGGGAGCACCTCTTTGCGCGAGCATGGTCTCACACAGTCCGCTGACGTGAGATGAAAAATTATGTTGAATCAATGGCTTCATCTACCGCAAGAAAAGTTGGTTCTCTCTGTCGCGCCGGAAAGTTTTTTCTCGCTAGATTCCATCCTTCAAATCTATAAATCAATCATTCGCCCTTGCATGGATTATTGCTATCATATATGGTCTAGTGTCTCCGCTGTTCCTTTTAAGGTCCTCGACAAAATCCAGAGACGGATATGCAATGTGATTCATCTTGATCTGGCATCTCGTTTACAGTCGCTCTCTCACAGATGTAACGTCGCCTCCCTCTGTCTTTTCTATAAATATTTTGATGGTAACTGCTCCGACGAGCTATTTTCGCTAGTTCCCAGTATGAATTTAAACATGCCACTAGGCAGGCATCTCAGTCTTATTCTTTCACTGTTGAATCGGTTAAATATAGCCGTCTCTTCTACTCCAATAGCTTCTTGGTGATCTGGTGCCCTCACTGTTCGTCTTAAGGTCCTCGACAAAATCTACAAACGGATCTGCAATGGGATTCGCCCTGATCTGGCATCTTGTCTACAGTGGCTCTCTCACAGACGTACCGTCGCTTCCTTCTCTCTTTTCTACAAATACTTGCATGGTAACTGCACCGACGAGATAATTTCGCTAGTTCCCACCCTGCATGAATTTAAACATGCAACGAGGCTGGCATCTCAGTCCCACCCTTTCACTGTTGAAACGGTTAAATGTAACGGGATTTCTACTTCAATAGCTTCATGTCTCGCACTTCCCGTCTGTGAAACTCCCTTCCTCTTACTTTCTTCCCTAGTAGCTATAATCTCCAACTATTCAAATGCAATGTCAGTCGACATTTCCAGATGCCTTGATCTATTCGCTCTCTTTCCCTTCATCCTTTCTTCTTTCACGCCTCTTTACTCTTGCTCCCATTCTTTGTAACATTTTTGTAAAGCGTTAACACAAGGGAAACAGAATAATCAGACGTAGCTGACCACATATGGAGGGAAAAGGTAGATCACCGCCCCTTTTCCATTGATGAGCATCACTGGAAAATACGAAAACTTAAGGAATCAGAACATATGCTAGACGACAAAAATCTCCTGAGCCGACCAAGCATAGAAATGAATACTTTATGGGAATCAGTAATAAGGAGTGCTAGAGAAAAGCAATGAATAACAACAAAAACACATGCGGTATGGAAGGAAACAAAGGGATCAGTTCGAAATTCCTTTCACCTGAAGAAGGGTGGACGTACAACGGCTG
>OZ010610.1:70377197-70379697 GCA_963932145.1 Acanthosepion lycidas | reverse complement strand
TGATTTAAAAGATTAAGTGACACTGGAATCTAAAGCGGGAAAGATGCCTTCCAAAAGCTAAGCAATGTGTTAAATAACTGGAAATTTTCGTCAAAAAAAAAAAAAAAAAAAAAAAAAGAAAGAAAGAAAAAGAAAGAAAAAGAAAGAAACGAAAGCAGAACTATTATTTAATATCAGACGTGCTGTTTAATGCTGAGAAATTTCATTACAGATAAAAGCATTGATTGATTTATTTTACGGGTTATCAACCGATTGCAAGTTCAATTAATATCTTCTCTCTTCTAAATTCCTGTTTTTTATCCTCTCTGCTATTTTAGCTGAAAACATATGGAGGGAAAAAGGTAGATCACCGCCCCCCTTTTCCTTTGATGAGCATCACTGTAAAATACGAAAACTTAAGGAATCAGAACATATGCTAGACCACGAAAATCTCCTGAGCCGACCAAGCATAGAAATGAATACATTATGGGAATCAGTAATAAGGAGTGCTAGAGAAAAGCAATGAATAACAACAAAAACACATTCGGTATGGAACGAAATACAGGGATCAGTTTATTGAAGATCAAATTGACTGGGAAATTTAAACCCGGTAGAGAGTTCCACAAGGGAGATGTGCGATAAAAAATCTGTGAGTATGACAGCATCTGGCTTCTTAGCTACAGACTAAGCAATTGGTTGAGTATATTTTCCATCTATCTATCTATCTATCTATCTATCTATCTATCTATCTCAAATTGTTTCTTTCTTCTCATATTCTCTATTGGTCGGTTACCCCTTCCGTCTTAGGAGCTTTATTTCCTTGATTGGGGTGAAAAAAAACTTTTAAAAGAATACGGGATAAGCCGAAATATATGCTTTCGATTGTAAGAAGGACTATTTTTTGCAAGTGAATATTTCATTCCTAATTTGGGGGACGATGACAGTGCTGTATTGATTCGATACAAGTCCTACTATTTAACCTAGAGCTGGAGAGAAGAGGTGAATTCACGTCTATCCCAAACGTAAGTACAATACAGCGAGCTCGACTGGAATACGAACTCTGCTCTCCGATTTCTCAATGCAAACCGCTGTCCAATAAACCAGCGGCACATCCAGATAAATCGGTGAGGATGCAAAAGGGAGATACCTCTACTTATGACCGTCTGCAATTTCCAACTTCATATTCAGAGACAATGCAATCCTCTTGTGATTCCTCAGCTGAGATACAATGGCAGAAATGCAAATAAAAAAAAAAGATGGACGTGTAAAATATTTGCTGGTGATCGTTGGTGAAAATTCGAAATGCAACAAGGAAAATGCAAAATATCCAAACAGGAACAGTTTTCACAAGAAATAAAAAAAAATTGAAATTTGAATATATTTGATGATAAACTTGATGTTGATAATGAACACAGGAAGAAAATCCTGTAGAATTGAACGGGTCTATCTAAAAGAATTACGTTCTAACCACGCACACATCGTCCTTACGAAACTGATTTATTCCTTGTACGAACGCGACGGTCATCCACAAAAGCAAAGGATCTGGTCTACATATTAAATAAGCCGGTGTGTTACACTTATCTATCACCATCTCTGCATATCTATCTATCTATCTATCTATCTATCTATCTATCTATCTATCTCAGTCTGTTCGTATCTATCTCAGTCTGTTCGTATCTATCTCAGTCTGTTCATATCTATCTATCTATCTATCTATCTATCTATCTATCTATCTATCTATCTACCTATCTATCTATCTCAGTCTGTTCGTATCTATCTCAGTCTGTTCATATCTATCTATCTATCTATCTATATATCTATCTATCTATCTCAGTCTGTATCTATCTCAGTCTGTTCATATATGTCTATCTATCTATCTATCTATCTATCTATCTATCTATCTATCTATCATCGTCTCTGCATATCTATCTATCTATCTATCTATCTCTGCATATCTATATATTTATCGATCTCAATCTGTTGATATCTATCTATCTATCTATCTATCTATCTATCTATCTATCTATGTATCTATGTATCTATCTATCTATCTCAGTCTGTTCGTATCTATCTATCTATATATCTATATATATATATATATATATATATATATATATATATATATATATATATATATATATATATCAATCTGTTCATATCTATCTATACATCTATCTCGATTTGTTCATATTTATTTATCTATCTCAGGCTGTTCATATCTATCTATCTATCTATCTATCTATCAATCTATCTATTTTGCAATGCCCTCTCCACAAAGCCTTTTGCCAAAAAGATTGTTTTCATAAAACTGTATTTAAAAATAATTGAATCCGGCCTGATTTTTCATGTGCAATTAGCTTTATATTTAACAAGGTTCACATGTACCTCGTAATATAAACACGAATGATGGATTTGTTGTACTATTTATCTAAATCCGTTTGGCTAAAATAAAAGGTTAATTTGTTATATATATATATATATAAGACATTTTTAAGTTTATACGTTTATAGATATAAATATT
>OZ010610.1:70364697-70372197 GCA_963932145.1 Acanthosepion lycidas | reverse complement strand
CTAGGTCGGCGATATAGGGTGCTTTAAAATATATGAGGAAAGCAAAGAAACGTAGGAAGACAGCATAATAGCAGTTAGAACCGGGGAGTTGATTTACATGGCAAATTGGAAGATTGAAAAAGGTTCATCGTTGAAAGATCTGAAACATTTGACGAACCAATAAAAATGCTAT
This sequence comes from Acanthosepion lycidas, assembly GCA_963932145.1. Lineage (NCBI taxonomy): Eukaryota > Metazoa > Mollusca > Cephalopoda > Sepiida > Sepiidae > Acanthosepion > Acanthosepion lycidas. The sequence goes on along the minus strand of OZ010610.1, from coordinate 70,372,025 downwards.
ATAATGTTTTCGATGTGCCATCACTACAACAAGTCGTGAAAAACTACAAAAAATGTTCCAGCAAAAGAAAGCGTACTGAAGAACTAGAAGAAGATACGAGACGGAAACGCTAGAAAAAATATTAATCTCAATAGCGGGGATGTTGTGGAGTAAATAGTACAGCCCCAGTAACTATATCAACTAGTCTATAACTATAAATAAGAATGTCCAGGTCAGAAGTAAGAAATAGAAGCTGTTTGGAGTCAGTCTTCAGACTAATTAATACCGGCGTCACGGAAAACTTCCGAAGTATTACTTATATTATAACCGCTACGAAGCACGCATTATAATAAAGACCCACCTAAATTCTGCTGTCCACTTTTGCACTCTTCAAAAAGCTGGAGAGCCAGGCCCTAATATAGCAATCATGCCTTCCAGAACCTAAGCAAAGTATTAAGAAACAGGAAAATTTCGTTAGAAACAAAGAGAAGAGTATTAAATATTACGTAATATCAGTCCTCTTATATGCCAGTTAATGCTGTACAATTTCCTTACAGATAAAGAAGAGACTTCAAGCATCTACATCAGGATGTTGAGGATACCATGGATCGAATATTTGAGCAACATTGAATTTTTAGACACAATGAAAACAAAATGGTCTCATCTTCTTAACATCAGGAAGAGACAGTTTGTAAAGCACATAATGAGGAAAGACGGTTTAGTAAATTTGACACTCACAGGCTAGATTGAGAACAAAATGGACAGAGGAAAATAGTACATAACCTATGTAACGAATATTAGTAAATGGATGGCAGGACAATATTTAGAAAAGATTACTAGAAGTTCAAATTTATTAGGAACTACAAATGATAGGAAATTGTAGAGAGCCATGATAGCCAACGTCCTGAAGGGACACGGCACATAGGAGAAGGACCTAAAAACTGGTAATGTTCTTAACTAGAGTTACGTATTAATGTCATTGATGGCTCCAAATTCATACAGAAATATCTAAACTGTCATTTGTATGCAAACGCATTCTTAAATCAATGGTTGAAAATGATTTTGAGCAAATGAAGAGTTAAAGTCTTAGCGAGGACCTTGAAGCAAATAGACAGCTGCTACATAATCGCAAACAACGAACAGAGCCTAATTTGAGTAATTTTGGTAACGATAATGACTAAATTGAATATCGTAGTGTAGTGTTACTGAATCACAGAAAGTAGTATGCACTCAACTGCCATTGGGTAATAGCCGTAGTTATTTATAGTTTGTGTGACTTCCTGTGTAATTGAGTCACGCCATCTCTTTGTACCGAAAAGGCTTTATCCTTTTATTTTACTTGGTACTTCTGGGAGCTTTTGTCTTTTCACTAAGTTTCTCCCTTTCCCGAAGTGATTGTCTAGATATGGGAGATTGTGATCTTTTCCAATTTTCATAGGAGTATTCCTCCACCTGTCTTGGGTCTGAAATTGCTGATAATTTTATAATAGCCTCACAGCGTGCGGCTTCAAAGAAGAGATCCATTATTTGGTTTTCTCCTCTAACTGATTTCAAATCCTCCATCTTTTTTTAATTCTAGTTTTAGCTGCTAGAATCCCCAGCCACGCTTGTAAGTACTCACAATTATCTGATGATAATTATTCGCCAGATATCGGCGACGCCATTTTAGTGTAGTGTTACTGACCCACAGGAAGTTGTATGCACTCAAATGCCTTATAGGTAATAGTCTCAGCTATTTATAGCTTTTGTGACTTCCTATCACCACAGATATATTTTACTCGAGGTGAAAATAATAACAAAGTCAAGATGATGATGATGTTGCACTCTACTTCACACAAATCGAGGAAGCTCCCATCAATACTTGAAAGAACCATATCCGTTACTGTACTGTAAAGGTATTTTTTAGAAAAATATTTTTGAGGGAAAGATTTCATAAGCATCAACTTCAGTAGTATTGGCTGCTGGTATAATGAAGAGTGAATGTTTCCTTATAAGGCGAAAGCTAATGTAACTAATAACATTTCCCTAATTCGAAGTAATGTATTAAGATATATTCAAATATTGTTAGAATGAAGGAAGAAAAAAAGCATGCTGGACATCTATATACTATCTTAATTCTTATAGTTGAATCTGAGGGAAACGAAAAATGAACTCGGCATGCCAAGTACGAATCTCATTACAAGCCTTTTCATTCACTTATCAAAATACCATTGGGAAGTAGAGATTTTCCAAGCGTAGCTTAGATGTGGGACAAGGCCGAAAGTATGGGGCATCCACTGAGGATCGAACTCACTTTTCCTTTGTAACTGACAGCAAGACAAACTTGCTAACCACTACACCACTCCGAGGTGACCAAATACCATTGGGAAGTATTTGTCTATATTTCCGAGATGAGGTATTATGTACACTATTTACATTATTCGGACAATTGTCCTCATTTTTGTCGCCATATTTATATACAAAGTTTCGGCCCTTCAGTATCTGTCTATAATTCTGAGATGAGGTATCATGTACATTATTTACATTATTCGGACTATAGTCCTCATCTTTGTCGCCATATTTATTACAACGCTTAACCAGATATTGAAACTCACTCTTTGTCCCCAAGGACATAGTAGATAAAAGGTGTTAGTTATATCTTGTGACAGGACCCAAAATGTGTGAGTTCAATACCCGGTTAAGGCAGTGGAGAACTTTCAGAGGGAAATTAACAGGAGATAACTGATAACTGACATCCATTAAACATGGCCCGTGGAACTAGAACAGTCTAACCCAGTGAGCGAAATAAAGGGTTCAGTTCGAAATTCCAACCACCTGAAGAAGATCGGAGCGTACAACGGCCGAAACGTTGTAATAAATATGGCGACAAAGATGAGGACAATATTGTCGTCATCTTTGTCGCCATATTTATTACTACATTTCGGCCCTTTAGTATCTGTCGATATTTCTGAAATGAGGTATTATGTACAGAATTTACATTATTCGGACTATTGTCCTCATCTTTGTCGTCTTATTTAATCCAACGTTTCGGCCGTTGTACGATCCGGCCTTCTTCAGGTAGTTGGAATGTCGAAATGAACCCTTTATTTCGCTCACTGGAGTAGTTCTAGTTCTACGTACCACGTTTAATGGATGCCAGTGACAGGACCCAAAGAGTGTGAGTTCAATACACGGTTAAGGCAGTGGAGAACTTGGAGAGGGGAATTAACAGGAGATAACTGATAACTGACATCCATTAAACATGGCATATGGAATTAGAACAGTCTACCCCAGTGAGCTAAATAAAGGGTTCAGTTCGATATTCCAACCACCTGAAAAAGGCCGAAGCGTACAATGGCCGAAACGTTGTAATAAATGTGGCGACACAGATGAGGACAATAGTCCGAATAATGCAAATATTACATTATTCGGACTATTGTCATCGGGAAGGTATTAATCAGTCCCTTCTCTCCCATTTAAAGCAAGACATTGTTTTAAATACCATGTCTATGCAGAGAATCGGATCATACCTCTACAGATTTCTTTTATTTAATATGTGAATTTCCATGCCCACTTAGTAAAGATCGAATTGATTTTCGAGGAATTTCATAAAAAAAAAACAACTACTTATTCTCTTGCCCTGGATGCTGCACAAGGCTAGAAAGTTCCGTCTACCCTACTCTTTGACCCATATCCTGGAGAAATAACGGAACAGACGTCCCGTGACTTCCTATATATGCGTTTACTCCATGGTCACGTGATCCACTTAATCGGATCGTCTCACTGGCTGTCTATGTTCAAACTCAAGTGTCGGTAGCGACATTTTATTCCTATATAAGAAAAGTGATGCTGATAGGGTCAAACGTTGTATTGAAGATGAAGGGGAGAATTTTGAACATATTAAATAATTTGTTAATCATAACAAATCATGTAGTTGCAATGTGAAAATTCTTGAACTTTCTTTAACTAGTCTAATTTCGTTCAGTAAAGTTTAATAAATAAAAAAAGTGTGCTCTGTATGAACTTAAACCTTTTTTTTAATTTGAAGTTGGTCTAGCCGATAGATCAAAGAAAAGTGAACGAAGGTCTCTTTTTATATCATTCATGGGTATTCGACGAATTATTTGCAGACTGAAATGCTTGCACAGACCAAATAACAATCTCATAATTTTTTATTCTTAACGAGCAGTTGTCAATGTCCGCGTTTAGAAAGAAGTCTTCTATTTCAGTTAGAGAGAACACACGTAAAGACTGCTGATTATTATTTCATACAAAATTTTATTTATCTTTAACTCTATGTTTTTCAGCATTTCTTCGCCTTTATCTGTTAACATCCGTCCTGGTGGCATGGTCGAAGGATCGATTGTCTTTTAGGTTTTGTTTGCGAGTGTTCAAAATATATATTTTTCATTCTTAAGCTGCTCTTTGTCTCTCCTTTGTAAATTTTTCCCTTTTTATTTCCTATTTATTTATTTTTTTTTTTTCGGGGGTGGTATTCGTTGCTTGGTAGACTCGGATGAAAATATTAGGAGAGAAAAAAAGAATAAAACATACATAGAAGCAAAATGGCGACTGTTCATTTTTCATCCATATTTTGCCGGATGTATTTTTAAATACTTGGCGCCACTGTGATTTACAATCTACTTTGTTCACTTATTTATTTATTCTCGATTTGTCTTCGTTTTTTGTTTTTATGTCTCAATCTTTTGATTTCATCGCATTTGTATTTTTCTTTCTTTCATTTTTTTCCGCCATTTTTCTTTCTCTTGTCTCGGTTGTTCTTGTTTTTCTCTATGTTTTTGGGGTTGATTTTTACATTTTTATTTGTTTTACATCTGTCTCCATCACTTTTTTTCTTTATTTCTTTTTTTCTTAAGAGTTTATTTTTTTCTCGCTTTTGTTATATTTTTTATTTTCATTTTTCGAACCTTCCTTTTTCTTCTCGCGCTTTTTTCTTCTTTTTTTTTCTCGAGCTTTTTTCTTCTTTTCTTTCTTTTTCGTTACTTCTTTTCGCCTGTATTAGTGTTTATTAACACGCTTTTTTTTCTTTTTATTCTATACTTTTTTTGTTTTCACTTTCTTTCTCGACCTTTTTTATTTTTTTCTGTATATTTTTTCTTTTTCGTTATTATCCGAATCTTTCTTTCTTTCTTTCATTCTTTCTTTCTTTCGTTCTTTCTTTCTTTCTTTCTTTCTTTCCATCTACTTCAATAATTTCTCTCTTTTTTTTCCCTTTCTTTTGATGATTTCTTTCTTTATTAAGCGATTTCTTTATTTTTTTTCATTCTTTCTTTCTTTTTTTCTTTTTGATTTTTCCATTATTTCATCCGTGTTTTCTTTTGACAATCTGGCAATATCATATCTTTCTTTTTTTCTTTCTTTCTTTTTTTTTTCGGATTATATTTGCTTTATTCTTTCTTTCTTTTCCCACATTTTTCTTTCTTAATTTTTAATTTCTTTCTTTCATAGTTTTTTTCTTACTTTGATGTTTTCTCCGACGAGTTTTTCTTTGTTTCTATCTTTGTTTCTTTTTCTCGTTCATATTTTCTTTTCACTTACTCTGGCAATATCATATCTTCTTTCTTTTTTTCTGAATTTTTTTGACTCAGAAAATATTATATCTTCTTTCTTTCTTTCTTTCTGTTCTCGCCTTTTTCTTTCTTCAGTTTGTTTCTCTCAATCGCAGTTTCTGATTTATTTGAAGATTTCTGTCTTTCTTTCGGTTTTCCGCTCCTTAATATTTTCGTTCTTCCTTTCTTTCATTTTCTGAAATTTTTTCTTTCTTTGTTTCTTACCTTGTGAAACCATGTTTTTAATCCTTACTCTGACAATAGCCATATCTTTTTCTTCCTTTCTTTTTTCTTTCCGTCTTTCTTTCTCATTTTTTTCTTATTTTTCGCTTCCCTTTTATATAATCTTTTTAATTGAATTTTTCTTTCTTTCTTTCTTTCTTTCTTTCTTTCTTTCTTTCTTTCTTTCATGACTTTATTCTTCATTGATTTTTTTCTCTTCCCATCATTTCGTCTCTTATTTTTTTTCTTTTAAGGACCGTCGCTTATTTTCCTCTAAAGAACCCCCCCCCCAAAAAAAAGACTCTCTTTCTTTTTTCGCCAACCCCAGCGACATTCCTCTCCTATTTCTTTTTCGCGCCATTTCTCATCAGTTTTTGCACCTAGTTCTTTATTCGTTCTCTCTCATTCATTATTAACCAAAATTTCACATGATTAGTGGCCGCACTGGGACATAGCAGATGCTGATATTGGCGATGAGGGTTCAAATCACGGTAACGTTTTGTCGTACACATATTAATAACATACGCTACTAATTAGCTGAGGTGATGACAGTTACCAACTTATTGTTTCCATTTCTTTCTTCTCTTTTTTAATCTACAAACCTAGATACGGCATGTCTTTGTTCATTTGACTTTTTGGAGAAATTTAAACGACTTATACGTGCATATGCAAGTTCGGCTCAATTACTATGATTTTTTAATCAAACTCACATTACTTTTATAGTTGTTCCGGCGTGAGAAGCTTTCTGAAAATTACACCACATTGAGGTGCCCTTTTCGAGTCAATTTAATTACTGAGGTGCCTGGTTGGCCAGTTAATCGATCCCTGTTGCAGTAGACTGCTCAGGAACATTTGTATCTCTCCAACACACACAGCCAACTGTTAGTTTATTCTTCCTTAGAGCCATATATGCTCAGCTTAGTATCCGAAACGTAAACAAAGCAATTTCTCAAGAATTAATGGATTTTAATTTTTAAATCCAACATGGTTTTAGATTGCGCAGGTCGGTAACGAAATAAACACTGTGCAAAAATCCGGAATGTCTAGTCAAATACACATATCCACTAAAAGTAACATTTGACGTAATATATATATATATATATATATATATATATATATATATATATATATATATATATATATATATATATATAATTTAAATAAAAACAGACCACTTTAAGGTTCCATGTAATAAATTATTTCCCAAAGATTAAAAAAAGATTACTAGAAGTAAACTTATATTTTAAAATAAAATTTTATTCTTTTAATCTATTTTCTAGGAATATTTTTCTAATCGACTATTTCATAGAAAATCCCCAAAATTTAAAAAAAAATTTAAATCACTAACAAACATCAAATTAAATTATTTGTAGACAGTCTAGAGACATTCAAATTTCTATCAAACATTATAATCTTTATGAACCCCCAAAATAACACTTTCAAAGTAAAACAAATTAACGGCGTCTTTTTCTAGCTTTTTTTTACAAAGAAAATTAGTGACATCTCTCATAACATCCTTCTCTCTTTTTTTCTTTATGGGTTTTTTCTTTTCTACCCCTTCGATATCAATATATAACT
>OZ010610.1:70354697-70359697 GCA_963932145.1 Acanthosepion lycidas | reverse complement strand
AATGTCCGTGAAAATCAGACAGTGGGCATGTCGTCTCCATCTGTTTTATTTTTGTTTCTTTTTCTTTTTTTTTTTTGTGGAGGGTAGCTGCGCCGAAATAACGTCTATGTTTTTGGTGATGTTAGCTGGAGTAAAAACAGAAAATAAAAGAAAAAATAAAAAGGAAATTAGCAATAAGAAAAGCGAGCCACGAGCCAGAGAGAGCTATATATATATATATCTGTATCCGTGTGTGTTTATGCCTGTGTTCGATATGTCAGGATAGGTCTTCGTTGTTTGGTCTTGCTTCTGATTAAACTTGATCACGACACTGTGATTCCTGCTGCAGACAGTAGCCATGTTAAAGGACAACCTTTTAAGATGTGTAATTTCTTGACTATTTTTTGCAATGAATCAAACGCGAACGCACACAAGCACACAAAGACACACAGACACACACAAAAAAGATACACACAAGCATATTTATAGACTTAAATATGGCATATATTCACTTATTACTGTTTCTAACCGACCATGACTATTGTTACTTCGACAGTACATCCCCACCTAATAATATTGGCTCTTATAATATATATAAATATATTTTCAATTGATCTGATGAATATTTAGGAGCGTCTATTCAATTTAATATTTTATTTTTGTTTAGAAATATTTTGTGGCAAAATAAAATCAGCTCCTTTGTCTTGATAAAGTCCATTAGGGAACGAAATGTATTGTTAAAGAAACCTTTTGTTATATATATATATATATATATATATATATATATATATATATATATATATATATATATATATATATATATAGATAGATAGATAGATAACGTCACACACACACAGAGACAGCTCATCAATGTGGCTAGACATCCGGTTGCCTCTAGCTAGGATCGAAACCCGACCGGAGATTCTACAACTAAGCCGTCGGAGCACGGCAGGGATGTAGGTGGATTTTTAGCGTATTTATTTTTAGAAACACGCCCAGTGACTGACAGTGACTCAATTCGCTATGTGAAGAGTCTATATATATATATATATATATATATATATATATTGTATGTGTGTGTTGGTTGTGTGTATAAAGAATGGTATATATTTATAGCCAAAAGTAATGATCTTAGTTTTCCATTTTTTTTTTAAACTAACATTTTTACTTCTTACACCATTTACATTGTTTGGGATGATGTCCTCATCTTTGTTGTCATATTCACACCGTTTCAGCCGCTGTACGCGCTAGTCTTCTTCAGGTGATGTTTGTTTCAATTTTGAACAGAATCCGGAATCGATTTTCTGTATGTTGGCGTTTCTGAAGATTGATCCGATGTCATTTTTGAGAAAAAAAAACAAAAAAAAAACGATTTTCTTCAACTGTCATCGATTTTATTTCAACTTGAGTCCAGCTATCTCTTTTATTGGACAACATCGTATGCATTCTGACCAATAAGGCGTCTAGCGTATGCCCTTTATAAAATAATATTGCCCCAAAAGCCCCCGTAGTGTCACCAACATACCTTTTAAAACTATCATCAAAAAGAAAGTTGTTGATTACTTCAATATAAACGAATTCCACATGGGCAGCAAAAAATATGGTTACGGTCCTTTAAGCACACTCCTTGTCACAGCTTCCTTCATCATCATCCACAATGTCCTCAGAATGACTGTCCCTGATGTCCTACCTGGTCTTGTCGAACAACCAAGAGACTCAGGGAGCAAGGTCTGTACTGCAGAGAGCGTAATGGGTAGTTTTGATGCCGACCTCTCTCAACAGATCGAGCTTCCAAATTGTCTTCACGTCACGACTGCATCCAACAAACATATCGGATGACAAGCAGGGATTAGTAGAGTGTTAACAATGAGCTGTTACAGCCGTCTTTTTTTCATCTGGAATAACAAAATTTGTAGGGTCAGCTTATCTGGGATATAGAAATGATATTCTATAATTACAGTAATCTAGGAAAGTTATAAATGACTCTCGTAAGAAAAAGTCTCAAAACTTCTGAAATGGAGGTCGTATATATTTTCCTCGTTATCTCATGACCAAGAGGCGATTGTAGAGGAGACTTGAGCGACTCACGAAACAGCGTCGGAGTGTCCATCTTGGTCCATTCTTTGATGTTGTCCATCCAGATTTTGGACTGAATCCCCATACGCCTAGCCATTCCCAAGGTACCTTGAAAGACTGTCTTGGGTAGAGTATTGTGGCGCATGACATGTTCAAGCCACAACAGCTTTCTCCTCGTTATTTGTTGCCAAGAGGTACTCATGGTTTCCGTCGATTCTGTTACTTGGCCCTGTACAAAGTCATTTGTCTTGTGTTCGCTCCAGAAGATCCCGAGAAGGTATCTAAAGCATATCGTTTGAAATGTTTGGGCTTTCTTGGCTGTTTCTGCTATTACGGTGCAGCTTTCACATCCATAGAGTAGGGACATGTAGACCTTTATTAATGTTTTTCCTCTTCCAAATCTTACTAGCTTTAGCCATTACCGATGTTGCTATAACCAGTCTGCAAATCTTCCTTTCAGAAAGTACTTGTGAAAAATCAAAATTAGTTCTCTTTGTATTTCCGACAAGCTGGCTTTTTCTCCCATTTTTTGACATTCAAATCACAGGAAAACTTGAAAAATGTGGACTAATTTTCGAAGTCATAGCACTCACTGAGGATTAGATTGTTAATTTTGCCGATTAGGGTCAGTGCTTTCTTGAAGACAGCTGGACTCATCTTAAAAAAAAAATATAAAAAAAAATTCTTAGATGGTCTTAAACGTTTGCACATGAATGTGCATATATAAGTCTGGCATCCAGGCCACTTCCAGACTTCTTGTTTTCTTATGACTGAGCCGATGGTAGAAGCGACATCAGCGACGATGATGCAACCAACCACTGCCAACCAGATCTTATTTCTGCCTCACGAAACAGCGTCGTAGTGTTCAACCGGGTCAATTCTTTGATGTTGTCCATCCAATTTTTAGACTACCTCCAAACTACGTCTACCCATTTCCAAGGTACCTTGAAAGAGCGTCTTGGGTAGAGTATTGTAGCGTATTTTCGACAAGCTGGCATTTCACCTCATTTTTGATATTCAAAACACTGGACTAATTTTCGAAGACAATTTACTCCCTGAGCATTAATTTTTTAACATGGTGGATGAGGATGATGTCATATAAGATGATGCTATTATGAATGTAACCTGGAAATTATAAAAAATACATTTTCTTGGTTAGGTGGAATTAAACTTTTGCACACAACTGTGTATATACAAGTCGTGTATCCTCGCCATTTACATATTTCATGTATAAGGTAGTAGACGTCTCCAACTGCATATAAAGCTTTTAACATCGGGATATTTAATGTTAGACGACTCGTTTAAATATAAAATCAGAATGACATCCACTGGAAATTTATACATATAACATTGAAACTAAAATCAAAGACCTTAATATTAAGTAGCCGTTTTGTACAAGACACTTTCTTGCAAATCCAAATTTGTATTTCCGACAAACTGGCTTTCCCAGCATCATTTTTGATATTCGAAACAAAGGAAAACTTGAAAAAACTGGACTAATTTATTAACAGAGCTGATGAGGATGTTGTCATATAGGAAGATGCAATCATAAACATAATTTGATGCAATCACAAGCCTGGAAATTAAAAAAATATTTTTTTCTTAGTCTTAAACGTTTGTACATGCCTGTGTATATATAAATCGTGCATCCACGTCACTTAAAGACTTCTTGATCGAGTCGATGGTAGAAGCGACATGAACCACAATGATACAATCTGCCACTACCAACCAGATCTTTTTTCTGCGTCACGAAACAACGTCTGAGATTCCATCCTGGTCCATTTCTTGATGTTGTCCATCAAGCTTTTGGACTACATCCCAACTACGTCTACGTCTACGTCTACCCACTTCCAAGGTACCTTGAGGACTGTCTTAACATATATATGTATATACACGAGCGTGTGAAAGCTGGACTCTTTTAGCAGAAGCCAGCAAGATAGTCCAAACATGTAGCAGAAACCAGCAAGATAGTCCAAAAATGTACAAGACAACTGGCAGCTACCCATGATCCACTCCTATCAACAGTAAATATGAGAAAGCTGTCACAATCCCCTACCCGTAATATTTAACTTAAAACAGAGCTCAAAACAAAGTAAAGGAATATATTATTTATTTTAGGATATTAAAACAAAAACATGATAAAATCGCTTCAACATTGTCCGGGGTGACACATTTGTAGTATTAAAAACATAATTGTAAATGTCTAGCGATTTGAAATATGTTTTTTAATATGCTAAAATAAATAATATGCATACATACACACATACACGCGCACACACACATATATATATAGAATGTAAATCCAAAATCACCTCATTCAGAATAGCTATTTCAAACCACAAGATTTTTCTTGTAGGCTTTGTCAACTAGAGGGGTTAGGAAATGAAGTAGGAGCTTAACATTTAAACAATTAAAAATAAAAGACAAGGAAGATAGAAAAACCAATTAGTAGAAAATTTATTTAGATTTCCATGAAATCTCAATAAATTATCGACTAACCAATTCTTTACTAACGTCTGATACAGATCAAAATCATGATTGCATTTGTGCAGCTTTTTTCATATGTTTTTGATGCAATATGCTAAATTAAATAATATCGTTCTACTTTTGTATTGTATTATTAATTAAATGTTACGAACGTCTGAATGTCATTCTATTCGTTCTCATTTCATATATATATATATATATATATATATATATATATATATATATATATATATATATATATATATATATTACGAAATGGACAAAGTCCGACAATTTATTTATTAAAGACATTTTTATGTTTAACGTTCATAGAAAATATTCTGTCCAAGGACGAATATTTTCTATGAAAATTTCTCGGACATTCAGGCCGGTAAATGTTATTTAATACTGTTTATTATAAACAGGACATTTACTTAAATACTTGTATCTGAAAAAAGAACGTTAAACATAAAAATGTC
>OZ010610.1:70332197-70349697 GCA_963932145.1 Acanthosepion lycidas | reverse complement strand
TTCTGTTACATTCTTGCTTTCTTACTTTTCTATACCTGCACTATTTTTATTCTTTCTTTCTTTCTTTCTTTCTTTCTTTCTTTCTTTCTATGCCTCTCTTTCATTATTTTCTATGTATTCATCGTTTTTTCTGTCACTCTTTCTTTTTTTTTATCTTTGATTTTTCTTTCTTTCTTTCTTTCTTTCTTTCTTTCTTTCTTTCTTTCTTTATCTCTGGCTATGTCTCTGATTCTTATCGCTTCTTTTCTATGCCTTTCGTCTTTCTTTATTTCTTCCTTTGTTTCTTTAACTCTTTCTTTGTTTTATATGCCTACACTCTATCATTATTTCATCCTTTCTTTCTTTCTTTCTTTCTTTTTTGACTTTCCACTCTTTCTTTCTGTATGTGTTTCTTTCTCTCTGTCTAGTTGTCTCTCTTTCAAAACAGCAGAATATTTCGACTCCTTCTTTTTCGTCTAGTTCAGTCTAAGGAATTCAGAAGCAGTAAAAGAGATGAGCAAACAAATAGAAAAAAAAGAAAGAAAATATATGGGGGGGAATGCAATATGGAAAAGTAAAATACTTCTTCAGAAGGCGGGGAATTAATAGATTGAAAGAACATAGCGAAAATTAGAACAGAGAGGAAAATTGTAAATCTTCAAAAATTGCCATCGTTTACTCTTGGAGAATTCTTCTAAATGTTCCTAAATTGTAAGGCATCTTGTTGACACAATGCCACACCAAGTGAATTTCCATTGAGGGTGTTAACATCATAAACTGTTTGATATATTCCATTTTCGGTGAATACTGTCGCTGTGAATCAATTCTAAACATAAAATAACTTGTACAATGCGCATATATTTGAATTTGAAAGGTAGCGTTCCATTAAATAATGCCAGGATGTTACTTAGGAAAACTCTTGTCAATGACAAGATTTACCTCGTGATAATGCCTGAAGAAATCGAAATTACACGAACAAAAATATTTATTTTGGACAGTGTTGATTGGATGACTGGATATTTCAGCTAGATTTCAAAAAATATATACACACACGGTTACACACATACTCACACACATAGGCACACTCACACACACAAAAAATACACACACAAACATAAATGTGCGTGTTTGTGTACATATACTGGTTGCGATGGGTAAATTATCGTCTAAATGACGCAAAAATGAAATAATACTGACATACCATTTTAGCAAATATATTTACTAAAATTACACAAAAATATCTTTAAATGTTAAAGAGTAAATGTAGTCAATAGAATCGCCATTGGCTTCAACCACGGCCTCCAGACGAGCTTAGAATCTCCTGCAAATCTTTTGGACAGTCTCTTTGGTTTTGGTGTTATTAGGAGTTTTCTCTCGCACAAATGTGCCCCACACAAAATAATGAACGGGGTTGCTGTATGGAGAGTCACGTGGTCGGAGAAAGTGTCTGAAATCCATGACTGGTTTTCACTTAAGTGTGTGCAGAATACCTTTGCTAGACTTACAAAAAGGTACTTTTCACTTAAATGTGTGCAGAATACCTTTGCTTGACTTACAAAAAGGTACTTTTCACTTAAATGTGTAGAGAATACCTTTGCTAGTTCTTACAAAAGGTACTCACTCGACATAGAAGAGCACTACTTCGTCGAGGCACTTGATGTAGGCCTCATGTTGAATCTGAGGGCGTATAGGAAAAAGAATAAGGGCATAATCTTGTCATCAATATTTATCGTACCAAAAACCTTCATAATCGCAATTAGACTCAACCAGCTCTTTGCAAATTTTCTGCACTTTCATCAGATTGACGGCTCAAACACTCACAGATATTCGTATTGGACAAGTGAATTGGGGCATGGTTCTTTTTTTCTTAAAGTCGGTGCCCAAATGACCTTACTCTGTTGAACACACGAAAAATTCTAAAACAAACAACGTGCGTATAAATTAAAAGTGCGCAGGTACAAGTACGCAGAAAATAGAAAAGAACACGTTGGGTGCATAATCCGGGGTTCCTTAGTATTTTTGATTTTATTTTTAAGAAGACAGTGCTCCATACAGAAGTAGAGCTTATATTATAATAATATTTTTTGTTTAAAAATATGAATCCTTCGCTACATAACAGTTCTCATGTTTCAAAAACGAGAGCCGAAACCATCCAAATAATTATTAAAATTAAGTTGAATTAGCCTTGAAATTGATACCCTACCCAACCTTAGCAAAACCTCTCAGCATATGAGGAATATATTGATAAGAATTAACTCTCTGACCAGTTAACGAAGAAAACTAGCCTAGCCACTCCCACAATAACGAATGTTACAACGGACCATGCCTAAAAACACACATAAACCAAGAGATAGCTTATTCCTAAAATTTCGCTTGAAGATGAAACGGGACTAAACACCTTAATTCAACTTAATTTTAATAATTATTTGAATGGTTTCGGCTCTCGTTTTTGAAACATGAGAACTCTTATGTAGCGACGGAATCCAATTTTTAAACAAAAAATATTATTATAATATTATTATATATATATATATATATATATATATATATATATATATATATATATAAAGATAGATAGAAACATATATATATATATATATATATATATATATATATATATGAACATAGAGAAATAGATTGAGATAGAGATATGGAAATGGCAGATAGATAATCATAAATATATATATATATATATATATATATATATATGGATATATATTCATGTGTTTTTGTGTGTGTATATATGTATATAAATATATATATATATATGGATATATATTCATGTGTTCTTGTGTGTGTGTATATATATATATATATAGATATAGATATAGATATATATATTCATGTGTTTTTGTGTATATATATATATATATATATATATATATATATAGAGAGAGAGAGAGAGAGAGAGCGAGAGAGTTAAATAATCAAATCAATAAATCATAAGACATGGATACAGAGTTTGATCTTGGTTTGCTTCCGAGACAGTTTGAAAATTAGAATTAACATTGTGGATGTTCTTTCGTCCAAGTTTCCTGCGTCTGAACTGTTTATATCAATATTTCACCCTATGAATAATGCAAATTATAATATATATATATATATATATATATATATATATATATATATAGTTTATGCAAACTTAGGTAATCCGTATGGGTAGACCCGAGGAGGATGATATCCGGAGAGCTCAATGTAAAATTCAGAGCAGATATGTTTGAATAAAAACAGACCACGTTAAGGTTCCATGTAATAAATTTTTTCACCATAACCCCTTTAACAGGGCTCTGGATCATCAGACTTTACTTCCGAAAAATGAAAAGAAATTTACACATTTTTGACGGACCTCATCAAGTATACGTAAAATTAACGAAGTGAGGAAGTGAGGTGGGAAAGAGGATATGAATGTGTCATATGTATCATTTCAAATTCTTATTTTTAATTTTTAACTCCAATGTTTCGGCTAGATGTTGTTCGAATTCATTGTGTCTAGTCTCAAGATATAGATGGTTAAGGAGTGGAGGGGTAGAGACCGACTTTAAAGGAAGAAGCTACACTACTTTCACGAGGACAGTTTTTCTTTCAAATTTTTTAGACGCTGTTGAAAGAAAAACTGTCCTCGTGAAAGTAGTGTATATATATATATATATATATATGTATATATATATTAACAAAATAGTACGATAAATTGTAAAAACGTTTTGTAACTAGTTAGAATTTCATCGCACTAGATATTATTGATTTTACCTCGTATACAGATACGCACGAAACGAGAGACGCGGTTAATTTCAAAATTTTTGAAGGAATATTTTCGGAAGTAATATTTTTTTCAGTCTTGCCAGATTTATCTGTATTATTTTTCTCTCTGTCATTTTTGCCCTGAGACAACGGGAAATCTATTAAGAATGATAATATATTGTAAGGGTCTGGAAGCAATTTAGCAGGACTGAACTAGAGATCAAGGAACTTTCCAGGCATTTTGGTCTCAGTGAATTATTATTATTAATCAGAGTAGAATTCTCTATGACAAAATGGTGGTCAGTTTTATTACGGCGACAAACCAATGCGTTTTGGGTGTTTTTTGTTGCTTTTTTTATGTCTCTTTTGTGTTCATATAGTCTCTTATTTAAACCTCTTGAAGTTTCTCCAATTTATTGATTCTGGCAATTCCTGCATTTGACAGAGTAAATAGAATAAATTCCTCCTTGAAGTTTTGGCTTTTAAAAATATTTGATTATTTTAGATGCTTTTGTGACATATCTTATCTTGAGTTCATATTAATTCTTTTCGGTTGTAGATGTGATAGAGTTAATGGCTAGAATAATATATTTTTGGATTCGTTGGGTTTATCGGGAAGGAGAGCTCTTCTATTTTGGAATATTTTATGATACTATTGTTTCTTATTGAATAAAAAATAGTTAGCGTTTTGAAGAGTCTTGAAAGTGTTTTTAATATATTTCATCTCTTCGTGTAAATATTCAGGGCTGCAAATTCTGAGTGCTCTTAAATAAAATCCAGTGATCATTCCGGATTATATTTTCTTGTTATGACGAGGATGTTTGTCAGTTCACTTTTATTGCTTGATTTTCGGTGGACACGAGACTTTAGGCTGTTGTCAACTCGGGGTAACATGAGGTAGATAATTGGGTAAAGCAGACTGCGATAGATAAATCAAATACAGCATGTGATAGATAGATAGATAGATAGATAGATAGATAGATAGATATGAAGAAACAAACAGATATAGATAGATAGACAGATATATATAGAGAAAGAGAGAAGAAATCACTGAGATAGAGAGATAAAGAACAAACTGAGATAGATAGATAGATAGATATTAATAGAGAGAAAGATAGATAATGAATAGACCGAGATAGATAGATAGATAGATAGATAGATAGATAGATAGATAAAAGACTGCGATAGATAGATCAAGTACAACATGTGATAGATAGATAGATAGATAGATAGATAGATAGATAGATAGATAGATGTGAAGAAACAAACTGATATACATAGATAGAGAGAGATATACATAGATAGAGAGAGGGAGACAGTGAGAGAAATCGCTGAGATAGAGACATAAATAACAGACTGAGGTAGATAGGTAGATAGATAGATTGATAGATAGATTGATAGATAGATATTAACAGAGTGAGATAGATAGATAGATAGATAGATAGATAGATAGATAGATAGATAGATTGCGATAGGTTTATGAATAACTGTAATAGATAGATAGATAGATAGATAGATAGATAGATATGAAGAGACAGGGATATATTCCTTATTATTTCTCTCACTATTCTCTCTCTATTTCTTTCTCTCCCTATATATATATATATATATATATATATATATATATATATATATATATATATATATATATATATACGTGTGTGTGTACACACACACCAGACACTTAGTTACACATGCGCAGATGGTCTTTTACTCACATTTTTCATCGACTACAAACAGGCAGAAGATTATTGGATATAGTCATGGCGGCCTGCAGAATTTCATTTCATGCATTTATAAAGAAGAGGATGGCAATCAAATGACATTCGATGCGGCCGAATTTTGGGATTTTTCTACGTATTTCAAATCGGATGATCTACTTTGATTTTTACGCACAGTTATATCTAGCCTTCACAGAGAATATCGAGTCTAACACTTGCGCTTTACCTCCACATAGCAACCAGTTTAGGAGAAGGAAATATCTGCATTCAAAACAGCTCGTAGAAGGATTCTCTACACTAGGCTCCCCTGCATTACAAACGCAATTGCTAATATGGATGCAGTACTTATTATATAGCCATACCGACCTAATGGATTTCAGGACACGTGACGTGAATGTTATCCATTCTAGTTGGTTTTAAAAAAGAACAATATTGAAATCAAAGAATGTGTTCTGCAAGGAAGTGAATGCATTCCCTCAAAGAACGAGGTCGAGCATATTTTTTCCCACTGCTATTACATTCTGTATTTTCAGATCATTTGCTTTGATATGAATGTTTCTCTCTTTGTTCTGCAACCATTTCCTTCTTTTCATATCTTTTGGACTTAGTGATACAGTTTTTGGTCATTTCTGAATGTTTTTTTTGTCTCGTTTCCATTCTGTTTTCAAGCCTGAAAATATTCTTTCCGCAAATCCTTTTACACGAGGATCCGGACAATTTTTTTTCTGGTATTTTTGTCCTCTTTGAGTTGTTTGGTTCAAAAACCAAAGAATTCCATTACCGAACACTTTGTACGGCTTTATACCTTTAACCATTAATTTGCTTGATTATTTTTTATCAAGATGTAATGACGCTCCGGACATGAGCCATAGTTATCTTCAGGGCTCAGTTCGATTCGAGAAGAATCCATTGCGGTATTGTGTGACATTTTGTTTTTACAAGTAAAAAGGAAGTCATTTTTTTCTCTTATTGTACATAACATGAATTTCTATGTACCTTTTAATATATATATATATATATATATATATATATATATATATATATATATATATATATATATATATACAATTATACATAAATATGTTTGGACTCTGATACGTGGTTAAATGAAATTTTGATTTGTTATGCTTGAAGTTTGTAGTTAATATTAACCAGTGAATTGACAATTGGAGAGACGATATTTTAAAATGGAAAATATTTCTATATTTTTATCATGAAATTGCAGATTTTATGGAAAGTCTAACAGACACACACACACACAAACAAACAAACACACACACAAACAAACAAACACACACACACACATATATATATATATATATATATATATATATATATATAGGGTGCGATGGATAAATTGTTCTCTAAATGAGGCAAAAATGAAAATAACACTGACGTCTCATATTAACAGATATGCTTACCAAAATTAACAAAAATATCTTTAAATTCTAAAGAGTAAATTTATTCAGTAATATCGCCTTTGGCTGCAACCACGGACTCCAGGTGAGTTCAGAATCTCCTGCATCTATTCTGGACAGTCTCCTTTTTTAAACACTCGAATGCTGCCATAATCCTTGAATTCTGTTCATGTTTGGTGTTACAAGGGGTTTTATTGGTCTCTCGCTCAACTGCGACACACACGTAATAATCAAGTAGGTCGCAGTTTGGGGATTTACCTGGCAAGATGAAAAGGCTGATGTTTTGACAGAAATTGTCTGACAGCCAAGACTGGGTTCTCTTGCTTGTGTGGCATGATGCAGGGTCATTTTGCCAGGTATAGGATCATTCAGCAGCCAATCACTTCGCCCAGGACGGCACTACCTCCTCAAGACACTTGATGTAGGCCTCCTTGTCGAGTCAGAGGCACTGTGGTATGATGAATGAAGGCATAATATCCCCATCGCTCGTGAACATTCTAAACACATTAATGTTCACCATTAGAGTCATTCAAATCTTTCCGAATCCTCTACACTGCCCACAGATTGACATCCAGACATTGAGAAATGTTCGTATTGGAGCCCCCGATGGGATGGCAAGTAGTACAGCATGCCGTTTCCAGATATCTGTCAGAGTAAATGGCGTCATGTTGTTCTTTTCCTAACAGACGATGTCCAGCTGACCTTACTAGTCTATGCAGTCGAAATTAAAAATTAAAAATCAGATACAATTTATCCATCACACTCTGTATATATATATATATATGTATATATATATATATATATATATATATATATATATATATATATATATATATATATATATATATGTATGTATGTATGTATGTATGCATGTAGGTATGTATAAATAGACAGATTGATAATAACATCAAAGGTAGATCCATGAAGAGAGCTCAATGCATAGTATACAGAGCAATATGATATAGATAGTATTTTCCTGGTGCGTTATGGTTTTCCTTTGATGTGTGTGTGAGTATATATACATACATGCATATAGATAGATAGATAGATAGATAGATAGATAGATAGATAATATCAAATGCGTAAGTAGAAAGGATAATCCAAATAGGATTTTTTAATATAAAATATAAAAGAATGGACCAATAAAGAGAGCTTTATGTATATCCTACATAATAATATGATATACATCAAGAAAAATATTAGAAAAACTTTGAAAAAAAAAAAATTAAATTAAAAAAAACGAAAGACAAACCGTGTTTTCGATGATGCGTTAAGTCTTGAAATCTTTTTTCTTTCAAGTCGGATTTGAGATCTGAGAGAATATTGTGCTTTTCGGACCTGGGGAATGATGTATTTGGCCAAAACCTGTTGAACAACATACGCTGAACAGAAAGTACCATAACATGGTAGAATTGCTAATCACTGGACGCACGCTTTTCCGTTAATTTTTCTGCGAATAACTTCCTGCAAATGCCGTAAAACGTCACGGTAGCAAAACTTGTTTACACTCAGACGAGGTGGAGGATAGTCAGGATAGACAATGTCCTTGTTTTCTTAGGAAACAGTCAACAGACTTTTTACATTGCTCTCTTCTTTATCGACCAGTTTGGTTGGTTGGTTGGTTTTCATAGACTCATAATTCGTAAACTTTTATGTCTATTTTCATATATGTTTTCTATTGTGTTGTGAGACAACCATACTCTAGTTACTTTCTTTCCAAGCACTGCTTTAAACAACAGAAGTGAGATAGAAAGTTATTAGAGAATTCAAGGTCAAATACCATCGTATATCGCATGAAGAAGGCCGGAACGTACAACTACCGAAACGCCGTGAATATGGCAATAAAGAAAAAGACAACAGTATGAACAATGGGTTGTAACATAAGAAGGGTTACTGAATGAGGTATAACCAATGGGAAGGTTGGAAATGAAATGGTAATCTTTATAACATCAACAAAATAAAATACTCGCCAGCGGCATGAAGTAGGTAAACCACTGCAAGTGGTGTACTACATAGACAGCATATTATCCCCACTTACAATAGTGTCCAAAGTATTTATGAGGATTGGGACATACCCATTAGTGTTCATAGGTACGGTATATAACTCCTTCTTTCTTTATATTCTAACCTAGAAAGGGTTACTGCATGAGGAATAACCAAAATGGAAGTTGGAAAGGAAATGGTAATCTTTATAATATCAACAAAAAAAAAACAATACTCGCCAGCGGCGTGAAGTAGGTAAACCACTGTTAGTGGTGGACTACATAGACATCATATTACCTTCACTTACAATAGAGTTCAACGTAACTATAAAGATTGGGACATACCCATTAGTGTTCATAGGCACGGTATATAACTCCTTCTTTCTTTATATTCTGACCTAGAAAGGGTTACTGCATGAGGAATAACCAAAATGGAAGTTGGAAACGAAATGGTAATCTTTATAATATCAACAAAAAAAAAAAAAAACAATACTCGCCAGCGGCGTGAAGTAGGTAAACCACTGTTAGTGGTCGACTAATTAGACACCATATTACCCCCACTTACAATAGTGTCCAACGTATTTATGAGGACTGAGACATATGAATTAGTGTTCATAGATATGGTATATAAAACAATGTAAATAGTGTAAATAATTACAATACCTCATTTCAGATATACAGACATTTATAGAAGATTTTTCATATAACCATTTTCTTTTATTTCTAAAAGAACATTTAGTCCTGTATGTTGCATTGGTAAAGAGGTCTTTCTTCTAGGAAAAGAAAATATATTTGTAAAAAATCCGTGGTGCAGATTTACATCTAGTTAATTTTCAATAGCGGCAATTTTAAGAATATGTGTTGCCTATTATTTGATTTTCATTGCTTCAGAAGAATTTACTTCTCTAAATAAATTAAATTTTACTGACAAGAACTTTACCGGGTAGATATTTAATAGCCATTTTCAGATTTGAGAAAGCTAACGGCCCATTTAAATTTGTTTATTGCTATTACCCATATATTAATTACAATGACTGCCTACTGTAAGATAAAATCTTTTAAGATTTTATCTTTCAGAAATACAATGATCTTGGTTTGTTCTATCGAAAAATAATTTCTCTGCTTTATATATATATATATATATATATATATATATATATATATATATATATATACTTAGTTGCTTGGATGTGAGTTTGTAACCCTGAGTTTCACGCTATTGCGATCGTCAGTTTGTCTGACCATCGCAAAAGCGTGAAACATTGAGTTTCAAACTCAGATCCATTCAACTAAGTATGTTAGATCTATCACTGATATTGAGCGCTTTCCAATAATTACAGCACATATATAATATATAAATAATATATATACATATATATATATATATATATATATATATATATATATATATATATATATATGTATACATATATATATAAGTCACACAGACATATATATATATATATATATATATTTAAATATATATACATATATGGATATTATACATATAATATATGTTTATATATGTGTGTGTGTGTAAAATTTCTCAGAACATATCTGTAGACAAGACAAATTGAATTGTTTCCTATTGTCTATTTTACTCATATGTATATGTGTGTGTTTGTTTGTGTGTGTCTGCGTGTGTGATAAGATAACGATCAATAAGTAAACTTTTATCAATCTAACATGTTTCACTTTTACTAAAGCTTCATCACACAATCAGATATGCAGAAAAACAAAAACAGACAATCATTGTTGCTATGTCCTATTTTTGTTTAATATACTGTAATATTATTGTCATCTTTGATAATGGCCTAAGTAAGCCGAATGCTTAGATAGGATTCGTCTTTCAATGATAATGTTATTAAGCTTATCAGACGATATGAAAGGAATTTGCATAAAATAAATAAACAAAACTTTCCATATTATTTAATATGGTATTTCTCTTTTTGTGTTGTTGGATTTTCATTGGTCAATCTTGTATCACGTGCATTCGCCTTTTTTAAACCAACGTCAGTCGCATTTGTGGCGTTCTAAATTCAAGGAGAGATAATGCGTCCAATAGAATTGTTAAGTAATTAACGGATTTCAAATCTCCCTGAAAAAAAAAAACGTAAATATTGCTATATGTATGAAGGTGTATAAAAATTCCATTTTGACAATGTCGGCTTCATATGATAAAGTATATTTGTAATTGTGCGTGTGTATATTGATTAGACAGTCGAGTCTTTCGCATGTTGATTTGAGAATGTACATACGTTTGTTTTAAATAGATAAACATTCGTTCGATTCATTATTAATGGAATCAATAAAGGTTGGTTATGCAGTACAAATTTTTTTGACGTGTGTTTATACTTGATAATAGTGAAACTAGTAGTCACTCGAAATACTTTCGACGTAAAGACTTATGTTCATTTTTTAATTAGGGTTGCGTTTGGAAAATCAAAGTTATAGCAAGTTTTATTCTTGTGTACTACGAGATATTCCGATCCATAATTGGTCTTTATTTGATCCCAATTTATATACACCCATATGTAAATTAATTGAAACTAAACGAATAATTCTGTTACTATTTACTTTTTTCGTATCTTTCCAATAAAACTTGACTTCGTATGTCCATTCCACGCAATCGTCCCAGGCAGACTAACAACAGATTCTCGACTGGAAATAAATAGGAGAATTTCCAGGACAGTCAATGATTTGCCCCCTGGTAAGGCTTGCCAGTCTGTTCGTGCAGCGTTATAATTTTCGTACGCTTCCTTGGAGTAAGCACATCGCAGATAATGGCCGTAGGACAAATAATCGACAGTCTAGAAAATAGTGTCTGTGCGTGATAAAAATTTGATGCAATCACGGATGACACAATATTTTTCAAGACCAAACAAATTTTTGGCAAGGGGCATTTGTGTGTGTAAAGAAGGGGCATTTGTGTGTGTAAAGAAAGAGAAAAACCTATTTTAGTCGAAGTGTTTCGCTCTTTGATATCATTTATCAAAGTCAATTTAAGGATTTTATTTCGTAGAAATTATTTACGAATAAAAATGTCATTAGTTTATCAAACATTTCAAATTTAAGAACGTTTATAAATATATTTCTGGCTAACTGAAAGTCAAGGTAAACTATGCAGGATGCTAAGTGATGTAATTTAATGTTTAATAATCTAAAGTAAGTAAAGTTAATTATCGCAAATATTAATTCACCCGATGAAATTATAAATTTTAAATCGAAGTTTGTTTTTTTTTTTATTAAATTTTGGTCACTCTTGAAATTATAAATTTTAAATAAAAATTTGTGCTTTTTTTATTCAAGTTTTGGCACTCTTTCGAAATTTTAAATCAACGTTTGAATTTTTATAGAATACACTCCGCATTATTGGACAAAATCCGAAGATGCATTTTACCTGGGGCTACGATTATGTCGGATTGTTGGAAAGGATATATATCTTTGAAAGATGATCCCAAACATATTCTTCTACCTGTAAATCAAACTGTGAGTTTCTTTGACCCCGAAATATCAGTTCACCCGCAAACAATTGAAAGTACCTGGCGCATCACCAAAATGAAGAATAACTCCATCATCGGAACTCATCTCAGAATTTGGAGACCAAAGGCAAAAAATAACAACGAATATATTATAGAACAACATTTAAAGGACATTTCTAAATTTTTGTGTAAATTTTAGTAAATATAAATTCTTTTTATTTTCGAGTGAATTAATATTTTGAGGTGAATTAACAGAAAAATCTGTTTTTTTTTTTTGTTTTTTTTTTTTGGCGGGTTTATCGAGGTGAGAGCGGATGCAGACTCCGCACTAAGAAATGGTGCACCCGAGATCAACCCAAACGGAAAACAATAAAAGCGTCTCGTACTGTGAGAATTTGTTCTGGATTTTAGTAAATATAAATTCTTTTTATTTTAGGATGTATAATATTTTGGGGTGGATTAACAGAAACGATCCGAAAATTGTCAGGTACGACAGTGAACCAATATTTTTAGCAGTATATATACCACTTGATTCAATATAGTCGTTCCACGTCCTGTTAGGGGAAAACATGTAGCCAATAAGGCACAAAACGTTACTCAGTTGGAGTTTAGCTTTAGTCATGCTGATGGTAGGCAGGACATTTCTCTGGGGATTTCAAGAAAGCAGTTTTGTTTAGGGAGCGTTATAATTTACAAGCCATTTCTTGCCCCAGTTAATCACTGATTGAAGGCACTTTTCGAAATCAGTTGCCAGGATTACTTTGCCGAATCTTTCAGATTTGCTTCTAAGACATGAGTAAATGGTTATGCCATCTCCATAAATAGTTGGTTGGAAAATGATGACATCGACAACGCCGTTGATGAAAGTACATCATGACCCATTTTAGAGCATGTGACATGCATCGAAAACCTCCGATAACATGTTAATGATTTTATGCATGTACCCATCGATATACCGGCAGATAATCGCTTCCAGGTGAAAGCCCTGATTCGAATATTCATTTAGAAAAAAAAAAGGATTTCAGTTTCGAATCTAAA
Source organism: Acanthosepion lycidas (assembly GCA_963932145.1). Lineage (NCBI taxonomy): Eukaryota > Metazoa > Mollusca > Cephalopoda > Sepiida > Sepiidae > Acanthosepion > Acanthosepion lycidas. The sequence goes on along the minus strand of OZ010610.1, from coordinate 70,336,339 downwards.
ACGTTTTTTTAGGAAACGAGTTTAAAAGATCAAGTTTAGGTTCAAAATCGTAGATTTGAAATTTCATACCGGTGATCAGTTGAAATCTTATGGCACATCATTATAAAATCTGATAGCACAGTCTTATAAAATTTTATAGGAAAGCCTTATGAAATCTTATAGCTCAGCCTTATAAAATTTTATAGCACGTCCTTATAAAATCTTATAGGACAGCTTTATATAATCTTATAGCACAGCCTTAAAAAAAATAATAGCACATCCTAAAAAGTGTTACACTACATCCTTATAAAATCTTATAGGAAAGCCTTATAAAATTTTATAGCACATCCCTACAAAATCTTAGAGCACAGCCTCATAAAATCTTATATCACAGCTTTATATATTATAGCACAACCTTATAGAATCTTATAGCAAAGACTTATAAAATCTTATGGCAAAACCTTATAAAATTTTATAGCACGTCCTTATAAAATCTTATAGCATATCTATATATTATAGCACAGCTTTATATGATCTTATAGTACAGCCTTATAAAATTTTATAGCTCATCCTTATAAAATCTTACAGCACAACCTTATAAATTTTATAATTTCATGAAGCGTTTCAAATTGTATCTCGATAAAATGCCTCGCGCAATCATATTATTGCTAAGTTATTGTGCTATCAAATAAGATCTTCATTTACTTCAAAGGGAAATTACTATTATTATATAATTATTATATTATTTAGCTATATTATGATGTAATATGTTATAGAGTGAAATATTTTTAGTGTGATTTTTTATAAAAAATGTTAATGTAAAACATAATTCTGGTATTAATCAACATTATTTGTATTATTGTGTTATGTACACGTTTATCTTTTTTTGTTTTTATTAATTATGATCGAACGAATGATCTAAAAAATCTTATTTATAGAATAGCTTTTTTATAATCTTTTTATAATTTTATACACAGTTATTACTCATCAAATACAGTAGAAAATTGCATATTTGCTTGTGTTAATTCATATTTAGAATTGAGGTTCGAATATATTTTCTATTTAATGTATCTAATACAAATTAAATCAACGTTATTTGGATTTATTTTTGAAATAGTAAAATTTTCAACTCAGCTGAAAGTAAGTATGTCTCTACATTTTTTCGCACAAAATTTAAACGTAAATGCTGAAAAATAGGTGAACGCTATGAAGGTAATTTTTTTAGTGTTAGTACTTACCACATGATACCCAAGCTTGGACACTGAGTGCAATTTTGATCTTCTAAAAAAAAAAAAAATATGAAAAATCGCTCTGCCCTATTTTCAAATACCACTCAATATCCTATTTGTTTCTACAAAGTTAAGCTTAATAGAAATTGGGATAATTTGCAAATATCTGTTCTAAAACTTTTAAATGTGAATTTTTAGTGTTTCAAATCAAAATATTTTATTAATTTTAATTTTAAAATATAATAAAAATTAAAAATTAAAAAAAAATATATATAAAAATTATAATCTTATTTTAAAAATTATTAATCTTATTTTCTTCCCAGTAATGCGTACACAGATTTGGTGCAACTGTCTCCTTTCACTGTCACTTTCACTTTTTCTTTCATTTTTACTTTTACTTTCACTTTCACATTGACACTAAAACATCGAATACACGCGCTAAATTCTTTTCGAGTCTCATTGTATTTTGAAGAAATATACTTTTTTTCTTATAAGTTTTATTCTTTAGTAGCCTTTTCATATTTTTTAAAACTCGCTGCTTTTCTGTTATTTATTTGGTCTTTATACAAAGACTTTGTGTAGCATTGTCTACGCAAAATTCAGTTTTATCTCAGACAATGACTTCAAGAAATCACGAACGACATTGCAAGACATCAAAAAGTCTACTCACGATTGAAACGGCCTCTCTCACTCGGTTTTTTTATTTTTAAACTCATATAAAAAACATATATATATATATATATATATATATATACATATATATATATATACACTACTTATATTGTTTGAACAGTTGACCTCATCTTTATTCTCATATTCACAACGTTTTAACGTTGAACGATTCCGCCTTCTTCAGGTGATATAAGATGGAATTTAGAACTGAAAAATTTATTTAGTCCGCGGGGAAAATTGTTTTAGTTCCATGTGAAATGCCTTTTCTTGATATCTCAGTTTCAGGAACTAAAATCATTTAAAAACTTCACTCTCTAAGATTTTTTTCACTATCAGCTGTGGTTACTAATTGAACTCCCTATTTGAATTAATTCAGCAAACGTTTTATACAATGAGGAAATTTGTCCCCAAGAATAATACAGCCCCGTGGACTAAATAAAAGGTTCATTTTCTTAATTTTAACAAGAAAAATCTGCAAGACCGTGTGAATATTGTAATAACGTCGAAGTCCAATAGATGTAAATAGTGTAAATAATTACAATCAATCACCTCAAAAATATAGACAAATCCTGAAGAAGGCCGAAGCGTACAACGACCGAAACGTCGTGAATTTGAAAACGAAGATGGGGACAACAGTTCAAACAATGTTAATTGTTTAAATAATTACAATACCTCATATCAGAAATATAAAACAGATCCTAAACAAGGTTGGAGCGCACAACGGACAAAAAACAATGGAGAAAAAAGACCGAATTATGTGAATAGTGTAAATAATTACAATACCTGATCTCAGAAATATAGATAGATCCGGAAGAAGGCCGTAGGCAATAACGGCCAAAACGTCAGGAATATTTGCAATAAAGATAAGGATATCAGACCGAACAATGTAAATAGTTACAATAACTCATCTCAGAAATATAGATATTTAAAAACAAACGCATATATATATATATATATATATATATATATATATATATATATATATATATATATATTATTTCATCAATATTGTTATATTTATCTCTTCAGACCGAATAATTTTACGAAATGGAATCAATCATCTATCCAGGTATGTATATATCAGATTATTCAAACAAACATGCATGAATGGACACATACGACCAAAATACACACACACACACACACACACACAATATATATATATATATATATATATATATATATATATATATATATATATATATATATATATATATACATACATACGAAAAACATCGGCAATAAGAATCAGCAACTACACTATGGCGGAATTCCGAGATACTCGCAGTTGCCCAATATGGCGAATTGTATGCATTGGGGGGGGGGGCTGATGTGTCGAAATCGACGGCAAACAGCGAATAATTTTATTTTTGTGTTGTTTTGAATGCTACTAAGAGCGTTTATTCCAAGCTTTCGCCTGTTGATCGTGTCTGCAATTCGTGTGAACTTTATACTTACATTTAACACTACATCCCCACTGTAAAAATATAGAAACTTGATATACAGAGTTTCTTTTTTTTAATATAGATGACGTCACTTATAGAGAGATGTTTCCGGTAATGTGATTTATATAGAATACATGCGTTTGAATTTGTGTGTGTGTGTGTGTGTTTGTGTATTTGGAATATACAGTAGTGATAGCAGACACGCAAAAGAAATTACAAAAATTTCCTACAGAAGGTAAAGACGGAGAGTGTGAAGAAGAGACTAAGCAATTAACTACAAAAAGGAGTACATGGTCATCAGTAAAAGGATGAGCCCGAAATGAGATTTGCAGGTCGGGAACACTAAAATCAATCAACAACAACAACAACATATATATATATATATATATATATATATATATATACACTTTTCACATATATATAATAGACATACATACATATATATATATATATATATATATATATATATATATACACTTTTCACATATATATAATAGACATACATATATATATATATATATATATATATATATATGTATATAAAAGAAAGAGGTTGCAGTGGTTCCAACGAGAGAAAAGTATGTATATTAAAAAGAAGAGAAGAGATGTACCGTAAACGTTTTTGGTTGTAATGTGGATTTATTTAGAAAAAATATTATGCTTTGTTTTACATAATTTTACTACACGTGTTTCTGGTCTCGTGACCGTCTTCAGGTAAAAGCGGAGATTTCCACATATTATTAAAAATAATTAATTTCTTCTTTTGTTTTTCAATGTTAAATATTCTCGATATGAGACATTTTCTGTGTTAGTAATC
>OZ010610.1:70324697-70327197 GCA_963932145.1 Acanthosepion lycidas | reverse complement strand
CTCAGGGCTCATGGTAGGAAAGCGAACTTTCTAGATGTGTGATCAGGGACTGCATAACTGAAAAGGATTTTTTTAAAGAGGTAAACAAAGTTCAATTTGTCAAAGTAAAAAATCACAAATGCAAAATGCAGTGGAAATAGATGTTAAATTCGCAAGAGTGAAAGTGAAAGTAGATTTATTAAAGAAAGCAAGAAAAAGGCAAGCCAACTCACGTTACGACAGTGGGAAACATATATTTTATATATATATATATATATATATATATATATATATATATATATATATATATATATATATATATTAAGTATATAATGTAAAAAGTATAATTCTCATTCCTGTTGGATGGAGACTGCCTTGCTTGACTGTCTTTCAAGGGTTTTTTTTTTATCCAAATTCACCAGATTTGCACAGTCTCGGCTCGGTGTGATTATTCAACCCATAGTCAGAGGTTTTTATTCAAAGTTGTCCAACCAAGGCTATACAATGTGCGTCCTGCTGACTGATGGGGGGGTATAAGTGTTTTCTTACCTTTGCCAAAGGTATTTACATGTAATTGAATGTAGCTATGTCGGCCTGCCAATTTCTCAATTCCAAGTCGCTATCTGTTACCCCATTGAAGCCATACTCAAAAGCTAACCAATTTATGGATACAAGGTGAGATCTTTTTTGTCATTTCAACGTTCATGCTTTAAGAACTCTAACTTTTTTCTTTTGATATGTTTACAAATTCCACAGATTAAACAGAGAACGATTTTCAAGTTCCTGGTAAATTAACTTCGGTTGGTACTATCATTTTCAAATTAAAAAAATTTAAATGGCTACATTGTCAGAAATCATTGGTTTTCTCTTTCGTTTCTTTTATTTTTCGTTTAATCTAAAGAAATATAAGCGAATGTGAGTGTAAAGGATGTAACATTGGCGCATGCGCTTTTCAGGACAAAATGGCAAGAAATCAACAAAAAGATAGATAAGAAAGCTATCAATCTCATACAAAATAAAGCCAACTAAAGAAAAAACAATTATTAGAAATAATTGCTACCATGAACCATTTGTGGATGGAGGCAAGCTGTAATTCGTAATTCACGCATGCGCAATTTCATAAAAAAATAAAATCGGTTCTCTCAAAACACTGATATGATGTGTCATGATAAATTCAAAACTATCACTCCGCAAAACCTTAAAAAGTTTCCTACTTAATAAAAAGCAATAAGACAAAAAAAGAGTTTCAATGTTGCACATTGACTATTTTCTTCTCTTGACATTTAAAAGTTCACGGCGCATGCCTCCATAGTGAGAAATGTTTTGCTAGGCGACATTTTTTTTCTTTTGCGTTTAACGAAACGACGCCGCTGTGAATTACTGTGTTGGTACTGGCGAAGAGGTTTGTCAGACAAAGTAATCATATCTTGCTATACAGGGTGGCTCAAAAAATGTATACACGTAATAGCAGTTCCCGTGCTAATTAAGTCTTTGAGCTTGTGGGCAGAAATTAGTTTTAACGTTTGAAATACAAATGGAAATGCGAAAAAAAAAACCTGACTTTTTCTTTATAATTAAATGGCATAAAAAGATGTTTCCGGCCCAAAAGTACTTAATTAAAATATATAAACTATTCTAGATCAATCTATGTCGATGTATATCTCTATCATTTTCTTTCTCTTTCTTTCCCTCCCTCCCTACCTCCATCCATCTTTCTCTCTCTCTCTTTTTTTTACTCTCCCGTCGTATTCGGTGTATGAGTGTCAAGTAACTCAGTTTCAAGGAACTCTTTTTCTCAAAGATGGTTACACTACTACGAACCAACAGCTAAGTCACCAACACATATGATTTGATTATAGTGGTGAAGGCTTTGTGCAGGACCAACTGCCCTTTTTGAAGGGCTAAATACAGAGGTCTGGTTCAGTACGTGTTACAAAGTCCCCAAATGATTCTCCGCAGGTTTTGAATTGACAGTTGTCCCTATCCTAGGTCGGTTCCCATTCAAGGCTATAGAACACAGTCTGTCTGGCGATTTAACCGTAGCTGAAGGGAAAAGAAGATTCATACCTCTCTCAAGTGTATGAGCACGTAAGTGAATGTTATGGACTCGACTGGAATTTGAACTCGTTACAGAGGACGGTGCAAGGGATTCGGAAAGTGTTGAAGATGATAACGAAATTAAGGCAGTTTGGAAAACTCACTCTGATCGTTCTGATAAGAAAGGAAGGGAATTTTTTAGTGAGGACATACATCGTGCCTTGAGTAAGTAGTGCTGCTCTGGGTCAAGAGGTAGGCTGCTGGAAGACTATATGCTTGACAGCATGACTCTGCTTCATGTCACACAAGCAGGTGAACCACTTCATGATTCTCAGACAATTTCTGCGACCATAATACCTCATATATATGGTCGGCTAACTCCGCAGACTGTAATCCCCTTGATTATTATGTGTGGGGTGAAGTTGAGCGAGAGACCAAAAAAAAAAAAAAACTCCTTAAAACACCGAAGATGACCAGAAGGCAA
>OZ010610.1:70312197-70319697 GCA_963932145.1 Acanthosepion lycidas | reverse complement strand
CTCTTTCTTCCACAATTTCCCCTCCTTTTCTGAAATCAATGCTCGCAAGTGAAAACCAATATGGCCGACTGAATAGGACATTACGCTCGTTACCATACACAGATGATTTCACGAAATCCCGCTCCCTAATTTGCATACGGATCAGTGAGTTGATTGGACTCGGCTCTTGAGAAAGGAATGAATTAATTATCCGAGAAAAAAGCTGTCCAGTTTCCAGCAATTTGCTGATGTGTATCTGGCTTCTAAGAATCCATAGATGGGACATAGCGAAGAGAGACAAGGAGAAAGAAGCCGACAGAGGCGTGTGGAGGAGTGTGGAAGGAGAAACAATAAAGATAGAACAGAGAGAAAGTGAGAGGGAAAGAAAGAAAAGGAGAGAGAAAAGAGATAAAATGTATGTGTGAGAGAGAAAGAGAGAGAGAGAGAAAGTGAGCGAGAGAAAGTGGAAGAAAGAGATGGTCGGGAAAGAAATAAAGATAAGAATGTATAGCGCGTAAGGATAAAAAAAGACTGACGCGTGCAGGGACATCAACATATGTATGCAATTAATCGGGCTTATTCAGTATGGAAGATGTGCACCATTTTCATTGACAAACACATACACATTTCTGTACACATATATATAAACATCTAAAACGTGTAGAAATCAGAAGACAAGGTTAAGAGATTAATTTAATATATATATATATATATATATATATATATATATATATATATATATATATATATATATATATACAGTGCTGTGCAAAAGTATGTGAGCCCCTCAGATAATATTTTTAAAACCTGTCTATTTTCCAGAAATGGTCTCTTTTTTGCAGGTAATCAACAAATCTTAAACTGTATATTGGTTATATAGGAATAAACTGTCGCTGTCGACACTGGAATTTGAACACAGATCACCAGAGAGCAAACACATTCGATCCCATTTTGAATAAGTAGATCACATGAAGACAAAAGAAATGTATATATGGGAATTAGCATGGCGTCTAAGTGATCACTCTTCTAATTACTTCGGGAGTGTGCTTGTCAAACTCTCTGCCTCTGGGCATAGAGGAATGCATACAAGGCTATGTCGAAGGGTAGAGTCTCGTCTGGTAGCGGGTGGAGACAGCTATCCGACGCCGATTTGTACGGGGCATACGGAGAATTTTTGACCGAGCGTACGGGCTCGGATACATCACAATAAACTTGGCCTTGTGGCGCATCCGACCGCGAGGAACGGTTAGTGAATATCATCACTGTCCGGATTACTTCGGGAGTGTGCCGGTCAAACTTGCTGCATCCGTGCAGAGAAGATCCCTAGACGAGGCTTTGTCGAAAGCAGGGTCTCGTCTCAGGAGACAGCTACTCGACTCCGTTTTTACGGGATCAACGGGGAATTTTTGCCCGAATATACAGGCTCGGATACCCCAAAATAAACTTGGCCTAGTACCGTATCCATCCGCTTGTGGGCCGTTAGTGAATATCTTACTATACAGATTACTATACGGATTACTATTTGGATTATTATACGGGTTACTTGACGAGCGAGTATTATCAAGCAAGTAGTATTAGTTATGCGTTATTCGAAGGCGTCTGACACCAGTATTGTTCAACGGCGTACTATAGTTGTTTCTGCGATTACAAAGTCTCAACTACAACCAGCATTACGAAAATAACATGGAGTATTCATGGACATTACAAAAGAAGCAATGAATGTTCGTTAACATCACAAAACTATGTAGTATGCGTAGGTAGTGTATTTAGGCAGCAAATTCTCTTTAAGCATATCAGATTGAATAAAGTACAAACATTATGTCTGCTAATTTTTAATAAAATCCCTTCATACTCACAAACAATGTACGGTGGTTGTAACCCGTTTAATAAAGATATATAGATTATATAGATTAATTTTCTTAATAAATATAGAGATTATATACATATATATATATATATATATATATATATATATATATATATATATATATATATATATATTTATGAATAAAAATGACAATAGGAAAACTGGTAATTGCTGACGCGTTTCGTCCAATGTGGACTTTATCAAAGCAAAATACAAAAATGAAATTAAATGAATAAAGTAACTAATAAAAACAAAAACAGAATGTACCTAGCAACTGGAATGTAGAGAAACGCTATTTTCATATTTTTAACTGAAAAATAACGTCAGTAATTGTCACGCCGAGGTTTTTTCCCTATTTCACCTTTCTTAACAAAATTAATGCTCTTACAAACAAATATACACAACAGATTCATAAAATCAAAAGAAAATGGTTGAATACATCAACACAGTTATAATGACAATATTCTCCACACGTGACAATTACTGACGTTATTTTTCAGATAAAAATATGAAAATAGCGTTTCTCTACATTCCAGTTGCTAGGTACATTCTGTTTTTGTTTTTATTAGTTACTTTATTCATTTAATTTCATTTTCGTATTTTGCTTTGATAAAGTCCACATTGGACGAAACGCGTCAGCAATTACCAGTTTTCCTATTGTCATTTTTATTCATAAATATTGTCGCTATACTGATTAATTCGGAGGAATTTTCATATATATATATATATATATATATATATATATATATATATATATATATATATATATATATAATTTTTCATACGGACAAAAACAACTTACTACAAAGATGCGTATCACGACTGCTGAGAACCAACAATGGCTCCTTTGAATTAATGCTGTGAACGTTAGAATTTATATTATTTTCGTTCTCATTACATTCGTTATATATATATATATATATATATATATATATATATATATATATATCTGCATTCGTCACAAGTGGGAAAAATTTAAATCTGCATGAGACTTTACTCCAATTGGCTCATTCGCTTGCTTAAACTGTACGTTTATTCTGATTCCGCAGAGCTGGATCGGTGTGGAAAAGTATTTGTTGTTAACATTTTTTCATTCGGTATTTCCTGTTACGAGTCCTTTTTTTTGAAGCTGATCGTTTTCTGTTCATTTTGTTTAGATCTTTTTTCCTAACAGATTTAATGTTTAGTATAAAGCTTAGAAAAAATTCGCAATGTGAGATAGGCAAGAAGTAAGGCATGTAGCAACATCAGCACGGCAAAGGGCATTGTTTTAAAGCCAAAGAATGTCAAAAATATTTTAATGTTAAGTGATAGCGATTGCTGTATAAGTCGTACGATTTTTGAATCAAGCACGGGCAACGCCGGGCCATGCTGCTAGTGTTGAATATTAGCACTCGCGTGTTGGTCACGGCAGGCATTCGACTGAATGTCTTTCGATTTACAAAAAACAAAAAACAAAAAAAAAGTTCAACACTCCATTCTCGATGTTAAATAACGTCAAATTGATAGTAAGAAATACTTTTTAATATACAGAGCCTCTCTTATAGTGAAATGACACTGGTAATGTGATTCGTATAAAATTCTAGTGTTTTACTAAGGGTTCTTGTAAATTGTATGTCGATAGATGTTTTTTTTATAGAAATTTGATCTGATAAGTGACACATGAGGAGTCTACTCAAGGAGGTGGTAATAGGGATTTCCCAAGCGTAGCTCAGATGTAGTATAAGAAAGTATGGGGCACCTAGTGAGGATCGAGCTCACTACTTAGACGACATTGTTCTAGGGAGAAAAGCTTGATAAACTTTGCACCACCTCGGGATGCGCTAGATTTTCTAACCGTAGCTTAGATGTGGCACAAGGACGAAAGTATGGGGCACCTAGTGAGGATCGAACTCACTACTCAGTCGTAATTATTCTAGCGAGAGAAATTTGCTAACCATTACACCGCGTCGAGCTGGTCGTATGTCCGATATAGTTATTTGATTTTTGACAAGAAACACAGTCTGGGCAGTGAAATTGATACTCTATATTGGTCACGGCTACTTTAGATTGGTCGGATCCGTGCTATGTACACTGACAACAGGAGTACATTCCTCACGGCAAGTTGAACTCTTGACTAATTTCCAGTAACATTTGGGGTTAGGCAAGGCTCCAATCTCTTTCCTCTACTGTTTGTGATCGACAAATTACGAAGGAGGCCAATCCAGATTCTCAGGCACTCAGTGAACTCATGTTCGCCGATGACCAGGCAATGAGGAACAAGGACAAGATCCAGCTGCAGGAACACACTGACAAACTCAACTCAAGCTGCGAGAAATACGAAGATCAGTGTCAGTAATACCAAGGTCATGACCAAGAGATCAGAAAAAAACTGGATATTAACATCAACGGGACCCAGCTAAAGCAAACAAGTGAATTCAAATATCTGAACAGCATATTTACTGAAAACGGCAAACTAGACAGAGAAATCGAGACCAGATGTCAGAGATCCAATGCAGTAAGTTACCAACTTGCTCCTCTTCTAAAACATCCTATCATTTCAATGATCACCAAGCCAAGTCTCATCGAAGCCACTTTCCTAGCAACGCTGACGTACCAGTGGCAGACATGGCCCCTAACGAAAACCCTTGAGAGGAAACTGGCCTCTTTTGAGATGAAATCCTGTGGAAAGCAATGAAAAAGAGCGGCTCAGTGGAAGACACGCTCAGAGCCCACAAGTTATATCGCCTTCAGACCACTCGCCTTGCTGCTGACAGAGGACTGTGTCCTCCCGCGACTCCTAACAGCACAAGCAGAAGGAGAAACTAAAAACTAAAACTAAACTAGTTTAGATTTGATGGAGTTAGTTTTATTTGACAACAAGGTTTTCCATTTGTTGTAATATATTAGTTTTTCGGGAATTACGGAAGACATATTATGATTAATAATTCTTTGTATAACGAATTCGTCCTGCTTATAATTATTTTGCATCTGGTTGGAGTAAAATATATTGATGCGTTGTTTTGTGTTTTTTTTTATTTCTGGTGTTGTGTATTTTTTGTAAGAATAATTTTAGTTGTTTAATGTTAACAGCTATAGTACATTTCTCTCATCATTTAACATCAATGCACGGAAGGTTATTCGTGAGTATGAACGGATTTTGTTAAAAATTAGCAGACATAATGTTTATAATTTATTCAATCTGATATGCTTAAAAGAGAATTTACTGCCTAAATAAACCATCTTCACAGACTACATAGTTTTGTGATGGTAACGAACACTCCTTGCCACTTTTGTAATGTCAATGAATACTTCTTATCACTTTCGTAATACTAGTTGTAGTAGAGATTTTGTAATCGCAAATACAACTATAGTCACGCCGTTGAACAATACTGGTGTCAGACGCCTTCGAATATCACTCGCACTAATAGTACTTGCTTGATAATACTCGCTCGTCAAGCAACCCGTATAATGATGCGAATAGTAATCCGTATAGTGAGATATTCACTAATGGCCCCAAGCGGACGGATACGGCACTAGGCCAAGTTTATTGTGGGGTATCCGAACCCGTATGCTTGGGCAAAAATTCCTCGTAGATCCCGTAAAAACGGAGTCGTGTAGCTGTCTCCTGAGACAAGACTCTGCTTTCGACAGAGCCTCTGCCCGGATGTAGTGAGTTTGACCGGCACTCTTCCGAAGTAATCCCCAGATACGACTATATAGCTCCGATGAACAATGCTAGTGTCAGACGCCTTCGAATAACACTTGCACTAATAGTACTTGCTCGAACAATAAGCACCGTACTGATCCGAATAGAGAATAGTGTAGAGAAGAGAATAGAGAATAGGGTTCAGTGATAGAGGAGGAATAGCAATCAATGTAGACGCCACGGAACATCCTATTTATGTGTTTCCTCTATGGTCACGTGGTCTACTTAATTCAATAATGGGATCGTCTGTGTTTGCGCACTGGCGAACTGTGTTCCAACACAAGTGACAGCAGTGACACTTTATTCCCATATAACGCATAGAATAGACAAAAGAGAAGGAATAACAATTATTATAATTATAGAAAACCTCTTTGAAGCGAATCACTATGCAGAAATGCTACTTATCATTCATTATCTATAGGTATACCCCCGATGAAACCAGGTTTGCCTGATTTCGCCTGACTCAATACGTCTTGATCGCGAGGAAGGATCTTCTGGCTCAGTGCTTATGCTTCTCTCTCGCGCAGATTTGTAAACCAAATCAAATTCAGGAAAATGGCATCCTCACACTGCCTTTAATTCACAGCAACCTGTGCCACGCCATCTGGTGGATAAATAGAATGAAGAGAGAGGATGACGATCCAAATGCGACCAGGTGCCGACTATTATAAAATTATCCCCGAAGGTATCTGTATATTTACACTATTTTCATAGTTCAATCAGTTGTCTTCAGCTTTATTGCCAGGTTCAGGTCGTTGTACGAACCGTCCTTCTTCATGCGATATTTCTTTGAATTTCGAACATTCGGCTTTATTTAATCCAAAATATGGGAACCAGTAATACAGAGAGCAAGATAAAAAAAACAAAAAGCAAAAAAAATTGTAATCTGAGCTCTGGTAAAAAAATTCGATGGCTGTGACAGTATGTATAATGTAACCTATAACTAATTTGGCATGTCGACTTTAGTCACTTCCTCAACTACGTGACGTGGTTTCCTTCTGTCTTTTCTACACATATTCCCCTGGTAACAGGACTATATGAATTTAAGCGCGCTACTAGATTGGCTGTTAGGTCCCACTATTTTAATGTTGTAATAACTAAATGCAACCACCGATTTTATTTCAAAGTTTTCTCTTTTCGCACTACCCGTCCACTAAATTCCATTCCGTCTACTTGTTTCCTTGATACCTACAATCTTTAAAAAAATTTAAACGCAACGTCAATCGCCATCTTTTATGTGCTTGAATCATGTTCATCTTTTGTCTTTTCATCATTCCTCCCTATACTCAGTCTTTTCTCTCACTTTCACTCGCCGTAACCACCTGTGTACTAATGCTTCAGGTGTAATGATTAAAAAAATCTCCCAATGATTCATTCACTAAGGTCCACAATGACATATGACCCATTGGATAAAAGCGTTGGCTCATTGGTCCTAAAAGAGACATGCCCCAAAGAGATGTGAGCCGGTACTGACAACAACAACAGCATAGCTAGAAACGTGTTATCTCCCATATTGAGCACTTTTCCTAGTAATTATAGCAAGTTTAAAACAAGAAATATAGGTTGACCCCAAAAAGTGGGAACTACTTAACAATCCAATAAAACCAAGAGTGATGGAAGAAAACTATTTTATTCAAAGTAATTGAAACCTTAAAACAAGTCATTTCAGAAACACTGATGGAATTTTCATTTTTTAAAAATGACGTCCTGTAGATGGCGTCTTCTTGTACGAATGCATTCTTGAAATCTGCTGTTGAGATTCCTCATTGACTGCTGCAACATCTCAGCTGGGATGCTGTGAATTTCATCTTGAATTCTAAATGGCGAAAAGGTTTACTTTTTCAAGGTGACTATCTCGCAGTGTTGCCTCTTGCTCATGTCTGGCAATACGCACTCCAAAAATTCCCGTTTTTTGGGGGTCACCCTGTATATAATGAGTTATGGATCATTTTTGTTTTCGCTTATT
>OZ010610.1:70259697-70307197 GCA_963932145.1 Acanthosepion lycidas | reverse complement strand
TGGCAGTGCAACTCTGGCAAAAAGTGCTTACTGTTTAAAAATTGAAGGCGAATACTCATATAGCAAGATCTACGGATAAAAACGTAGAAGATTGATTGACAGATTTACTTGTTTTTCATGATTTATCAACCTTTTGCATATCATAGCAATAACAATAAAAGAAATAAATGAGTGAATAATAGAGAAATAAAAGCCACCGGACTTGATATTATCATAAAAGACAAGAAATTCATGATGTGTATGCTTATTGACATAGCAGTTCCATCTGAGAGAAACAAACACATAAAAATTATCGGGAAATTGTCCAAATACAAAGACCTGGAGATTGAGATTAACAGGATGTCGGAAATGAAGACTGTGACCGTACGAATAGTAATCGGCGCTTTGTGCCTTGTGTGAAAAGGAATGGACAATTTCATCAGCAGTGTTCCAGGTAACATCATACAAGATCGCCCCACTAGGAACATCCCATATACTACGAAAAGTGCTATCAATTAAATGATATTTCTCCTATATGACCATAGTTTAGACCCGGCTTTACATGATACAAAGCAGGAAACATAATATACACAAATAATAACAACAACAACAACAACAATAATAATAATAATAATAATAATAATAAGAAGAAGAAGAAGAAGAAGAAGAAGAAGAAAAATTTTTTAGCATCTCATTGCTTCAGAAGTCGGCATTGCTTGGCAATGCAGATATTCTGAAAATTTGTGCTTAATGTTTGAAGATTGATGAAGAACAGTCATAAGATCTCCGGCTAAAAAGGAAGAAACAGTGCAGAAAGTTGATTGATTGGCTTGTTTTTTTACGGTTTATCAACATTCCACCGCTTATTTACAGCCACAAAATAGTTTTAGGATATAAGAATCTTTCGAGATAATAATGATTTACTGTTAGAAGTTCCACTACTTAACCCATAACTGGGTTGGTTATATATATAATTATATATATATATATATATATATATATATATATATATATACACATACCTATACATATATTAAATATACAGTACTCTTAAACATAGCTGGCAACATTATTCTTTCCAAAAAACGTATAGCTGGCAACCTTATTTTTCCGAAAACATTATCCGAGGCCTTGTTGTTGGAAGTAGTTTATCGTCATATCCAGGACGGCCCATAACTGGGGGAAATGAGTTTTTTTTTTCTTTGGCTTCGTTTTCTACGGTTCATAAACCCTTTGCAGCTAATTTATAGCCATAAAATATTTTTAGATTGTAAGATTCTTTTGAAATAATAATGATTTACTGTTAGTGGTCCTACTCATTAATCCATAGCTGGGGAGATGAGTTTTTTGTTTTTGTAATTTTTTTTTTTTTGCTTTTTGGCTTCGTTTTTTACCGTTCATCAATCCTTTGCAGCTAATTTATAACCAGAAAATATTTTTAGATTGTAAGAATCTTTTTAAATAATAATGACTTACTGTTAGCAGTCCTACTAGCTGAGAGAGCTGAGGTGAATCGTTAACTTTTCTCAAGGGTAAATATTTCTTAAACCTTTTCATTCTGTTTAACTTCTAATAGACCTTTACGTCTTAGTAGCAATGTTGCCTTACTAAGGGCGAATTGATAAAAAATCTAAAAAAAAGAAAAAAAAAGAGATAATATAACTACATTTTTCACCATGATGCATTGACCTAATGTTGTAACTCACCAATAATCGCCTATCAATTATAAGCATTGACTTGGAAAGCGATTATCTTGAAATAATTACTATTGGTTTTGCAATTTTTCTCATGAAGCTAAGGACATTTTGATGTTCCTACGTAATTTACCAGCTTTTCTACAAAATAATAATTTGTTCTGAGATAAAGGCTTGACACGGATGTGTGTTCGTCAATCGATCTCCAACGAAATGAATAAAATTCAAGAATAATATAGGAACAGTATTGGTACTAATTGTAGACCGGCTTCAGCGAAACCTATGCCATTAAGAAGTCTTCGGGCACATTTAGGGCGGCCGATAACAATGGCGAAATTGGTCTGATTAGGCTGGGGGGGGGGGAATAATAAAGCCAGTGGTCAGCGTGGACACTGACGACCATCATAAATTTAACACATCGTTAACACTTGATATGCTTTCGTAGGAGGTTTCAGCAGAAAGAAAAAAAAAAGATTAACGACTTCTACTGGAAATGAAATGGGTATCTTTTAAAAATCTTAGAACGATAAACCAACTAAGAAAAAATGAGAATAAAAGTGACTGAAAAAGAAAAGATCTGGAAAAATAAGAGGAGGAGGAGGAGGAGAAGGAGGAGGAAAAGGATTTAAAGAAGTATCAAAAGAAGAGCAGGACTTAATGAAGAGGAGGTGGAGGAGTTGCAGAAGAAATAGAAGAAGAAGGAGGAGGAGTTGCAGAAGAACGGGAAGAATTTTGGGCGATGAATTAAAGAAGAAGAAGTAGGAGGAGGGAAAAATGTTACGGATGAGTTAAAAAAGAAGAAGAAACAGAATAATAAGAAGGGTAGGTGGAGTTCAAAAAACATATAGATAGAGAACGAGAGGGAGGAAATGAAGAAGTATGAGGAGGAGGATTTAAAAAAGGAGAAGGAAGCGAAAGGAGGAGGAGGAGGAAACGGAATAATAATAATAATAGCAATAATAATAATTGACATTATTTATATGCGGATTGTTACTCTAATATATAGACGCGTGGCTGAGTGGTAAGAACAAGACTGATTTGCCAGTAAGATAATTATTGGGGAGGTGCTTCCCTAAACGTTGATCAAACTTTCCTTGAGTGTATATGAAGTAGGCATGACTGCATTCTTTTTCATTTAAACCAAATTCGGTTTACCAGTTAGACGAGAAAAAAAACATTACACACAAGTAGGGCATTAATTTGAAGAGATCTCAATGTAAGTTACAGAGCAATATAATAATAATAATAATAATATTGTTATTAAAGACCACAAACAAAAACGGTGCCCCCTTATTGATATGGCAGCCCTTGCTGACTGCAATGTATCTTTGAAGATATTCAAAAAGCTGTCAAAATACAAGGACCTTGAAATAGAAATCTCGAAAATGTGGCATATGGGAACATCAACAATCCCTGTTGTAGTTGGAGCCCTAAGACTGGCTGGAAAAAATTGCAGTAGACTAATTGCAGGGATTACTGGAAGCCCATGCCTCAAGGAGATACAAAAAATTGTTCTGACAAGTACAGCCCACACTTTAAGAAGGGATTTATCTATGTAATTTTTATTTTATTTTATTTTTTTTATTTTTATTTTTTTTGTCAGTGAAAAGTGTCATGATGCCATTTCTAACCTTAGGTCCCTGGGTGGGACCCGGAAAGAAATGTGTAAACGCCAGAAAGCAAACAAAATAAAAATAATAATGATAATAATAATATTAATGACGATGATCCTTTTAAGTCCATTTCGGTTATAATTTATTTCATGAATATATATTTTTAAATATTCATCTCTTCAGAGTGAAGGTTTTTTAGAAAATGAATCAATTTGTTCAGACAAAAGGAAAAGGGAGAGGAAAATGGAAAGAAAAGAAAAAGGAATTTTTTTTTAAATAAATTGGAAGAAAGAAAAAATCCAATATAAAATTTAAAAAAAAAAAATTAGAGAAGAGTGAAAGAGAGATAGATAGAGAGTGAAGAGGGAGGAAGACTTACATTTCACTCTTTTGGGATTTATATTCTCTTTGGAATATCCCTACCAATTACCAATTGGTATTATATATATATATATATATATATATATATATATATATATATATATATATATATATATATATATATATATATATATATATCGACACACACACAGGCACGATAAAATCCAAAATCACCTCATATCATCACTTACTCACTTTTGTTTATTTGATATTAAATTACATTCCCCCTAGTACTCCATAATTTATCTAGACTTTTCATGAAATTTTATGGGCGTCTCTTAAAATAAAACATTTTGAAGTACTATCATTTTTACTTTTGTTTACAAAAAATTGTTGCAAAATAAAATGCTTACATCTGGCTTAATAAAGACCATCGCGTCGGCTAGGATAACTTTTCGTTTTTTCTTTATTTCCATACTCACACACACATATGCACACACATACACACCTACCTATACACATATATATATATTAAAGACATTTTTATGTTTAACGTTATAGATACAAGTATTTAAATAAATGCTCTGTTTATAATAAACAGTATTAAATAACATTTACCGGCCTGAATGTCCGAGAAATTTTCATAGAAAATATTAGTTCTTTGACAGGATTCGAACCTGCATCCTATACGGAACCGTCATTTACGCTGACGTGCCTTACCGTTACTGTCAAAGAACGAATATTTTCTATGAAAATTTCTCGGACATTCAGGCCGGTAAATGTTATTTCATACTGTTTATTATAAACAGAGCATTTACTTAAATACTTCTATCTATAACGTTAAACATAAAAATGTCTTTAATAAATAAATTGTCGGACTTTGTCCATTTCGTAATATATATATATATATATATATATATATATATATATATATATATATATATATATATATATATATATATATATATATATATATATATATATATATATATATATATATATAGACATATTAGGTTGGTGCAAAAATAATGACGTAATAATGTCGTTTTTTTGACGTTAGAAAATACGTCAAAAACGACAGTATTACGTCATTATTTTTGCACCAATCTAATATATATATATATATATATATATATATATATATATATATATAAACAATAAAATCCAAAACCACCTCATATGGGGAATAATGTCTTTCGGCAGACGAATATATCAGTTGTCTGTCTTATCAACCCCGGTGTAGACTGAGATCGTGTCAGAAATAGAAATTTAATTGTGAAAAAAAAAAACGGAAAAGAAAAAAAAATGGAAAAGAAAAATGTAGTCGAAAAACCAATACAGAATTTATCCATTTCAATGTTTCATTCGGAGAAAAGGCACGAAACATTGGTTAGTAGAGGTTGAAAGGTATTTGTCCTAAAGGCAAGGAGTATTATAAATTTAAACCTGGATATTAACCTTATGACAATAAATTGGTGTTATATGATGAAGGAAATATTAATTTAAACCTAAGAGTGGAATAAAAAAGTGTTTTAAAAATAACTTTAAAAATATAAAGTTATATTTAAAAGTACAACCTCAAAATACAAAATCTGCCGAAATAACCTTATTTGATGATTTGGAATTTTATTGTGTATTAATTATTTCTTGTGTAATAATATATTGAGCTCTTTTTGTCGATCAATTTTAATATCTCACATTACTAATATCTACTTGGATTATATACCAACAGATTTGTTACGTTTACTATATATATATATATATATATATATATATATATATATATATATATATATATATATATATATATAGTTAAACCCAGAGAGCCAGACAAACCTACCAAGGTTTCACCTAAGCGGATCATCAGGGAAAGTTGGTGGGTTGGTAGGTGTGTCTGGCTCTCTAGGTCTGCTCTACTCATTGTATTGAGCACTTTATTTAGTTATTTTGGGTACTCGCATCGGGTTTTTTTTTCTTTGGGCCTTGAACTCGTAGTCTGGACGGTTATTTTCGGCTAACGTACAATTTCTTGGTTCTTTCTTTTTTTATATACCTTTTTTCCCTTTTGGTATTGGCTTCTTTATTTGAAAATCAATACACCGAACGTTTTCCGAGCGAGTATAGTTTCTTATACTTATAAGATTTCTATAAATAATATATATATATATATATATATATATATATATATATATATATATATATATATATATATATATTGACAATATCTTCTGAATTTCTTTTTCTAGACACTTGTAGGATTCGGTGGGGTGTTGCTGAGTGTTAGAATATGGATGACATCTACTATTAAGGGGAGGGAACAATAAATGAATAAAAATTAAGACGACAGAAGATAACGATTGGCATTAAATTTCCCCGTGATCGGTATGACGATAAACTACATCTGGCAGCAAAGCGTCTAATCGGGAAATTTTGAGAAGCGTGAAACCACCTGTTAATTGCTGTTGTTCCCAGGTCCACTCTTACCTGGAGTGCAGCACTTGTTACGGTCCCAGCTATGGTGAAATAGTGACCCCCCCCCCAAACAAAAAAGAAAACGCCATAAAATTATAAAAATTCCTATATATAGTAAAAATATCAGCAATACTGTTATGGTAAATTACCCATCCACTGATGGACTCTACCAAGTTACAAATAAAAGCATGTATTGCTTTATAAAAAGCGGTGGTACCTTGCCACCAGTCACCTCTGACAGTCGGACTTAACATTCTTGCTCGTTTGTATATAGCTGTATTTCTGTTAATATATTAGGTTGGTGCAAAAATAATTACGTAATAATGTCGTTTTTAGACGTTAAAAAATAAGTCAAAAAACGACATTATTACGTCTTTATTTTTGCACCAACCTAATATTTGTTAACTCCTTTCCCCTCTTTGTGTCTTTATTTCTGGACACAACAAACACGTTTTTAACAATAACAAAAATATATTACAAGTGATACATTTTTGTAAAAGCTATTACCAATGTTCCCCAGGAAATTTAATTGTCTCTATACAAACTCACAAATGTTGAATCTAAAGATCAAAATTGAATGTGAACCAAGAAACTGAAAGAGAGTTCCACACATCAGCATAGAGAGCGATTTGAGAATTTATGACAAGATAAAGAGGGATGGTAAACAGTTAAAATTTATTTAGGAGTAAATGGGAAGTTGTGGAGAACCATGTTCACGTGGGTCTGCAAGGATGTACATAAATATGGTTCTTGTTGTGGATTCCGAGATGAATTCGGTCTCCAAGGAATGACAAACGCAATAATTAAATATAAGAAATAAAATGTATTTACACAATCATACAAAGAGTAATACTGTTAGTAAGTCCAGGAACGCGGTTAGTAGCAAATACAGATAGATATATACAGTCTCGCAGTAGGACTTCCTTAGAGTCTACGGGCTTGTAACTGACTTCTACAAGAGGTTAACTCACACTATCTCCGTTCGTATATTCTCTCTCTCCCCGTATACCATCTCACTATCCGACTACCGACTAGTATTTAGTCACCCCCCCACGAGGGTATCATGTGGCACAAGGCCGGTTTAACGTGGGATATCCGAGCCCGTGGGCTCGGCCAAAAATATACCCTTTGAACCCGAAAAACGGGTTCAGGGTCGGTTTACCTCCCCGAACGAGACTCTGCCCTTCGGCATAGCCTCGTTCGGGTTCCTCCCCGCCCGAAGGCAGAGAGTTCAACCGTTCAGCCGGTCGCCCGACATCGACTGACATCCGACTACCGACTACCCTCACTGACTGTAACTCTGGGTATTTAACGGCAGCAGTACAGGTACACTTGGTAGAGTCCACTTATATGAAAAAGGAGTGGACCCCATAACAGTTCTTTTATTCACTTTTTCACCGACGGTGAGACTCTCTGTCTTTTATATAAATATTTTCCTGGCTACTGCTCTCATGGGCTTTTTCTTTTTACTAGTACCTGTGTTTAAATGTGCTACTTGATTGTCATTTAGGTCCCACCATTTCATTGTTGAATTAGGTAAATTCTACACCAGTTCTACTCCAAGAGTTTCTTTTCTCGAATGTGGAAATCCCTTCCGTTTCTTTGCTTCCCTGATAACTACAATCTTTGATAATTTAAATGCAATGTCAATTGTCATCTTCTATTTTCTTGAATTCTGTTCATCTTTTATCCTTTCATCATTCCTCCTTATACGCACGCATTTTTTCTCTTTCACTCTCTGTAACCCCGTGCGTACTAGTGGCATTCCGAAATGATTAAAAAATAAAAAAAGGATATGGTGTATGAAAGAAAACATCGGTGAAGCAAAGAAAATATATACTATTGTAGCAATTACAGTTGTTGAAGAATGAAAATCGCAGAAATAAGACTTAATATGAGAAAATAAAATGGAGTTGCAATTAAACTTGAATATTTTTACTTTTTTATGTCTATCTTTATTTTATTCAATCTTTTATCAAGCCTATTGTTTTTTTTTAATAAAATAAAACATTCTTTCTAAGTCGTTTTTAAACATTCCTGTTTGATTTCCTTTGATTTTTAAAATGATCTGTGTCTATTTTTTTTTACCCCCGTTCACCATAGCCTGAATTCTCTATTTTTTTTAGTTTTACATTTAATTTAATTCATAAAAATTCCTTTGTGTCCTTATTAAATATTACATTATTTTTCTTTTACAAAATCATTTTTATTTATAATTGTTACTTTCATTACCTGCCGGGCGTTAGAGAGTGAAACCTTTACGGCTACCCCCGACATGACAATCAAACATTCTTATTGCTGCTCCCGACCCCTCAGCAGACGACTTCGGTTTCACAAGACTTGATTATTTTGTTATTATCTTGCACAGTTTTCTCATAGTTTTCTTTCTCTTTTGCCTATTGTTTTCAGGATTTTAATTTCGAAATCATTGGAGAAAAATATTGTTTATTTTGCCTTTGCAAAGGTTAAAGATACATAGAAAAAGGTAACCAAAAAAAAATTGGTACAATGGAAGAAAGAAGAAAGGCTTGGAGGTAGAAGTGAAGAATGAAAAGAAAGCAAAAGAAATTTATGGAAGAAAGTTATATAGAACGCCTTCAGGTGTACACGAACGAAGGAACGAAAGAAAGAAAGAAAGAAAGAAAGGACAGAAAATTTAAGAAAGAAAGAAAGAAAGAAAGAAAGAACGAAAGAAAGAAAGAAAGAAAGAAAGAAAGGACAGAAAATTTAAGAAAGAAAGAAAGAAAGAAGAGAAAATTTAAGAAAGAAAGAATACGAGCGAGAGAGTAAAAGAGTAATACAATGAAATATATAAAAAGGAAGAGGAGAAGAGAAAGAGGGAGAAATCGGGAATAGAGAAAAAGACACATTGGCAGGCATGGAAAAGAAAGAAAGAAAAAAAGAAAGAAAGAAAGAAAGAAAGAACAAAGGAAACAAAAAAGAAAGAAACAAAGAAAGAAACAAAGAATACGAGTGAGCGGAGAGAGTAAAAGAATAATACAATGAAATATATAAAAAGAAGAGAAAGGGGGAGAAATCGGGAACAGAGTAAAAGACATATGGGGAAAGAAAGAAAGAAAGAAAGAAAGAAAGAAAGAAAGAAAGAAGAAGAGAGAGAAGCGAAGAAAAATATATTAATACGATGTAAGATATAAAAGAAGAAGGAAAGACAGTTAAAGAAAAAGCGAGAAAGGAGGAGGAATTTGAAACAGACACAGTATTAAGAAAGAAAGAAAAAAGAAAGAAAGAAGAAAGAAAGAAAAAAGAAGAGGACATATTATATTAGAAAGAGAAATATGAGAAAAAAGTATGTAAGAAAGAAAGACAACTAATATACTAGAAATAAAAAGAAAGTAAGGAAGTAAGAAAGAAAAGAATGAAAAATGATAGTAGTGTATGAGAAAGAAAGAAGGAAAGAAAATAAGAGATAATTGTCAGAAAGAAATAAGAAAGAAAAATAAAGAAAGAAAGAAAAAAGAAAGAAAATGAAGAGAAGTAAAAAAAAATAAAATGGTATTAAAGTATTAGAAAGAAAGAAAGAAAAAGAGTGAATGAAAGAATGAAAGAAAGAAAGTAAGTGAGTCAAAATAATGGATAAGAAAAAAAGAAAAGTAAAGAATGAAAAATAATACGAGAGAATTAGAAAGAAAGAAAGAAAAAATAAAGGAAGGAAAAAACGAGAAAATATTCGAAATAAAAAAAGGAAAGTTGGGTGTGAGAATGAGAAAAAAGAAAGAAGAAAATAAGAAAAAGGAAATAAAGAAAGGTAATGAAATAAAAATGATTTTAAAGAAAGAAGAAAAAAGAATGAAAAAAAATGAAAGTATGGAAAATGAGGCTAAATGGTGTAAAAGAAAGAAAGAAAGAAAGAAAGAAAGCAAAAAAGAAAGAAAGAAAGAAAGAAAAGTAAAAGAGTTAAACAGAATATTAATCGTGATGGGACAGAAAGTAAGAAAGAAAGAGAAACAAAGAAAGAAACAAAGAAAGAAAAGAAAAGAAAAAGAAAAGAAAAGAAAAGAAAGGTGATATCGGTATATTGGAAAGAAATAACCAAATAAAGAAAAATAAATATCAGAAAACAAGAGAAAATATTTAAAAATGTAAATTGTGTGTAATAACGAAAGAAAGAAAGAAAGAAAGAAAAGAAAAGAAAAAGAAAAGAAAAAGAAAAGTAAAGAAAAGAAAGTTGATATCGGTATATTGGAAAGAAATAAACCAAATAAAGAAAAATAAATATCAGAAAACAAGAGAAAATATTTAAAAAAAAGTAAATTGTGTGTAATAACGAAAGAAAGAAAGAAAGAAAGAAAGAGAGAACGAAAGAAAGAAAATAAAAGAAAAAGAAAAAGAAAAGAAAAAGAAAAAGAAAAGAAAAGAAAAAGAAAAGTAAAGAAAAGAAAGGTGATATCGGTATATTGGAAAGAAATAACCAAATAAAGAAAAATAAATATCAGAAAACAAGAGAAAATATTTAAAAAAAAGTAAATTGTGTGTAATAACGAAAGAAAGAAAGAAAGAAAGAGAGAACGAAAGAAAGAAAAGAAAAGAAAAGAAAAAGAAAAGTAAAGAAAAGAAAGGTGATATCGGTATATTGGAAAGAAATAACCAAATAAAGAAAAATAAATATCAGAAAACAAGAGAAAATATTTAAAAAAAAGTAAATTGTGTGTAATAACGAAAGAAAGAAAGAAAGAAAGAGAGAACGAAAGAAAGAAAAGAAAAGAAAAAGAAAAGAAAAGAAAAAGAAAAGTAAAGAAAAGAAAGGTGATATCGGTATATTGGAAAGAAATAACCAAATAAAGAAAAATAAATATCAGAAAACAAGAGTAAATATTTTTAAAAAAGTAAATTGTGTGTAATAACGAACGAAAGAAAGAAAGAAAGAAAGAAAGAAAGAAAATAATGCAAGATAATTAAAGAAATACAATTCATATTAAAATATTAGGTAGAAAAATGAATGTAAAAAACAAGAAGATAAAGGAAACAAGTTAAAATTTTATATCAGAATAAAAACATAAATGAGAAAATCCTATGTAAGAAAGAAAGGAAGAAAGAAAACTAATGTGATATTTTAGAAAGAAAGAAAAACGGAGAGAAAATAAAGTAAAAAAATATAGAAAGAAACAACGAAGCAAGGGAAGGAAGATTCATAAAAAAAAAGAGGGAAAGATGAAAGACGTATTAAAAAGAAAGAAAGAAATAGACAAGGAAAAAGATAACGAAAGAAGACATTGTATAATAAGGAGAGGAAAAGAATACAAATTTTAAAAAAATAGAAAGGAAAAACAAGAAAAAGAAAATAAAAATATAGAAAGAAAAAAAATGAGGCGACAATAATAAAGAAAACGGGAGAAAAAAAACAAAGAAAAAAGAGAAAGAAAGAGAAAGAAAGAGAAAGAAAGCAGTGAAACGAAAAATTAAATAAAACAAAGAGTAATGTCAAGGAACGAAAAAGAACAATGGATGAAATGAAAAAGAAAAGATTAAACGAACTATTTGAATTAAGAAAAGAAGGAATTAATTGAAATAGATAAAGAAATATGTAAATAAATAAATAAATAAATAAATAAAAAAAGAAAGAAAGAAAGAATGAAGTAAAGAAAAAGCTTAGTAAAAAAAATATGAGAGATGAAGAAAGAACAACTCAGGGTATGTAGGAAAAAATAAGTAAAAAGCATCGAAAGAAAGAAAGAAGAAGTAATCAATGAAAACAATAAGAGAAAAGGAAAGTGTAACAAAGAAAGTGATAAAGAAAGAAAGAAAGAAAGTATATACAAATAAAAAAGAGAAAGAAGGAAAGAAGAAAGAAAGGAAAGATTTGAAAGAAAGTAATAATTAATAGGGAAATAAGGGAAGAAAAATATGAAAAGAAACAAGAAAGTAAAAAAAGAGAAACAAGAAGTAAATGAAAAGGAGGAAAATTAAAGAAAGAAAGAAAGAAAGAAAGAATGAAAGAGATGGAAGGAAAGAAAAAAAAGAAATAATGAATAAATCAATGAATGAGAGAGGAAAGGAATGAAAAGGAAGGACGAAAGAAAGAAAGAAAGAAAGAAAGAAAGAAAGAAAGAAAGAAATTGAAAAAAAAGAAAGTAAGTATGAATTAAAGATATGGAAGGCAGGAAAAAAGAAAGAAATAATGAATAAGTCAATGAATGAGTGAGGAAAGGAATGAAAAGAAAGAAAGAAAGAAAGAAATGGAAAAAAGAAAGAAAGAATGAATGAAAGAGATGGAAGGAAGGAAATAAAGAAAGAAAGAAAGAAAGAAATAATGAATAAATCAATGAATGAGAGAGGAAAGGAATGAAAAGAAAGAAAGAAAGAAATAGAAAAAAAGAAAGAATAAATGAAAGAGATAGAAGGCAGGAAAAAAGAAAGAAATAATGAATAAGTCAATGAATGAGAGAAGAAAGTAAGGAAAAGAAAGAATGAAAGAAAGAATGAAAGAAAGAAAGATAGAAAGAAAGAAAGAAAGAAATGTGAGAAATAAGGACAAACGGAAGGACGGGGTAAAGAGGGAAAGTAAGAAGAAAGGAAGGAAAGAAGGAAAGGGAGGAAGGAGGGAAAGTTAGGAAGGAAAGAAGGAAAAAGAGGAATGAAGGAAGGAAAGAAGAAAAGAAGGAATGAAAGAAACCTAAAATGGTGTCTCTAAAAAAATAGTAAGAAAAAAGAAAGAAGTTAACAAGAAAGGAGGAATAAATAAAGGAAGGAAGAAAATTAAAAGCTGAAAGAAGGAAATCAGAGAAAGAAAAAAAGAATGAACAAATGATTAAATAATGTTAAAATGGCGTCGATAAAAAAATCCCACGAAATTAAAGTGAAAAGTCAAAGAAAAACAAAGGAAAGAAAGAAAAAAGTAAATGACAGACGAAAATCAAAATAAGGAGAAATGAAAAAGAAAGAAAACAGAAAAAAAGAAAGAACGTATGAAAACCGAAAAATAAAAATGGAAAATTAGTAATAAACGAAATGAAGACAAAAAGAATTTGAAATAAATCAAATAATTCTAGGAAAATAAACTCGAATAATGGAATCGAGAAACAAATTAAACCAGGAAAAAATAAAAGACAAAAAAATGCTTAGAAGGAAAAAGAGAAAATAAAACTGGAAACAATAAAATAGTTACAAAGACGACAACATTCTACGCCTTCATTCTTCCATTCTTTTTCTGTCTCTCGGAGGTTAAACGTGGATTAGAACTTCTGTGACCCTCTGTGTTATTTGGTTCAAGGGTGTGTCTCTTTTGGCAGATGATCTGAGGGCTTACAAACAGAATGCAAACACACCCATGTCAATACCTACCCAACCCAGTCGCTGATGCGTCGCCGCTAAAACGCCTCAAAGCTCGTTTAATTGTGGTAAGGAATTCTTCAAAGACAATGGAAACAAAGAGCTTTTGTCGTAATTAGTACTTAATATGATTTTGGTGGAGTTATATTCGTTTTCTGAATATGCAGATAGATAAATAGAAATGAACAGATTGAGATAGATAGATAGATAGATAGATAGATAGATAGATAGACGGAGAGAGAGAGAAAAAAGAGGAGATGGGGATAGAATATGAAAGAAAGAAAGAAAGAAAGAAAAACAAAACAAATTAAAGATTGAGATAGATAGATAGATAGATAGAAAGAAAGAAAGAAAGAAAGAAGCAGAGGTAGAAATAAAGAAACCAAACTGGATGGCTAAATATGTAAAGAGATAGATAGATAGATAGATAGATAGATAGATAGATAGAGAGACAGACAGACAGAGAATGGGAATGAAAAACAAAGGTATGACCATAACATATACAGAGGCAGAGATTTGGATAGATAGATAATGGTGATGCATAGAGAGAGAGAGAGAGAGAAAGAGAGAGAGAGAATGGGAGAGAGATAAGGAAGAGACATACATAGATAGACCGATAGATATATTGATAGATAATCAAGAGACAGAGATAGAGAGAGAAAGAGAAAGAGATAAAAAAAAAAGAAACAGCCTGTATATGCTACAATATTCTCTGTTTATACCTTATTTTCATAGATACAAATATTTAAGTAAATGCCCTGCTTATGATAGGCAGTATTAACAACATTTACCGGCCTGAATATCAGAGAAATTGCATAGAAAATATGCGTCCTCCGATAGGAATCGAACGCGTATCCTACACGGAACCGTCAAATAGCCTAACGTGCTATGCCATTTAGCTACAGAGGAAGCGCCTTTTTAGCAAGGTCGAATTACTGCTTTTAACCTACAAATTTCCCACAATTTCTCTCGATCGCTCATATCTGCTCGAACCGTATCTTAACGTAAACAAATGACGTCATATATTATGAAATGGACAACGTTTGACGATTTTAATTCCTCAACAGAATGCAGAAAGCACTGGGCGGCCGTTTCATCCTATCTGGGACTCATCAGCAGTGCGGATCCAGTTCCGCAGCGATACTAAATGCAAGTATTCAGATAACCTCGGAACAGTGCTCCACGACTGCTTTCCCAGATAGGACGAAACGGCCGTCCAGTGCTTTCTGCATTCTGTTGAGGATTCTTCTAGACTCATTGCTATAAGCCTAAATCCCCAAAATTAATTACGTGTATATATATATATATATATATATATATATATATATATATATATATATATATATATATATATATATATATATATAAAGTAAACATTGAAATCATAAATTTGAGGCATCAGGCCTGACGGTTGCGTCTAGCATGAAACAGCCTGTCGCCTATGAGTGTTAACTTCAATGTTCACTTTTATATTTACATACGCTCTATCTGATATTGAACACTTTATCCCATAAATATAGCACATCTTAAAACTATATATATATATATATATATATATATATATATATATATATATATATATATATATATATATATATATATAAATCTAAGTGAAATTCTTAGACGCTGTTAATTTGAATGAAACCTGTCCTCGTGTAATGTAATTTATTAGGGTTGCTGTAGCTTCTTCCTTTAATGTCGGTTTTCACCCCTTACCCATAGGATAATATAAAGGGAGTACGTCCATGACGTTGAGTAGCCTGTTCTCGTTCGATCATTAAAGTTAAGCAATGTCGAGTCTTGTCAGTATCTAGATGGGTGACAAATCGGGAATACCAGGTGCTCTAAGATTTTATATAAGTATGATATGAAGGCCGTACTGAGATATGACGTCGAAACTTATGTTTTCGTATGATCATCGAAGTTAAGCAATGTAGAGTATGGTCAATAGATAAATGAGTGACTGTTTAGTAATACCAGGTGCAGTAAGACTGGATATGAGAATGACACAAAGGGCGTACGGTCACATGACTTGGTTCTCGTACGATCATTGAAGTTAAGCAATGTCGAGCCTGGTCAGTACCTAGATGTGTGACAGATTGGGAGTACCAAGTGCTGTAAGATTTGATATGATGATGATATAAAGGGTGTACGGTCACATGACATTGAAACACCTGTTTCTTACGATCATCGAAGTTAAGCAATATCGAGACTTATCAGTTCCTCGATGGGTGACAAATTGGGAATATCAGGTGCTGAAAAGAATGGATATCAGAATGTTATCAGGGGCGTACGGCCATATGACCTTGAAACATCTTTTTATTTACGATCATCGGAGTTAAGCAATATCGAGACTGATCAGTTTCTAGATGGGTGAAAAATCGGGAATATCAGGCGCTGAAAGATTGGATATCAGGAAGTTATTAGGGGCGTACGGCCATATGACGTTCAAACATCTTTTTTTATGATCATCGAAGTTAAGCATGTCGAGCCTGGTCAGTCCGTAGATGTGACAGATTGCAATAGCAGGTGCTGTAAGAATGGATATGAGGATGATATAATGAACGTACGGCCATATCACGCTGAAAACACCGGTTCTTGTAGGATCATCAAAATTCAGCAACGCCTAGACTGGTCACTATTTAGATGGAGGAAAGCTTGGGAATACCCGGTGCTGTAACCTTGGATGTAGAATCATTGAAGTTAAGCAACGTTGAGCCACGTTAGTACCTAAATAGGTGACAGCTTGGGAATTCCAGGTGCGGTATTCTTGCATATAAGTGTGGATAAATATGCTTGATGCCATTATACCACCTGTACATTCAAGCTTAATGCTATTTAAAAGTGAAATAAAAGTTCTCGTGTTATCATTGAAGTTAAGCAACATCGAGCCTTGTCAGATGTTGTAAACTTTGATGTCAACATGGTGCTATAATTACTTGGAATTGAAAATCGAAGTGCCGAGTTCCAATTCTAGTCGGGTTTTTTCCTACTCTCTTATGAGCAATTACTCTTGGGAAAAAGTCTAAATCCACCTCTTCTCCACCCATAAGAAAATTACTACACCTTGTATCAATAAATTATTATTATCGCAAAAGACTTTTGACATTCATAGATTTTTCTGGCTTTAAATAACTAGCAAAAGGTATAAAATCCCTAGGAAATACAAATCAATCAATCTAGATTAACGTTTCTCAGATATGCCATGTACGCCATTTTAATACTTTTTAACCACAGATGACATATACAAACCTTCACTTAATCTATATACACATATACACTGCACGAAATCTGTTAAATCCCACTCTACCTGTGATACGTTTTTGGAAATCATTTGTTAATTAATGTCAAATATGATGATTTTTAAAGTTAGATCTGTCCATTGGGATAAACTCTGAAATACACTTATGGCTGATAAAAGAGATGATTCTTAACGAAGTTTCCAATTTCTTAATATTAGTTTCACCTCCTTTGTTTAATCCATAATCCGGGGCGATGAAATACATAATTAATTTCCAAACACAGGATGTCTCAACGATTTCTTCGTCATTGCCCTATTTCACAGGGAAAAGAAATTCAAACTACGACCTGTATAGTAATATTCAAATGCATACAGTGATGGGTAACTTATATTTTGACGGGCACTTTTTGTGACTTGATAAATTCAAATGGCCAGTGTGGTAAAAAAGTATTTTATATTAAATAAAAATTACCCTGAAGTCACTTTTTCATTATACAGACAGTTGTTTGTGTTTTTTTCTTATCGGATTTAAATACGAAAAAAAGTTATTTCGTCTAAAGAACTTTTTGAATAACCCATCACAAAACAATAGAAAATACCAAAATATTCCTTTTTGCAGGGGTATTTATATTTTATCTAGGAATGTAACCCAATTATTCGCATTTAGCCTAGCAATTTTTTTTTTGTATACATTCTTTGCATATCTCCTTTCCGAATATGTTCGGGTAGCTTATGTAGAAATTAATTTTAATACTCAAAATTCTATATCGCCCACTATTATTTCCAATCGGCTACTATTTTCTATTTCAGATGCCCGACCATCAGTTGAAATCGCCCACCGGTGGGCGATATCGCCCATATTGGGAAATCTTTAACTCGATGGTCAGTCTAGTTTCATAAAAATTCTAACCAGTGATTAAAGAAAGATTTGGCGCGCTATGATTTAAATACTGGCTGTTTACATTTTACAACACTATTTGCAAAAGATGAGAGTTAATTTATAGCTGTTTCTCTTTATCCCTGTCGTGTAGTATATATATATATATATATATATATATATATATATATATATAGAGAGAGAGAGAGAGAGAGAGACAGACAGACAGACAGACAGAGACAGACAGAGAAAGAGAGAACTTGTCACCCATGACGAGGGTTTTGAATTTTGGGTTTCCTTTGAAGGACAATCGTTTTGAATTCTTTGTATTCATTATTCGATTTTTTAAAAAAAATAATCCGCTTTACAGAAGGAGAAATTTTATCCAATGCTTGACTGTATATTCTTTAATAAGATATTCAAAACAGAAATCCCACAGAGTAACCATTTCTGCCTGCCATTGGTCATACCTGACGCTAAAACCAGGAGAGCAGCATTCTACGCCTTCTTGACCTCACGTTGTCTACTGACATGAAATAGAGCGACTATATTTAATCAAATGCTCAGTCTTCTGTTAGAAAAGTCGTCCCAGAGAGATTTTCTTGTCAGAATACATTTTATATATTTATAAATCTACCATTCGTCGGTGTACTGAATACTGCTACCATATTCATGCTATCTCGAGATTCTTTATAAAATTCAAAGAATAATCTGTAATTTAATTGACCCTCCGATGTAACGTGGCTTTTCTCTGTCTTTTCTATAAATGTTTTCATGGCAACTGCTCTGATGTGCTTTTTTCATGGAGCCCTCACTACATGAATTTTCCTTTCTACCTCCCATTTAAGTTTAGAATGCTTTGTGTTCTATACCTTGAATTAATAACTTTGTACATTTACCTGTGGTGAAAAAAGAAAACGAAAGTAAATTTAACCATTGAAAACTAAACAGAAAATATCTAAATATTCCTTATTTGCGGATATAGTTATATCTTCTCCAGGAATGTGACACATTCATTCCAATATAGCGTCCTGTTTTTTTTGGGTTTTTTTTTTTTTTTTATACAGGTTATTTACATATCGCCTATGAATATTTTTTTGGGTATCATTTGTTGAGTTCCCTTTTTAATACTCAAAAACCTAAAGCAGCCACAATTTTCTGTTCAGTTGCACATCAGCCACCAATCAGTTGAAATCATCCAGTGGTAGACGATATCGCCGAGACTGGAAAACACTGATTTAAGGAAATAAAATTAATGATTTTAAATTTTTCTTCCTTGCGGTCATATCCAAACTCGGAAAATCGTACGGAAGTAAATCCAGACAGAAAATTCGGTGTGGATCTTCGAAGGCGGTTGGTTCTTAACATTGACAACCAAATGTAATGCCATGTATTCCTTTGGATCGTGTAGCCTAGGCAGCGTAAGACTTCTATATACCATCGCCCAGGTTCGCGCACTGGAAACGTCATTCTAGCCTCACCTTCAAAGGACTGAATTTTGACCAATCAGGGCACTATTTTTGTAGACCCTGATACTGGAAACACACGCAAGCCGTTTTTTTCATCAACGACCGTAAGAATTTATTGACTGCATGTCAAGCAGAAAGGAGAACATATTTATATAATCCCCTTTTGCTTCTTTCTTTTTGCCCTCCTTCCAACTCCTACAAAGAGAGCTTCACGTCCAAAGGGAGACAACCTTTAATCAAACAGTTTCAGCCTTTCTCTCGCCAGATAAACGGATACATTCTTTTATGGGCTGTATCCCTTCAGGGCGTAGGCGTTCATGCCTCTCCACGATCATATAGTTCTCAGTATGTTTTGTTCTTTTGCTTTCTTTTCTTTTTATATGCCATGTCCTTTCAGGACGTAGGTGATCATGCTCCCCACCTCCCTCTATCCCTTGCAGATCTAAGCAAGTTCTTTCCCTTTGCTACTTCTCTCAGACCCTGTTCTGTCGTTCACTTGCTTAAGGCCGCTAGTTTTGTCACGTGTTCCTTCACTATGTCTCTCTCTTTACTTTCTATCCGCCCGGATGTATTTCTTTGGATCGTGTAGCCTAGGCAGCGTACGGCCTCTATATACCATCGGCCACGTTCGCTCCTTGGAGATGTCACTCCAGTCTTACCACAATTTCCCAAAATTAATAATAAAGTGTAATTTGTCTTGCCTTGTTGTTTTTTTATTTACA
This sequence comes from Acanthosepion lycidas, assembly GCA_963932145.1. NCBI lineage: Eukaryota > Metazoa > Mollusca > Cephalopoda > Sepiida > Sepiidae > Acanthosepion > Acanthosepion lycidas. The sequence goes on along the minus strand of OZ010610.1, from coordinate 70,287,522 downwards.
TGACGTCTTTTTTTTAAGCATTTCACTCCAAGCAAGACTGGAAGCCACAAGCACGCAAGGGGCTACACAGGATTTGCAGCGAGAACAGATAGGAGTGATAGAGGAAACGATGAGGAGAAGGATAGTGGATAGATCACGCAACTAGAGATGTCGATTGACATTACATTTGAATAGTTGGAGATTATAGCTGACAGTGAAACAGGAAAAGGGAAGGGAGTTCCACAAGCGAGAGGTGTGAGATATGAAGCTATTGGAGTAGAAGAGACGGCTACATTTAGTAGTTTCGACAGTGAAAGGGTGAGAGCTGGATCCCAGTCTCGTAGGGGGCTTGAATTCATGAAATCTTGGAACCAGTGAAAGCAGTTCATCGGAGCAATTACCATGAAAGTACTTGTAAAAAAGACAGAGAGAGGCGACGGCGTAACTGTGAGAGAGCAACTGTCGACGAGATGCCAGAACAGGACCAATTATATTGCATATCCGCATCTAGATCTTATCGAGAACTCCGAGGCAAACAGAAGGGGCTCCAGAACATATATGGCAGCAATACTCCATGTGAGGGCAAATGGTTGATTGTTATAAAAATATCAAACAAACTTGGTGAGATCTTCTAGGACATGCAATGTATGTAATATTTATATACCTACATTATAGATGTTCCAAAAGTTGTCATACCTTGGAGTGATAGTGGGAACAACTTCAACTCTCTATAAAATACTTCAGTAGCTACTGAGAACTAAGTTTACTTCCAAGCAGGAGAATGGGTGAAGTCGGATCTTCAAAGAAGGCAGTCATTTATGGGCAGGAGTTGCCCATCGTTTAAGTCGCCATCAGCCATTTTCACATGGAAAAATTATCTACTGTTCACCTGTATTGTAAAATTTTTAAAGCATTTCAAAATTGTCTGGTATAAGTTTGTTACTATGGTTTCGGCTATCTCTTCTTCCTTTACCGCTCTCCAACCTCTCAAGACTGTGAGATACTTGATAGCATTTCTGACAGCATAGACAATGCTCTCTCCATCCACCCGTTTGCTCATATTTTTGTGTTTGGCGACTTTAACGCCCATCACACATTGTGGCTTAAGAATGCTACTACTGACCACGCAGACATTCAAATGCTCAATTTTTCAATCTCCCATTCCCTCACACAGATATTTAACTTCCCCACTCGTTTTGCCTTCAACCGGGAAAGTAAAGCCTCTCTTCTCGATCTGTGCTTTACCTCCATCCCCGAATCCTGCAGCGCCTCGCAACTCTGCCCTCTTGGTAACTCTGCTCATGCAGTAGTATCAGTTAACATCTCCTTCAACTCCACCCCCTATAAAGAACCTCCTACCACTAGAACTTCGTTCTACTATCAACGGGCTGACTGGGACGCGTTCCGTGATTTCCTCCGCGATATCCCCTGGGATCGAGTCTTTAAGCTCCCCGTCCAAGAATGTGCTTCTGAAGTCTCTTCCTGCGTTAAAGCTGGAATCGACGCTTTCATCCTATCAAGGAAATATAGGGTCAAGTCGCGCTCCTCCCTCTGGTTCTCGGCTGCTTGCTCAGCCGCCATCGCCCATAGGAACCACTACTTCCACCTATTCCGTAGCGACATGTTTGACTGCAATAGACGTCTCTTTGCCTCCGCCCGTAACGAATGTAAGCGTGTCCTCAACGATGCTAAGTCACTATTTGCGGCTCGGATGAAGGAACGTATTGCATCTCTCAAATTTGGCTCCAAAGATTATTGGCGTCTCTGCAAGAGCGTATTGAACAATTGCAAACCCTCTATACCTCCTTTATAAAACCAGTTCGAAGTCCTGACGTCCCCTACTGACAAGGCTGAATGCTTCGCTCGGAAATTTTCATTCAACTCGACGTTCGACTCTTCCGGTGTACCCATACCCGACTTCCCTCTTAGAACTGAGGCCATATTGAGTGGGTTAAACATAACCCCATCTTTGGTACTGGGCGTTATCTCCAATTTAGACCCCAACAAGGCTACTGGTGGAGACGGGATACCAGCCATTGTCTTGAAGAAATGCGCTCCTGAACTGGCGCCCGCCCTTTCTAAACTATACAACTACTGCCTCAGGGAATCTTGTTTTCCTGACTGCTGAAAGTTCTCTTCGATCGTTCCTGTCTTCAAGAACTCCGGCGACCTCTCTGACCCTTCCCACTACCGTCCTATCAGTCTCCTTCCCCTCTTCGGCAAAGTCTTCGAAGCCCTAATCAATACCGGGGTGGTTAACCACCTCACATCCCATAATCTGCTCTCAGACAAACAGTATGGTTTCCGCTTTTCCAGATCTACATCCGATGAGCTTACGGCCATCACTGAAACAGTCTACCGAGCTCTTCAAAATAATGGGGAAGCCCGAGCCGTGGCACTAGACATCTCCAAAGCATTTGATAGCGTTTGGCATGCCGGTCATCTTCGCAAGCTCCAGGGTTATGGCATTATGGGTCGATTATATAACCTAATACGATCATTCCTGTCAAACCGTAAATTGAAGGTCGTTCTCAATGGATTCCCCCCCAGTTCCTATCCCACGAACGCAGGTGTTCCTCAAGGCTCCATCCTAGGCCCCACTCTATTCCTTATCTACATAAATGACATTCCTGACGCAATAACTTCCCAAGTTGGCATCTACGCGGATGACACCACAATTTATTCCTGCCTCAAAAACAAATCTAGTCTCGCTGACAAAACTCGCCTGGCCGTAAGTCTCGAAAAGGACCTCGAATCGATTGTGAACTGGGGCATGAATTGGCTGGTCAACTTCAAGGCTTCCAAGACAAAACTACTCTCTATTAATCACCACAGAGATCCTTTCCTTCCCTCCATTAGAATGTCTGACGCTCAACTTCTCGAGAGCAACTCTCTGCGGCTTCTCGGTCTCACATTGACTGCTGACCTGAGATGGAATAAATACATTGAATCAATTGCCTCGTCCACTGCAAGGAAAGTTGGCTCCCTGAGCCGCACCAGGAATTTTTTCTCCCCGGAGTCGATCCTCCAGATCTACAAATCAACAATTCGCCCTTGCATGGAGTATTGCTGCTATATATGGCCTAGTACCCCTTCTGTTTGTCTCAGGGTTCTTGATAGGCTCCAGAGGCGGATATGCAATGTAGTTGGCCCTTCCCTGGCGTCTCGTCTACAGTCACTTTCTCACAGACGCGCCGTCGCCTCCCTCTATCTGTTCTACAAATACTTCCATGGAAATTGCTCCGAGGAGCTGCATTCGCTGGTTCCCAGACGTCATGAGCTCCAGCGCCTTACGAGGCTGGCATCCCGCTCTCCCCCCTTCACTGTCGAAACTCCTAATGTAGCCGAGCTTCATGTCTCGCACCTCTCGCCTGTGGAACTCCCTTCCCATTTACTGTTTCCCTGTGAGCTATAATCTCCAGCTATTCAAGTGTAATGTCAATCGACATCTCCAGTTGCTTTGATCTATCCACTACCCTCATCCTTTTTTCTATCACTCCTATCTGATCTTGCTCTAAATTTTCTATAACCCCTTGCGTCCTCGTGGCTTCCCGCCTTGCTGGGGGTGAAATGCTTAAAAAAAAAAAAGAGAAAAAAGTTCATAATCTGACTTTCTGATGTATTAAAAATTCCAATGTGAGATAAAAAATAAGGCAGACTTACGCGACGACTGCTAGTACCACCATATTAAAGATCAGAGAAAACCAAACTCAACTATTGAAAACTATACAGAAAATATCAAAATATTCTTTATTTGTGGGGATATTTATATCTTATCCAGGAATGTAACCAATTTATTCCATTAAACTACTATCTTATTTATTTAATTTTTTTTTTTTATTATGCATAATCTCCTTGGAATAAGTTTCTAATATCATATGCTGAAATGCCTTTTTAATACTCAAAATTCACTATCGCCCACCATCATTTCCAATCGTCCACCATTATTTTTTTTAATTGTTATACGCCTACCCAACACTTGATATCGCCCACCGGTGGGCGATATCACCCAAATTGGGAAATCCTGTTCTCATAGAAGATATAATAAACTAATTCTAGATTTATTTTCCCACGATTCAATTTCTGCCTTGGCTGCTTGTATCATAATTCCAAGTGGTGTAATACGTCATTATTTTCTTAACACTCGGATAGATGAGGTGATGAACTAGTTCCATACATCGTTTCTAGCAGGAAAACTTTTTTTCGGCCTCGGAGTGCTGACTTTCAAACGGTGAAATACGTAATTACTTACTCTCAGAGAAGAAACTATAATTTTTTCTAGACGCAGAGTCCAATCACTGGACATTGGTTGGTTGATGCATAATTCATAATGAGCATATACGTAATTATATTCCAAACATGTTTAGTTTATAGGCAAAACTTAGTAGGGTTTACACTTTAGTCTATGAGAAAACATTGATAAAGCTTATACTTCAATTCTATAGGTAACCAATGCTCAGTTTAATACTTGAGTCTCTAGGCAGACGTTGCTCGGGTTTATACTAGAATCAATAGGTAAATATTAATTAAATTTATACTTGGGACTACAGGTAAAATTGCTAGAGTTTATACACGAATCTGTAGTAAACATTAATTAGACTTATATCTGAGTCTTCAGGTAAAACTTTCTAGGATTTAAACTTGATACTATAGATAAAAATTGATTGGGTTCACACTTGAGTCTATAGGTGAACATTAGTCGGCTTTATACTTGTGTCTATAGGGAAACATTGATCATATTTATATTTGAGACTATAGGTAAATATTATCTGGGTTTATATTTGAGTGTACAGGCAATGATTAGTCTATTTTTTAGTTGAGTCTGCAGATGAACATTGTTCGGTTTTATACTTGAATCTACGAGTAAACAGATGGGTTTATACTTGTTTCTGTAGAAACATTAATCAGGAGTCGGAAGAAGAAAAGGCTAAAGAAGATTGAGAAGAAAAAAGGAGAGAGAGAAATATCACGAAAGAAAAAAGAAAGATCAAGAAGAATAAAGGCAAGATTCAAGAGGAGAACGAAAAAAAAAAGAAGAAAAGGAAGAGTAATTGAACGAGGAAAATAAAGAATTATAATAATTAATCAGAGGAAAAGAAAGGAGAGAAAAAGTAGAAAGAAAGAGCGAAAAAGAGGAAAAAGTAAATGAACGCAAACAAAAAGAAGAAAAGGTTGAAATGAAGGAAGGACAAAAGGAAGAATTGAGAGAAAGATAAAAAAAAAAGACAGAAATGAATGACATTTTGTATATGTTACAAATAGAATCAAGAAATAAAAAAAATCTGACGATAAATTGTTCTCTCAATGAAGAAACTAAGAAACGAAAGAATGGATGAAAGAACATTGATAATAAACCCAACTACAAAAACAAAGACGCCACTGACAACAACAACAATAATACCATAAATGCAAACAACTACGGCAACAAATGCAATGAATTTGGTAAAACAGCATCTACGAGAATTAATTGTTCGCAAAATGCCCTTGAAGGTGGAATCGAAGACAGGAGAAAGCTGAGATTATCTTTAACGAATTCTTTACCGTTTTTTCCCCACCGATACACGATCATTCTGAAAATCCTGTAAACACGGTTCCTGATACCGGAAATAGATGCTAAACAATCGTGATTTGCGCGTAACGAACTGTTTCAACGGCCGGAAGTCACTAAGCAAACGCTGACGGAAGTGACGTCTGCCCCCAGTTGCGTTTTGGCCCTGCCCATGGCGTACGGGCGTGACTTCTAACCTGTACTAACCAAACGTGATTTCGCGTTTAAATATTCGCCATGTTACTGGTTGGCAAGCGATAATACTGGTATCGTTTAAAAAAGAACACGATCAAGTAATTTCCCCAGACCAGAAAGTATTTGGTTTCACATCAGGCATTATAATGTTTTTATGAGTTTTTCTGTAAACTCTTTTACCAAATATGTCAGTTACATCTCAGATAATATATTTTTCACTCTCTCACTCTTTCTCACTCTCTCTCCCTCCCCTCTCTCCCTTTATATATATATATATATATATATATATATATATATATATATATATATATATATATATATATATATATATACACCGGACTGAATATTTGTTGAACTTAATCCATATCATTATATTAGGTTGGTGCAAAAATAATGACGTAATAATGTCGTTTTTTGTCGTTAAAAAATACGTCAAAAAACGACATTATTACGTCATTAATTTTTGCACCAACCTAAGATATACATATATATATATATATATATATATATATATATATATATATATATATATATATATATATATATATATATGTATATATATATATATATATATACAGAAAAAGAGTGAGAGAGATAGGTATATAGATAGATTACGTTCGACAAGTATTTAATATATCTTCTCTTTATACGTTATTTTAATTGATACGATTTATTTAAGTAAATACTCCTTTTTTTTAATTAAACTGTATTAATTACTTTTACCAGCCTTTTTGTAGAATATATGAGTTCTCCGATAGGAATCGAATCTTTATTCCTATAAGATAAACGTCATTAGCTATATCTGTCGAAAACGCATATTTTCTACGGAATTTCTCGAACATTCATGGCGGTAAATGTAATTAATACTGTTTAATTAAAACAGCATTTACTTAAATAAATTATATCTATAAAAATAACGTATGAACAGAATATATATATATATATATATATATATATATATATATATATATATATGTATATTGTGCGTATTTAGGCAGCATATTTTCATTCATACACGTTTCATTAAATAATATAGACAAGTGTTGTCTATTTATTTTATGTAAATCTTTTCGTAACGTCTGATAAGTTTAATAACATTATCGTTGAACGAAGAAAGAAATTCACAATATTGGTCCATATTTTTTAATACAATCTAAGCTTTCGGCTTATTTAAGCCATTATCGAAGATGTCAATTACAACATATTATGCAATATACGGACAAGACAGATAGCCTGTCAATGTTTACATAGATGATTTCTAAACAACGATAAACACGTGTATATATGACGCTAGAAGCGAAAATCGCATCGCATCTCATGATGTCACACATGACCACACGAGATTGAATTAGAGTATGAAGTATGGGATACCGTGGTATAAACCAATGGCTTCTGTTACCAATTATAGAAATTTAAGAATATTTGTAGAGATGATATAATTGATTTTGTTTAGGTTGGGTTTCAACTGTTTGATGTATAATTCTTCAAGGATTTTTAGTTTTTGTCTATTGTTTTCACGTCGAATTATAATTGTGTTTTCGACAAGTATTTTACGGAATTGTGTGTGCGGGCAAGCATGTTTTAAATGCCTGAAAATGTTAGAGTTTTCATTCAAATGTAGTGTCAAGCGTCGTGAAAGTGAGTTTGTGGTGTGACCAACATAAATATTATTTAATTCGTTGGAGATACACTCTCCCAAAGGGCACTTGAAAATTTACATAAAATAAATATTATTTAATGAAACGTGTCTATATATATATATATATATATATATATATATATATATATATATATATATATATGCTGTATTCAACGTATAAAGGTCAAGCAGCTGAGTTCCTAGAAACCGACTACCAAGACAACAATGATTTGATTATAGTGGCGAAGGCTTTGTGCAGAAATTTGGAAGGCCGAATGCAGAGACCTGGTACACTACGTGCCACAAGATCCCGAAACGCCCTTCTCCTATACCAGTTGCTATCAAAGACTATAGAACCCAAACTTTTCTTGCTATTTACCCATAGCTGGAGGGACAAGAAAAATATTAATACCTTTCCCAAGGCTATTACCACGTAAATGAATGTAATGTATTCGGCTGGAATTCGAACTCTGCTTTTCGATTCCTCAATCTGATGAGCTATCCGCTACTCCGCCGTGCCACCTGATGTATATATATATATATATATATATATTGAGACAAGCTGAAAACAACTTGTCAGCAGTCAATATACCACATAACACCCTTGAGCGATTAGCCTTGGAGCGGGTAGAATGGAGATCAACGTGTTTTTTTTAGACTTAGCCATTTTCACACTGCTTGTCTGAATCATCTTCAAGAAGCGAGAGCAAGATCTAAAAGGTCAGCCAATCTAACAGTGATCTCATCTCATAATCCTCACACTTGCTCCATATGTGGCCTCCTTTGTAAATCACTAGCGGTCTTAAATGCCACTTAACATTATAGCAGGAACTTTCATAACTATATCAATAAGCTGTCAGATCCTCATACGTCGAAACCGACGGGAGAGTCCATTACACACACACACACACACACACACACACACATATATATATATATATATATATATATATATATATATATATATATACAGGTGTAGCAGCACCATTTTCAAAATCGAGTAAAAGCATGAAACAAAACAAGAAACAAAATATTTCAAAATCACGGAACTGAGTTTTTTCCCACGTTTTCAAATAAGATATATAGCCATCTTGACACCATTTGTTGTAAGAATCCATGAAATATCTTTTGTGATATATATTTAGAAAGAGAACAGCTTAAAATCGTTTTGTAGCACCCCCATAATGTGTTCCCAAATGAGCAATTGTGGAGGAAAAATATCATTCAGGCCTTCAGTAATGCTACGAATATAAATACACTAGCTTCCATCTTCACAGTCCATTCAAGACCCATCAAGAAAATGGTGAATAATATTTTAGAAGTGGAAGCAGTAGAGAGAAAAACTGGATCAGGATGTCACAATGGCAAGAGAATCATCATTTCAAATTAGAGTTAAATGCATTCTTATTGTTCAAAGTAAAGACCAATAGAGTTATAAAAAGCGCGCAGAATTCCAGTAAGATATCTTTAATCATTTCTATAATACAACAGTTCCAATCTTAATCTGACAATTGGACAACTTTTCTGTTGTCTGTCTGTGTGTGTGTGAAAAAGTGGAAAAAGTTTTCGTGTGAAGCATTTCGTCGTTTAGGACTTCATCGGGATAAATTTGTTATGTTGACGCGGCATCTCATTTTAATTCTACGGAATTAGGTGTCCAGATGTAAGTGGTTATCTAGTCGCAAAAATTGTCTGACAAACATGACTGGGTTGTGTTGCTTGTGTGGCATGGTGGAGAGTCATGTTGCCAGACATACGTTCATACAGCAGCCACCCTATTTATTCAGGGCTGTACTACACACTCAAGACACTTGATAAAAGCCTCCGTGTTGAGTCTAAGGACCTTAACAACAAATTTGTGAGCTCTTATCAGAACGAACAGATTGCGTTTTTCGGGCTGTCATACCTATCGTAATTACCGTAAGACGCACCCAGCTCTTTCCGAATCCTCTGCTCTGTCCTCAGATTGACACCCAAACACTCTGAAATGTTCATATTAAAGCTTCCGGCGCGAATATTAAGCAATACCGCATGCCGTTTCCAAATTTCTGGTGGAGTGAATTGCGTCATGTTGGCCTTTCGATCACAGATGGTGCCCATCTGCCTCTACTATACTGTGCAGGCGACAAATTCAAAAACAAAAAACGCGCATGCGTAAAATTTTAAAAAATGGCGATAACGTTACCCACTTTACGATATAAATACATATATATATATATATATATATATATATATATATATATATATATATATGTTTGTATGTACATATAAGCGGTTGTACCTCCAAAATAAAATTAATCTTTTTTTATCGTCATATTTTCTTACATTCAGATTGTTGAGGCGAACTCCCAGAACCCTTTCGCTGAGATGAAATCTTTATTAAGTCTTCTGTTAGGAGAGTTGGTTCATCCTGTATTATAGACATTTTTTCTCGACAGAATCTATTTTACGGATTTATAAGTTTGCCATTCTTCTATGCATTGAAAATTGCTGCCACTTCTGGCTTGGTGTGTCTTCTATGCTTTTAGATATTCTCTATAAATCCGGCATAATCTGCAATGTTAGTATTTCTGACCTGTAAATCTCGGTTTTCGTCACACTCCTAGCGTCCTAAACTCGCTTCCCTGCGTATTTTCTATAAACATTTTCATGCTAATTGTTGCTTGTTTTTTTTTTTCTTTTTTTTTCTTTTAAGACTTTATTAATTTTAGCGCAGTTTAAAAGTTAGGTCTCACCATTTTACAGTTGAAGTTGCTAGATGCAACCGTATGTTCTATGCTAAGATTTCAGATTCGAGAGATTTGGTGTTAACTACGATAATAGCTTTTGAATTAAATTTGTCTATCTAGAAATCTTTGGAGAAAACAAAGGCTGATAATATATATTAAACATACCTTGATTATATATTTAACAGAAAACCATATTAATATGACAAAATCTATTGACATAATGAATTATTTGGACACATGGGCGTCATTTCAACAGATAAGTTCAAAAACCATATTTGTCCTTAAATCTGTCAAATCAAATAGAGGCATTTTCAAGAAACTTCGAACAGAAGACATAGTCCCAATGATGCGATTTATCGTTGAGAAGAAACGCCGGTGAAAATGGCATTGTTTGTTTGATCGGGTTTCCCACGTGACTTTCGGGTAATATTCCTTAAATCCGTGTCTGCCACAGTCTCGGGGGTCTGCCTATTTGAATCGTTTCTTAACTTGGCGAAGGGTTCTTGATAATGACAGTCTTTTCATCGTTGAAGAATTTTCCACGTCCCATTGTTCTTAGCGAGAAGAGACTTTATTAACGCCGTTCATTCAAAATCTGTCGAATCTGAAATAAAAAATAAAGCCGTTACACAGAGTAATAAAAACCTGACAATGATGTTGCGGTATTGTGCAAACCAGCTGGGGAACGTTTTAACAAAATCAATTCAGAGAAAATCGTGAAATCCTAATTTTTTACTACCAAGCCATTAGCGTGGTTCAGTGTGTATATATGTAGAGATTTTAAGTCGGACTGTCCAATAATAACTTCCCAGCCTTGACAAAATTCAAGGAAACGTGGCACAGTGGATAAAGGTGTTAGTTAGATCCAGTGACATAACACAAAGAGTGTGAGTTCAATACCTGGTTAAGGCAGTGGAGAACTTTGAAAGAGGAATTAACAAGAGATAACATACATCCATTAGAGATGGCACATTAGACCTTTACGACATTGCATTCGGCGGCTGCGATCAATTTAAGGACTTCAGTGACGTTGTAAATTAGGTGCCATTCATCTCCGAAACAGACCCAACCATTTGCTCAACCTTCAGGAGTCGCCTTGGTCTCATAAGTGAACATAACACATGTCCAAAGTCATGTACTTCCGACTCCATTGAATCCTCAAATTCCTATGGCGGGACATTAAAAGAGGCATTTTCAAGAAACTTCGAACAGAAAACATAGTCCCAATGATGCGATTTATCGTTGGGAAGAAGCGGCGGTGAAAATGGCTTTGTTTTTTTGATCGGGTTTCCCACGTGAGTTACGGGTAATAATCCTTAAATCCGTATCTGCCACAATCTCGGAGGTCCCACAATCGGATCATTTCTAACCTTGGCGAAGAGTCCTCGATGATTGCCTCCGCTTCAGCCTTGATGGTCTCTCATGAGATATCTTCGAAGTAATTTGGTGTCCATTGACATAAATATCTTGTTTAATGATAAACCAAAGATTTTCGATAGGATTGAAATCCGAAGAGGCAGACGGCCACAACATCAGGCTTTTACCGTGTATGCTGTAAGAATCTAGGTTTGATTTGGAGATCCTGACAGAATGGAAGAGAGGTTGTGATGTGTGGATACTAGAGTCCTTAAAAGTGATAGAGGTATGTGATTTAGCCATAGATGAAAGATCCCATTTAAAAGAATACAGTAGGCGGCTGTCATCACTTTAAACACGTCAGGCACCATGATTTGGCTAATAAGTTTGTCTCCAATGATACCAGCCCACAACATGTCTCCTTCAAACCTGATGTTGACTTCGTAAACGTTGGTAACGCTCATCTCCGAAATAGACCCAACCATTTGCCCAACCAGGTCTATCAAGAGTCGCCGTGGACTCGTCACTGAACAAAACGCAACGTTTTCATCTGTCTCCCTTGACTTCAATCTGTTCTGTGAGTATCATATTTCCAAGCTCACTTTCCTTATTATGTGTTCTAGAAACTTCAAATGTCTCTGCCTGATGTTAAGCTTAAGTTTTTCTTTATATTTCCATTTAATCTAAAACTTCGTCGTTGCTCACATATTTCTACCCTCTCTCTTTTATCTCCGAGGAGATTGTTCCGCATTCACTGCCATACAGGCGGGCTACTATTACATAACTATTCAGTTGTCTTTTCTTTGTTTCTAACGAAATTTTCCTGTTTCTTAATACTATGCTCAGCTTTCGGAAGGCATCTTTCGCTATCCCAATGCGCCTTCAGTTTTCGTGTGACTCTTTTCGTCCTCTGTTAAAACCACTCACAGATATTTAAATTGTTGTATTTGAATTTGCTATCTCCAATTTGTAATTTGCATATTTTTCTCAAGAAAAAAAACACCTGCTAAGACAACTAGCCAGTCCCTGTGGCAGAGGCCTTTGTCTTGCTTCACCAACCAGAAATCCAACCTGTGTTTTATAACGTAACTGGCTTACGTCCACATCACGGTGAAAGATGTTAAGCAACATCGAGACTGGTAAGCCCCCAGGATGAGTGACCGCTGGAAATACCAAGGTTCAGTAAGCTTGACTCTGCGGTTAATTTAATAAATCGACGTTGGAAATCGGAGAGTCGAGTTTCGATTCCGGTCTGGTTCGTCATATTCACTTACGCGCGTATGACCTCTTCTCTCCACCCCACGTATGGGTTAATTAGTAAGACTTGTGTCACTAAACCATTATTATCTTCAAAAAGAAAATTGTTACATTACTTAGTCCCACCATCCATTGTTCACTTGGACACACCATACCACGTACATAAGAATGAATCTTTCTCATTTCTTTCGGACTTATGAGTAAGAAGTAAGTTCCAGTCAGGCAGTTTCTTCACAAGAACAGACTCCCAGCACGATCTTTTCCCAAGCGCTGCAATCCTGACCTCTTCGAGTCTAGGGTTAAATGTTATCTTTCTTCTATAGATCCATGTACTTTGTTTCTTGTTTTTTTATAAACGCCATACATAACCACACAGTATTCCTCTATCTTGAGTGGCTCTTGGGCTTTTGTGGACATTAGTATAAAAAAAACAATAACAAAACAAATCAAAACTATGCCAACTCGTAAACTCTGACTTATTTTTTAAATATTCAATATTATTTCTGTTCCCAATCAGATCACATTGAAAGTACCGGTCCCGTAAGATCAGCTAAGTTAAGCAACGTCGAGCTTGGTCAGATCCTAGATGGGTTGCCGCTTGAGGATACAAGGTTCTGTAAAGTAAGAAGTACCAGACGAAACGCTTCTTCCCAAAAACTGCTGCTTTCTGGAATAGACTGACGGTTGGATGTTTTTCCAATCACTACAAACTTTAGCTCTTCAGTCCAAGAGTTATCTTTCCTGCAAAGCCCCATGGAGTCCATTTCTTTACTTTTCTTACGCTCATACAACACCACAGGGCTTGCGTGCTCCAGTGATCCCAAGAAGTCGTCTATAGGAGCACACATTGCGGCAAGGTCGAGGAGAGGATACTACACTGAACGCAACCAGCTCCCTGAGAACCCACCCAACGGCGGAATAGGAAAATTACACGATATCAGAGAGCAACGAAAGTCGGCGTAACCAAGCTTGACACACCAAACATCCGACAAAGCTATGGCACCACGTTTGCTAGATCTCACCGCTTTGAGAGCGATGGGATCGCAGAGATGTCCACCAAAATCAAATTAACACGAAGGATCTCCTCCCACTCTTTTTTATTCACAACCATCACTGACACCGCCACAAAGGGAGAGAAAACGAATACTTAAATTGGATGACGATCCTAACGCGATCCTAAATAACACTCCTCCGTGATCTGCGCTGTCGTCGCGTATACTATAATAATCGTTATGCTAATGAACTTCCCTTTTCTTCTTCTTTTATGTGCCGTGTCATTTAGGCGACAATGGCTCTCCACTTCCTCCTATCCCTTGTAGCTCTCAATAAGATTTCTTTTTCACTTTGCTATTTCTCTCAGACCCTGTTCTGTCATCCGCTGTCATCTACTTGCATAAACCCGCTAGGCGTGTCACGCGTTGCTTTCCTTTGTCTCTCGTTCTATCTATTAGTCCTGTGAGTATTATATTCTCCAAGCCCACCTTTCTCATTACATGTCTCAGAAATTTCATCTGTCTCTTATTGATGTTATTATGTAAGCTTCTCCTTGTTTGCATCATCACCAAAACTACATCATTGCTCAGATGCTCGGTACATTATAGAATTCTTCTGTAGAACCATACCTCTGTTACCTTGAGATTCTTCTTTATCTTTGAGAATAACCGGTAAACATTGGCTGCTGAAAACGAGGACATATATCACATAGCAATTCAATACTCTTTAATTTGTTACCAACGAAATCATCCTGCCTCGTAGTACTCGGCCTAGCTTTTGGAATGGGTCTTTTGCCATCCAAATATCGGAGAAAGTGGAACTGGAAGAAAGAAGATAGTAACGCCACTTATATCAATTAATTCCAGAAAATGGAATGGAAGTAAAAGTAATAGGCTGCAAAGCGTAAGAAGTTTTCAAGAGTTTTGACTAGGAATAGACATTAGATCATAAAATTAGTAGTTGATTAAAAGGAAAATAATTCTAAATTTAGTTATATTTGCGCAAAATAATGTACTTAGAAATTGTTTTTCAAAACAAAACAAATATTTTTATTGTCTGGACATTAGGAAATTAATCTAAAGCTAAAACATTACTAACGATAAATGTCACAGCTAAATTTAAATCTATATCGCAGAAAAGTTTTTTAACTGACATTTTTTATACTACGTCCATGCGATAAATTTCACGGGGTTTTGGAAAGGAATATTTTTTTAATCTAAGTGTCACTTAAGATATTTATCGATTTAATAAATTCATTATTTTTGTGGATTACTACTTAATAATTCGAAGTAATTATTTTATATCGCCAGCTGGAAGAATTATCAATAAACCTAATTAGAAATGTATAATTAAATGTGAATAATTCTTTTAGTAACAAAATGTGTTGATTTCATTTCGTTTTGAAGTTTGGAAATTTGAATAATACAAGACAATTAGTCCCATTTAAATTAAAATGACTTCTCTGTTGATTTATGCATATGGTTAAATATGGGTTCCCCCTGAAAACGACTAAAAATGTAATTGTTTATGTTTTGAAAAGAATATATTTACGGCAAATCTGAAGGCAGAGCAAGTTGCAATAACAGTGCATATATATATATATATATATATATATATATATATATATATATATAATTATTTATTTAAAAAAAAATTATAATATGTATAAAATCACTACAAAAATAGCCATTTTGTTTCAACAATCTCGGTGCCTTATCAAGTGATGACGTTGAATGTAAAATAAATGGTTTTAAAAGTTTCAAATTAACAATCCTTCACAAGGGGAAAACGTTGTTACAAAGGCTAGATGGCCCAATCAAAATACAAGTATAGGAAAATTCAAAAAGCTTGACAACGAAGTCATGTTATAATATCTATTCAGATGTTTAAAATATAGGTAGTGTTAAAAAAGAATTTATTCCAACAAATAATTACTAAATTATATGATAAAATTTAATATTAAAATTAAAAACTGTTAATTTCAAAATCAAAATTTCATCGCTATTAAGTTTACAACTATAAAATTACTGAGGAGAAAAGAAGAAATATATATGTTATTCAATTTATTTCTTCATTGAAGTTACTTTAGCTAATTTTATATCCGCTCCTTTGACAATGTATACATTTTAATCCTAAGAGTGTGTGAATGGGGTCCTAAACTCACGCGTAAAACAAACGCATTCAGATTCTAATATATAAGCACCCAGACATATTTATACATATATCATATATATACACACACAAAAAGAGAGACATATATATATATATATATATATATATATATATATATATATATATATATATATATATATATATATATATACTTGACTCTCCCGTCGAATTCGGCGTATGAGAGTCAAGCAGATCAGTTCTTAGGAAACCGACAGCCCGACAACAGCACATGAGATTTGATTATAGTGGTGAAGTTTTCGTGCAGGACCATCCACACATTTTGAAGGAACGAATACACAGACCTTCTGACTGATACAGTCACAATGTCTGTGTATTCGGGGGGGGGGAGGGGTAATTGAAATTTACAATACATTTTTCTATTCAGCCTCATATATATATTTAAGAGGAATTTTCGGATACGTAAGCAAATACTCAAGATTTCTGTTTTTTGGTTTAAAAGCTTCTTTAGATCCGGAAATGTAAGAATTGCTAATTTTTCCTGTTAGCAGAGGTAGCAAATATTGTTGTGGCTGTTGCAAGGCTTTGTCTTTTTTTAAAAAAAATACCAAGTTACAGTCGGATTCTTGTTGGTTTTCTCTTTTAAATTCCACT
The DNA here is from genome assembly GCA_963932145.1 of Acanthosepion lycidas. Classification (NCBI taxonomy): domain Eukaryota; kingdom Metazoa; phylum Mollusca; class Cephalopoda; order Sepiida; family Sepiidae; genus Acanthosepion; species Acanthosepion lycidas. The sequence goes on along the minus strand of OZ010610.1, from coordinate 70,271,042 downwards.
TTTAAATTGCTGGTTACCCGTATCCAGCTGCCAGGGCGGAGAGAAAATTTCTATAACTGACGTCCGTTCAACTAACAGCGCCCAACTGTGGGTTATATTTTACTTACGATGAGCAGACCTTAGTAACAGTTTCTCGTGGAAAAGATTTACCCGGAACCACATCAACTCAGGATTTCAACAGCAGCAGCACCTAAAATGTATAGCGAATATAACTCGAAAAGAAAATAATGTTATAATCAAGATGTTGACTTTCCATAGTACCTTAAACAAAAGATTAGTAAGGAAACTCCCAGCAGTAATAGAAAGAGTGATAACAGTTACTGAATCTGAAAAACCAGTTCTGGAAAATTGTTTTAATAGAAATATTTTATAAATTTCACTCGACACTAACGCTAGATGTTCTGTAAATGAATGGAGAATGTTTACTTATAAGAACATTATGAACAATAATGTGTGTGTTCCAATCCTCATAAATACGTTGGACACTATTGTAAGTGGGTGTAATATTCTGTCTAAGTAGTTCACCACTAGCAGTGGTTTGCCTATTTCACGGCGTTAGCGAGTATTGTATTTTGTTGATGTTATAAAGATTACCATTTCATTTCCAACCTCCCTTTGGGTTATTCCTCCTTCAGTAACCCTTTCTAGGTTACAACAGAAAGAACGAAAGAAAGAAAGAAAGAAAGTGTCTTATACTTTACCTATAAACACTAATGTGTATGTTCCAATCGTTATGAACGCGTTGGACACTATTGTTAGTAGAGTAATATGCTGTCAAATTAGTCCACCACTGGCAGTGGATTACCTATTTCACGGCGCTGGCGAGTATTTTATCTTGTTGTCATAAAGATTACCATTTCATTTCCAATCTTCGTTTTCGTTATTTCTCATTCAGTAACTCGTTCTAGGTTTCGACAAAAACAATTATTCTCACTCTTACCTGTAGTAATTGTTGGTAATTTAATGATAAGATAAAAATAAAAAAGAAAGCGTCCTGGGTATGACGATAAACGACATCCGGCAGCAACGTCTCTTATGGCAAGAGTGGAATATTTGAGAAGAGTGGAAGTGCCTCTCCACTATTGTTTTTCCAAGATCCTCTCTGAACCGAGGTGGTAGGACCAGTTAGTGAACTAGTGAACCCCTAAACAAAAGTTAACAGTATATTTAATAATAAAATGATCGATACAGTTTTATACCAAGCTGATAATCGATACAACACTAACAAAATATATAAAAATACATTTTTATAGCAAAATTAGCAACAATATATTTTATGATCTACATACAATATATTTTACCATACCTTTACTCTTAGAGTAAAGAATTAGTAGGTATCGGTAGTTGATTGGGTTCGGGCTATTTAGATGTTTCAATTAAATTAGCCGTAGATGTTGATAAAGAAAGTCAATCAACAATACGGTGTTATCAGTCGTTGAAGACCTACAAAATATTTAGATTTCGGCATTAAATAACCCATAGAGGTGTTGATATGCCGCTAAACAAAATCCATTAACCAACCAACCGACCAATTATTAAAAAACTAACATGTCATGTGAATTACACAATGAATCTAACTGCGGAATATCTACCAACCGCCCCACGCGGTTAGATGTGGCACAAGGCCGAATTTAATGTGGGCTATCCAAACCCGTAGGCTTGACCAAAATTTCTCGTAGTCTACGTATAAATCTGGGCCGGGTAGCTGTTTCGCGAGACGAGATTCTGCCCTTCGACATCGGTTCGTCTGGAGATCCTCGGGGCAGAGAGTTTGACCATCACATCTGAGGACGAATCTCCAACTGCAGACCAACATACAGTAATTACTACTGTATTTAAGAGAATGGGACATACCCATTATTGTCCGTAGATATGCAACAAGAATTAGTTTTATCGATGGAATCATAAAGCTGAAAAACGAAATGCAAGAAAATGCCGTTAAAATTCTAAGCACTTTAACGCTCAAAAAAACAGGCATCCTTAACTTTCAAACTTTGGCGTTTGATATATCTTCTTTTTTTTTAAATTTTTTTTCAGAAAATCACTCCAAGCAAGGCGGGAGTACCACTAGTTTAAGGGGTTAGAGTATGTTTAAAGAGGAGTATTTTGGAAAAGGTTAAATGAAAGAACAGGTATCATGGTCAAGGCATCAGAATATGTCGATTGACGTTACATTTAAATATTTGAAGATTATAGATATCAGGGAATCAAGAGATAGGGAGTTCCACTGACAGGAAGTGCTAGATGAGAAGCTGTTGGAGCAAAAGCGATAGTTACATTTAGCTGTTTCGAGAGTGAAAGGCTGGGACCGAGATACCAACCTAGTATCACGCGTAAATTCCTGTAGTTTTGGGAACCAGTGAAAGTAGCTCGTCAGTTGCCATGAAAAAATACTTGTAGAAAAGACAGAGGGAAGCCACAGCACGTCTGAGAGATAGCGACTGCAGACGGGAAGCCAGATCAGGGCCAACCACATTGCTTATGCGTCTTTGAATTTTGTCTAGGATCTCGAGATGAACAGCGGGAGCACCAGACTATATATGGCAATTGTGTTCCATGCACGGAGAATGGTTGATTTGTAGATTTGAAGGATGTACTCAGGTAAGAAAAAATTCTGGCGCATCACAGAGAAACAAATCTTGTGGTAGATGTCACTATAGATTCAATGTAGTTGGTCCACTTCAGTTCAGTGGACAGCGTGAGACCAATCAGGCTCAGAAAGGCGCTGGCGTGAAATTGGGGATTAGCCATCCTGATTTGAGGCAAGAAGTGTTACATGTATAACGACTTACAAACGGCTTACTTCCCTTTTGGTTTTAGTTTTATTGCTCTTTTAAATATCCTTCACTGGCCATACATTAGGGAAATGGACTGAATGTAGAAATAAAAGAGAATGAACAAAATTGCTGTGGAAGTCTTTTGTAGGAATAATATAAACCGTTTTTATTAGTAAGTGCTATAATCCCGATATTTTAAAACTAGCACAGGACCTCGAATTTGAGCTCCGATTTGTTGTTAAGTAAGGTAAGAAATAGTTTGTATTAGGTTGGTGCAAAAATAATGACGTAATAATAATGTCGTTTTTTGACGTATTTTTAACGTCAAAAACGACATTAATACGTCATTATTTTTGCACCAACCTAATATATTCTGACGCACGAAACGAAATTGCTATATCACTTTTTTTCACATCGCCAATACGGCTCATGCAAACTTCCAAGTGAATAACGCATTGCACCTACTTGGTCTCACGGTTTCCAATGATATAAAATGAAGTGATAACCGATTCTAAGTTCTGTTGCTGTGTAAAGTTAGTTTATATGGTCGTACCAATTAATTTTCTCTCGTCAGAATCCATCTGGCACATTTATAAATCTATCACGACCCTGCCATGATGCTGCTGCTCTGAGTCTGGATATTCCTGACAAAATCCAAAGAAATGTCTGTAATATAATCGATCACTTTCCCACAGATGTTTCTTCCCTCTGTCTTTTCTAGAAATATTTTCACGACAGTTTTTCCTATGGCCTCTCTTCTTTGTTACATCGACAGTATAAATTTGAAAAAACAAAAACAAAAAAAAACGTATATCTATACGCAAAAAAGGATCTTATAGACAAGAATTTATCAAATTCATAAATTAAACATAGAAAATAACCAAAAATTTCAACTAAAGAATGTCACAATTAATAAAAATAAAGTAACGGAAAATAATCAAATTTGCCGCTGTCGTATTTTGTCAAAATAAAAATCCCAATTTTTTTCAAATATCCTCCACACCTTCGTGAATGATTTACTCCTTTCCCAATTCAACATACAGGACCACTAAAAATGTTAAAAATTTAAAAGAATACGATTAAATTTATAAGCTGTTATTTATTTTTATATCCGCATCACTTACTCACTTTTGTTTATTTGACATTAAATTACATCATTTAGCACCTTCCATAATTTACCTAAACTTTACAGTTAGCCTGAGGAAAACTCATTGGCGTCTCTTAAAATAAAACATTTTGATCAGTAATCAGTAGTTTTTTTTTTATAAATACTTGTAAAATAAAATGCTTACACCTTCCTAAATAAAGTCCACCAGGGAACGGAACGCGTCGGCTAGGATAACTTTTCCTTTTGTATATATATATATATATATATATATATATATATATATATATAAAAGCAATAAAATCCCAAATCATCTTATATGGAGATTAGCCTATTTCGGTAGACGTAAATATATCGGTCGTCTGACTTATCAACCACGGTGTTGACGAATTTATGTCAGAAATAGATATTTGACCGTGGAAGCTGAAAAAGAAAAAAAAAACTTTCACAATTAAATTTCTGTTTCTAACACTCAGAACTCACTCCCCACCGGGGTTGATAAGACAGATGATCGTTATCTTCGTCTACGGAAATAGGCTATTCCCATGTGAGGTGATTATAGATTTTATTGTTTATTAATTATTTGCTCTGTAATAATAAATACATCGAGCTCTTTTTGTGGATCAGTTTTAATATTTTATAATACTTGGATCCAATTGCATTATATACCAACGGATTTGTTAAATTTACTATATATATATATATATATATATATATATATATATAAAGTGCTCTTCGATAAAAGTGATCACCTGATTTTTTTTTTGATACTAAATTTTCTCTTCTCCGATGAAAAGAAAGTTGAGCTAAATTAAAAGGATAAGCGATCTAAAATCCGAAGAAGAAGCTTTGAAATCTCTTTGAATTTAGCAGTAAGTACTGTCAAGCATCCGTTCAGTATAATGTTCTGGGGATGATTTTCTTTTCATGGAACTGGTTCCTTAAAACCTATTGGAAAGACCCACAGGTGCGAGCAGTACAAGAGAATTTTAGAGTCTTTTCTGCTCCCTTCTGCTGAAAGGGTGCAAATCGACCCCACCAAGCTCATTTTTATGAAGTATAATGCTCCCTGTCACAAATCAAATTTGATGAAGGAATACTTTGATGAGAAGCAGATGAGTGTTATGACATGGCCGCACCAATCTCCTGATCTCAACCCCATAGAAAACCTATGGAGCATTATAAAGTGCAGGCTCGCGAGAAAGTAGTTGAGCAACATGCTCCATAAGTCCAATCAGGTTAGTGACTTTTATCGAACAGCAATATATATATATATATATATATATATATATATATTATATATATATATATATATATATATATATATATATATATATATATATAGGGCAACAAGAAAAAAGCGGTAAATTCAGAAAGAAATGAGACAACCGTTGAAAACAAAATCAATGAGTTGTTTAGCCATACGAGTAGGGTAGAAAGAAAGACGAAAGTTGTCTGCTAATGACTTTTAAATAACGAGTCAAAAGATCCAAAAGCAATTAATCAATCATAAAGGAACCAATCAGAGTAAAGTAATTAAATTACACGAGAGTCGATTGATTATTCATAGTCGTGAATGGTCAAGAAATGTTTCTAAAGTTATTCCTGAAAAATAAAACATTGACAATAAAAATGTTCCGCTTTTTTACTGGACACCGTCTATATATATCGCGTGCAACAGCAAAATTGTCCAAATCGTGTAACAGCAAAATTGTCCAAATCGCGTAACAGCAAAATTGTCTAAATCTTGTAAAAGTAAAATTGTCTAAATTGTGTAACAGCAAAATTGTCCAAATTGTGTAACAGCATAATTGCCCGTCCCACAAAATGTTTAATTTCTAAACAACCACTAAGCTAATTGTTTCTTTTTTCCAGATTTTCAGATATGATATTTAGACATCTTGACACTATTTCTCGTAAGAATCACTGAAAAAAATCTTTGAGTTATTCAGCTCGAAAGAGAACTGGTTAAAATCGCTTTGTACCACACCCACAATCTTTCCAAATGAGCAATGGTGAGAGAAAAACGTCATTCCGGCCTTCGGTAATTTTACCAATATTTGTACTCCGACTTCCATCTTCAAAGTTCATTCAAGAAAACGGTGAATAAGTTTTAAACAGTGGGAACAGTAGCGAGGAAAACTGGACCAGCAAGAGTGATCATGATTTCGACTTCTAGATCCATTAGAAAAGATCCAATTCAATCCATAATATATTTGGCACATGAGAGAACAGTTTCAGCTATGCCAGTCCAAAATAGTGAAAAAAGACTTAAAAATGCAATTGTACGTGAAACGTGTGATGCACTATGACAGCACAGAAACTTAGAAAATTAGAGAGGGCAAAGATCATCTTGAATAAGGTTGAAAATGATCTTAGAATAATATATATATATATATATATATATATATATATTATAAAAATAAAATTCATATATATATATATATATATATATATATATATATATATATATATATGTATATATATATATATATATATGAATTTTATTTTAATCCTTCATAAGCTTTCGATACTTAGCTATGATTAATTAATGATGAACACGTCAATTTCGTCGATTACATTATGATTCTTCTGTTAAATCTGAAGAGTAATTTATGCATTCTTATTGGTTAATGTAGAATCCAATAGGGTTATAAAACCTCACACACACACATAACTTGTTGACTCTAACCTGAAATTTTAAAAGCATAGCACACACATCCAAGTATCGTGTGTTTGATCATTTTTTAATTCTATCAATTAAACATGAATCTAACAATAAGACTGATAAATGGCATAAAAATCAAGAATAAAGCCAAAATTAATGGAGCAACGTTTGTGTTTACGGACCATGTCGGAGTGTAATTTAATAATTAGAAAATATGACATCAATAGACAAGGCTTAAAAGAAACAATAAATCCTGATGTTTTAAAAATTAAAGAACCAATTCTATAAGAAGTGTTGAAAAAATAAGCGAAAATGGAAGATTTAAAATTACCTCCGGGAAGAATACAAATAATTTTTCTTCTTCTATGTGACGCGTTCCTTCAGGACATGGATGATCATGGCTCTCCACAAGTTCGTATACTCTGTAGCCATTGGCAGTTAGCATTTTCCCATGATTCCCGTCTGCCATTCCGATATCAGTTTGGTGTTTCGCTGCCTTTCTCAATCCCTCTTACCTTCAATAAACCCTGCACGTGTTAAATTTTTCAGGCTTTTCTTCCTTATTAGGTGTCCAAGGAATTTAAGCTGACTCTTCCGATTCTGAGCATAAATTCTCTTTTTGCTGCCTTTTTCCTAAAGACTTCTTTGTCGGTTACTCGCTCCGATCGTAGGCTTCTCAGAACCACGTTTTAGTTGCCTCCAGTTTTCTTCTTCACCCACCAGGAGATTGTTCAACATTCACTACCATATGAGGTTCAATACCATATTACAATCAAGTACCGTTTAAAGAAGTTTAATCCTATTGTTATTATTAGTTACCAATAGAAGCGTTTAGTTGCATTCTAAATGATCGCTTTTGATCATATATTTGACAACTATCATATTTATGAACATGATTTTAAAATATATCCTAAATGTATTCATGATCGATTGTAAGAATGTTCATTTACTTCTACTTTTATGTATTAGATCCTTGTAGAATGTCGAAGATCATGGCTCTCCACAACATCTTATATTTTTGATACTCTAAGTAATTTAAATATCTTGCCATCTCTGTCTTTGTTATGTCTACAATTCACTCATTCGCATTAAGTAGCTTATTCCTTGAACATATCCTGCGAGTGTTAAATTCTCTGGGCCTTCTTTTCTCATATTCTAGAAATTTCAACTGGAATATTCTTTTTATTGTAGTTCCTATTTACATTAAAACTTCCATAGCAATTTCATCATTCGCTAGGAGAACAATTTCTGAGGGTTCGAGCCTTTTATTAATCGGTGAAGCAATTGCTTAGCCTTGAATGCCATAAAGGGCCGTTGCAAGGGTCTCGTGCACCTCAAATCTCTGATGAGTGACCCCACTCTAATACATCTCAGTATTCCTATAAGATAAAAACCTTGTTTGAACATAATTATGCACAATAATGAATCATATGCAAATATGGGTGAATAATTAGACTAGAAAATAATAAAAAATAAATACGATGTTGGCTTCGTCGGCACCCGCTCGCATCCGAACATCGAGATTGTCAGCTTCTCTCCTTATTCCCTTTCTACCCTCTGGTGGAGGAGGCAGATATTGCTGTGAAGACCCAGCCTACTCGTGAAGTGTCGTCATAGACAGTTTGATGAGGCCATTTCCATGGATTTAATTTTGGTAGATAACTCCATGCGACGTGGGAACCCACACACATGCTTGACCACCCCTCTCCTCGCAGCACAGAAGGGGATTAAAACAAATTAGAGACCTGTTTTGTTAAATAAATAGACAATGCTTCGAGGTAATTTTTAACATCAACTTTCTTGTTAAAAGTTGAATAATTTCAGTACATTAAAAATATGCATTATTTACATTATTCAGATTATTGTCCTCATCTTTGTCGCCATATTTATTACAACGTTTCGACCGTTGTACGCTCCGGCTTTCTTCAGGTGGTTGGAATGTCGAACTGAACCTTTTATTTCGCTCACTGGGGTAGACTGTTCTAGTTCCACCTGCTATGTTTAATGAATGTCAGTTATCAGTTATCTCCTGTTAATTTCTCTCTGAAAGTTCTCCACTGCCTGAACAGGAGGTAACTGATAACTTAGATCCATTAAACATGGCACGTGGAACTAGAACTGTCTACCTCAGTGAGCAAAATAAAGGGTTAAGTTCGACATTCCAACCACCTGAAGAAGGCCGGGGCGTAAGACGGCCAAAACATTGTAATAAATATGGCGACAAAGACGAGGACAATAGTCCGAATATTGTAAATAAGGTACATAATACCTCATCTCAGATATATAGACATATTAAAAAATATGATGAAAAAATAGTGAATTGTTTTTAACATAAGCAAAACCAAATTTAAAGATTAACCCTTTTGGTTCTGCGTTCCTGAACAATTTTAAACACTCTCCCTGAGCTATTGAGTCATAATTCGCAAATAAATGGTATGTAATATATATATATATATATATATATATATATATATATATATATATATATATATATATATATATATATATCACGGTAGATATAAAAATAGCTATGCATGTTTACCTACCGATCAACTGGGTAAAAATGTATAACTATGGTATTAAGTTATATTAAAGTTACTAGCTGGGCATTAAGCCATTTTTATCTACCACTATTCAACCGGTGACTTGCAATTATGTCATTTTTCTCTATCACCGGTAAAGCGGTAGTCAGAGCTGAAAGGGTTAAAACTAAAATAAAGACTGCAGAATGATGTCAGACCCTGTGAAAAAAAATGCCATCCTTTAGTAGTCAGCTGTTTTGTTTAAATTGTAACGTACGTAAATGTCGGTATAAAAAAGCAAATGTTCATAAGACAGGGTCACAAAGCACTGCCCGGGGCCCCCAATCAAATTTGGTGGTACGAAGGTAGTATGCACCGGTCCTGGGCACTTTGGAACCGTCAATTATGATTTTAGCTGTGTCTTTAAAACCCGGTAATTTTAAAAGTTACTCCAAAATTCGCTTGAGGATGAAATGGAACTAATGTCTTTAATTTAATTACAAAATTCGGGCCTTCCATTTTTGAAACATGGTTAGAACTGCGTAGCAGAAAAACCATATTTCAAATCAATTAATTTATAATATATATATATATATATATATATATATATATATATATATATATATATATATATATATATATATATATATATTTATATATATATATATACTGTTATCAAAAAACAAAATGTTTCGCTGTATAACGTTCATCAGTGTGAGTAGACACCCGATTGCCTCAAGCCAGGATCAAGACCCAACCGATCTGGCATCAGTCGGAGATTTTCCCTAAGCTATCAGCTCCCGGCAGAGGGGTAGGAGAAATTTTACGTATTTATTTTTGAATAAACACTCCAGTTACTCAGAGTGCTCAATTCATAGATGAGCTTTGCGTCAGCAGTCAGAGTCACTGTTTACAAATTCGCGCTTTCTCTCTAAAGTGCTCGATCGACTTTTTTAAAAATTTTCAGGGGCGTATACGTATATATATATATATATATATGTATATATATATATATGTATATTATACATACATATATATATATATATATATATATATATATATGTATATATGAAGATATCCACAAAACAATAGATTGGGGATTAAATTTGAAGTCTTCCTAGCTTCCAAATAAAACTGGAGAGGTATGCCTGCACTACTATTTAACTCATAGCTGGAGGAAAATGATTAAGTTGCAGCTCTAATTGGAAGTGAACAGACTTGACGAGAATTTATCACCGCATTTATATTGGAGAGATATCACGAAATCTAAAAGCCCGTATGTACGAACACAATAAAGATCTGCGTTTAGAAAACCATTCAAACTCTGAAAAAGGCCACAAATTTGATTTTATAAATACCACGCTAATTTAAAAAAAACATCAAATTGTCGCCGAAAGTACTTCGAGGGATTCTTATAACTATATTATCAACTATATGCACATGTTATAGATATTACATTACATCGTCAACATTTACTAAATTCTTTATTCGTAAAGAATATAACATTCGTTTATTTAAAACAACCAGTAATATATTTAAAAACGTCCCTATATAAACCTGCAAAAAACCAGCAAATCTAATGTCTACCACACACATACATTTACGAAGATACATTATCATCTGAATCTCACATAGACAAAATAGAATTATTATATACTTACATACATAAAGCACTATTTATGGTTTTGCAGTTATGTTTGTCGCATCGAAGGTGCTTGTCGTCTCTCCTTAAATGCGAATGCCATAAATCATACGTTCGTTTTCATTAACAAGTCGATTGGACGGGGAAGCTGATTAACCAGTGAATATCAAACAATGGCATAGTAAAAATATCAGATATTTTTTCTTCTTTCCTTTATATCTCATTCTCTGATGAAGATTTCATATTGGATACATGTTTCGTATCTGTTGTTTATTTGCGCATTCTCTCGTACTCCGATCCATATTTGATCTGTATTGAATTCAAACTCTCACTCAGTCACACTCTCTCTTTCTATCTAACTCCCCCACACCTAGACAGATGCACACGCACAGACACGCGCACACACACACACACGCACGTATATATATATATATATATATATATATATATATATATATATATATATACTTGTCGAAATAATTAAGACGTATTATGTCCATTTATTTAAGTTTTAATTCTTTTCAAAGAATATTGCGAAATATAGTATTTTCTGTTTTTTGTCTTGTGTTTGTCATGATTTTAAGCGTGCATATATATATATACATATTTATATATATATATATATATATAT
>OZ010610.1:70234697-70257197 GCA_963932145.1 Acanthosepion lycidas | reverse complement strand
GACAAGGAAGAAAGTAAGAAGAAAGAAAAAAAATAAAGAATGAATAAAAAAAAGAAAGCAAAAATTAATAAAAAAGAAAATAAAAAAAAAAAAATGAAGGGAAAATGAAAGACTGTTAAGTAAACAGAAATGAGAAAGGAATGATCGTTAGAAAAATATATTTACTAGAATTAAAAGAATATTTCTGATCAAAGAACAGAGGTAAGAAAAATTAAAGAGGATATTGATAAACAGAAAGGACAACCACGGAGATGAAGAATAAAAAAAATGAAAGAATTTCAATAAAAATAATAGATAGAAAAATAAAAGTAAGGAAGAAGAATGAAAGAAAAAAAAATGAAAAAGAAAATTTAATGAAAGCAAGTTAAAAGGAAATGCAAAACTATATTCTGAAATCATACAAAGAGTTCCAAAGAATCAAAAATAGTGAAGAAAAAAGAAAGAATGAAAGAAATTAACCAAAGAGAGAGAGAAAAAAAAACTGAGAAATGCATCATAAAAAAATTCTCTTCAGCAAGAAAATAGAAGTAAAAGACGTTAAGACCGCATATCTTTCCTCTTTAAACATATCCTCAAGAAACCCACCACATTCCTCCTGACTAACGCCCCATATAACAACCACAAAAAAACAACCCTAAAATTTAGCCTCATAAAACAACCATGACTGAATTAAAAGCCAAACTACCCAAACCTTCATTAAAAAAAGAAAATCCTTTTACATGTTCTTTCACTTTTATATCGTTCCTTCTCCCTGAGTTTTATTTTTTAATACAACCTTCCATTACCAACCTGGCGGACATCACCTGCAAGGGAAAACGTGATGCTTTTGCAAGTAACATCACATAGAGGTGCGAATTTCTAAATTTTTTCCCGGCGTTATTCGTGATGCCCTCCGACATCGATGTCTTCGTATGGTCCGAAGCGATAATCTTTCGCCAAATCCATCAGCACCATTGTTTGGTGAGGGCTCGATATAAATCGAGCATTAAATTAAGTAGAAAAGAAAAGCAGAAAAATACATTTTCTAAAGTTATAAGTGCAATGGCGCTTCTAAATGCATCCGATAAAGTGAGATTGTTTGCAAAGGATGAACACTTTTATGAAATTGCATGCTTTTAGTGAGGAGCAGAAATCCTATCTATCTATCTATCTATCTATCTATCTATGTAAGCGTTTAACTTCAATCTGTTAATATCTGTCCCTGTCTGTCTCTGATTCTCCTTTCTCACTCTCAGTGTATATATATAGAAATATATATATATATATATATATATATATATATATATATATATATATATATATATATATATATATATATATAAGGAGAGAGACAGCATTCTGTTTTCAGTCTGTTCACATCTATCAATCGAGCTATATATCTACGGAAGATATTTATATAGTTTAAGTATCTCCCATTCTATTACAGTCTGTTCACTTATCTCTCTCTCTCTCTTCTCTCTCTCTCTCTGTATATATATATATATATATATATATATATATATATATATATATATATATATATATACTATTTAATTAAACAGTTCATGTGTAACTATCTATGGAAGATGCCTATATATACTTAAGTATCTCGCGTTCTGTTACAGTCTGTTCACATCTGTCTCTCTCGATACACACACACACACACACACACATATATATATATATATATATATATATATATATATATATATATATATATATAGAGAGAGAGAGAGAGAGAGAGATAGATAAATAGATAGATAGATATTTACAATTTGTGCAGTTAATTACGTGGCTTAATTAATTCAGTCAAATTAATAAGATGGCTTTATGACCATAATTACAATAAATTCTTTCAAATCCTTGTACGCAAATCTGTTTTGTAAACATCTATTAAAAGCAGATAATAAGGAACCCTCATATACTATTTCATTTCTGAGATGAGTAATTGTCAATATTCTTATATTATTTTCAACAGTTGTTTTCATTTTCGTTGATGTTATCATAAACACAACGTTTCAACCAGTTACATCATCAGGTAGCCATTGTTTGGCTGATATGGGAAATTTCTTGACTATTGTGACATAATAGATATAACAACATTAAATAATTACCAAAATTCTTAAAATTTCGTAATTCTCATAAAGAAACTCTTGAAAAGACATTCGATAAGTATACAGCGGTATTATATCTAATTTAATATTAATCATCGTCTCATTTGTTACTGTTCACTTTATGAGGCAAATTTGATAGATTTTCAGTTATATTATTTAACGTATATCCAAGATACTATCTAAAAATACTTTTAAAAACTTCGGGGCGGGTCCATGACACCAAAACAAGTTAAAATTGTTTTACATTAAACGTTGAAGAAAAATAAGTAACAAATATACACGACTAACAAATGAAACCTAGTCCCAATAGCAACACAGCGCTATCTACGACAAACTTTCATTAAACTGAATAACTCAAAAACGAAGAATTTACGGACATAGGTTTATTTGAGGTTTATTTACGGACATAGGTTTATTTGAGGTTTATTTGAGGTTTCTTATTTATATGTGAAAAAATCCGCCCGTAAAGTTTGTAAAAGTACTTCTGATACATATATATCAAATAAATAAATATATATATATATATATATATATATATATATATATATATATATATATATATATATATGATGTATATATATATATATATATATATATATTTGATATATATATATATGTATATATATAGCAGAAAAGTATATATATATATATATATATATATATATATATATATATATACTGATCTGCTGCCACAATACACGAAACATATATGTATATAGTTTATAATAATTATCATTATATATCATATATATATATATATGAAATATATATACATATATATATATATATCATATATATATATTTGTATATATATATATATATATATATATAGCAGATTAGTATATATATATATGTATATATATATAGCAGATCAGTATATATATATATATATATATATATATATATATATATATATATATACTGATGTTCTGCCGCAATACACTAAACATATATATATATATTATAATAATAATAATAGTAATAATAATAATAATTATTATTATTATTAACATTATATATATATATATATATATATATATATATATATATATATATATATAATGATGTTCTGCCGCAGTACACTAAATATATATATATATATATATAGTTTATAATAATAATAATAATAGCAATAATTATTATTATTATTATTTTTATTATTATTATTATTATCATTATATATATATATATATATATATATATATATATATATATATATATATATATATATATATATATATATATATATTAAAAAGAAGCGAAGAGAGGTGCCGCAAACGTTTTTGGTTGTAATGTGGATTTATATAGAAAAAGGTACGGTGCAGTAGTGCATAGAGACTCGGATTGAAGAATCGGAGTGCGAATTCCAGGTCGAATTACATTGACTTACCTTTGAAAAGTTATTAATCTTTTTCTCCCTCTTCTCCTGGGTAAATAGCAGGACAGACTGGGTTCTATAACAATAATTTACTTTAGTATTATTTATTTCTTACTGTTTTTTTTTTTTTTTTAATAATATCAATATTCTTGTATTATATCAAACTATTGAGAAACATCTTTTCGCCATAATAACCCCTGTCAATCACCAGTTGTCCATTGACTGGTTGATATAAGATATCTGATGATTATAATGATATTTTGTTCTTATGATATCAGGTTAATGTTCGTCCCTACTAAATTGGTCAGTCACTACCAGGACTGAACACATGACATGATGGCTTTAACACAATAACCAACACATCTCAGTTCCTCCGACTTTTTCGATTTCACCCCAAGCATTGCAGTAAAGCCAGTGAGACACATGGGGTTACTGGGCGTGGAATAGTTAGAAACGGGAGCATTGCCAAGGAGCGAGAACAAAAGAAGAGTAATCAGAAGGACAGTAGATAGCGATTTGATATTGCATTAAAATTTTTAGGGATTAAAGTTGACTGGAATGCTTGGAATCGGAAGTTCCTCGTTTAAGAAGTGCGAGAAAATAAACTGTTATCGTAGAACTT
Organism: Acanthosepion lycidas; assembly: GCA_963932145.1. Taxonomy (NCBI): domain Eukaryota; kingdom Metazoa; phylum Mollusca; class Cephalopoda; order Sepiida; family Sepiidae; genus Acanthosepion; species Acanthosepion lycidas. The sequence continues at coordinate 70,253,104 of OZ010610.1, read as the reverse complement.
ACGGCTCTACCTGGCTAGCTCAATTGTATTGCGGTTAAATTTAAAAATAAATCGAAGGGAAGATCCGAATCCTTCCAATGAAAGAATATATAGAAAATTCAAAGAGGTAACCTTACGGCTTGGTAAACTGACTGACGCTGAGCCTCCAGATCATTAGCAATAATATTGCTGATTCATCTTTGAATTTTAACAAGAAGGAAAATATCAGGCGTACTGGCACATATGTGATAGCAATATAGTAAGCATGGACGAATGGTAGACTTTTAGATATGTATGATAGATTTTGGATAGAAAATTATCTCGCACGATACATTTAACCAAGTATTTTGGCAGCTACTGAACTGACAGATTCAATATAGTTTTTCCACTTTAGGTCAGCTGAGAAAATTACCCCGAGAAGTCGCAAAGAGTCACTTGCCTGGTGGTTAGCATCAGTCATGCTGATGGAAGGGGGAGAGCTGTCTTTCAGATGATGAATGGAGAAATGTTTAATTTTGCAGGTATTAAAACTAAGAAACCATCTTTTGTTCCAGTGAACAAGAAACTTTAGGTAGTTTTGATCATCGGCTGCCATATTGATCATTTCGAACTAATCGGTACATTATTTACATTATTCGGACTATTGTCCTCATCTTTGTCGCCATATTTATTACAACGTTTCGGCCTTTCAGTATCTGTCTATATTTCTGAGATGAAGTATTATGTACACTATTTATATTATCCGGACTATTGTCCTCATCTTTGTTGCCATATTTATTACAACATTTCGGCCCTTCAGTATCTGTCTATATTTCTGAGATGAAGTATTATGTACACTATTTATATTATCCGGACTATTGTCCTCATCTTTTTTCCCATATTTATTACAAAGTTTCGGCCCTTCAGTATCTGTCTATATTTCTGAGATGAAGTATTATGTACACTATTTATATTATCCGGACTATTGTCCTCATCTTTGTCGCCATATTTATTACAACGTTTTGGCCTTTCAGTATCTGTCTATATTTCTGAGATGAAGTATTATGTACACTATTTATATTATCCGGACTATTGTCCTCATCTTTGTTGCCATATTTATTACAAAGTTTCGGCACTTCGGTATCTGTCTATATTTCTGAGATGAAGTATTATGTACACTATTTATATTATCCGGACTATTGTCCTCATCTTTGTTGCCATATTTATTACAAAGTTTCGGCACTTCAGTATCTGTCTATATTTCTGAGATGAGGTATTATGTACACTATTTACATTATTCGGGCTATTGTCCTCATCTTTTCGCCATATTTATCACAACGGTTCGGCCTTTCAGTATCTGTCTATATTTCTGAGATGAGGTATTATATACACTATTTACATTATTCGGACTATTATCCTCATCTTTGTTGCCATATTTATCACAAAGTTTCGACCGTTGTAAGCTCCGACCTTATTCGGGTGGTTGGAATGTCGAACTGAACCCTTTATTTCGCTCACTGGGGTGTCTTTAAAGTCCCGTGGCAGAGTGAATAAAACCGTTAGTTAGATCCAGTGACAGAACCCAAAGAGTGTGAGTTCAATACCCGGTTAAGGCGTTGGAAAACTTGGAGAGGGGAATTAACAGGAGATAACTGATAACTGACATCCATTAATCCCTAAAAATCGGCAAAAGTAAACGTGATTAGTTCGAATCTCTCTATTTTTGGGGATTCTTTTATTTCCAATGCCAAATATAGTTGATATAGATGCTTTTATAGATACAATGTATAGACATAACATATTTATTAACCAAAATAATAAAATTATTTCGAACTAATACAAGAATAATTACTTACTATGAATGATATATCTAAAACATTTCTTTGCAAAATATTTGTTCAAATGTGATTTCTGAAAATTTCATTTCATTCTCCCGTTATACAATTTGTATACAGAACTCGTGATATAGATTTTTTTTCAAAGTTATATAGATTTTTTTTTATTTTTTAAGTTTGACATTCAGATAAATCTTTTTGGGTGATTCAACAAGTTGGAATCTTAAGGATTTTTTTTTCTTAATGTGATTTCTTTATCTGTGTTTTCAGATGTTTCTTCCAAATTGTAATCGGCTTCTTCAAATGCGACTTGCTTATCAAAATGAAGCTACCAGCGTGTTAAGGTCGAGTAACAATGGACAAACACACACATGATTCCACTCTATAGAAATCTTCAGAAAAACTCGCAGGAATTTTCGCGTGGTTTTACTCACACACCCGCGCGGGCCCGCATATATATATATATATATATATATATATATATATATATATATGTGTGTGTGTGTGTGTGTGTTTATATATATATATATATATATATATATATATATATATATATATATATTATAATATTTTTTGTTTAAAAATAGGATTCCTCCGCTACATAAGAGTTATCATGTTTAAAAAACGGGAGCCTAAATCATCCAAATAATTATTAAAATTAAGTTGAATTAATGTGCTTAGTCCCGTTTCATTTTCAAGCGAAATTTTAGGAATAAGCTATCTCTTGGTTTACGTGTGTTTTTAAGCATGGTTCATTATAAAATTCGTTATTGTGGGAGTGGCTAGGCGAGTAACCTTCGTTAAGTGGTCAGAGAGTTAATCTTTATCTATAGATTCATCATCTTCTGAGAGGTTTTGCTCAGATTGGGTAGGGTATCTATTTCAAGGATAATGTTGGCGGTCATCCTCTTGTAAGTTCCCAGTGAGGGATATTTTTATGGCGCACCTACAGGTCGTTATGTGTCCGGAGGATTAAGTTTCTAAATAATGAAAAATTATTAAACCATAGGTAGGAGTTAACGGTTTTTTGCCGACATCAACAAATTTTCGCATTAAATAATTAGCATAAAAAAATTCCATAGTTTAATAAAAGTCTTAAAATCTTAGCCAAATCATTAAATAGGAAAAAACCTTTCTGTAGTCGTCAAAAAACCAATTGAAAAAAACAAATTGAAATTCCGTACCATACGGTTTGTATATAAAACACCCACTTGAATAAACAAATAAATAAATAGATAATCAGATAGACAATAATAAAACAAAATCCTCCTAACACATAGCGACTTGTAGGCGCACCATAAAAATATCCCTCACTGGGAACTAACTAGAGGATGACCGCCAACATTAGCCTTGAAATAGATACCCTACCCAACCTGAGCAAAACCTCACAGAAGATGATGAATCTATAGATAAAGATTAACTCTCTGACCACGTAACAAAGATAAGTCGCCTAGCCACTCCCACAAAAACGAATATTATAACGAACCTTGCTTAAAAACACACGTAAACCAAGAGATAGCTTATTCCTAAAATTTCGCTTGAAGATGAAACGGGACTAAACACCTTAATTCAACTTAATTTTAATAATTATTTGGATGGTTTCGGCTCTCGTTTTTGAATCATGAGAACTCTTATGTAGCGAAGGAATCATATTTTTAAACAAAAATATTATAATATAAGCTCTATTTCTGTATGGAACACTATCTTCTTAAAAATAAAAACTAAAATACTAAGGAACTTCAGATTATGCACCCAACGTGTTCTTTTCTATTTTCTGCATACCTGCGCACTTACATGCACACACACACACACATATATATATATATATATATATATATATATATATATATATATATATATATATATATATATATATAAAGTGAACATTGAAATCAACACTAAGATGCGATGGGCTGTTTCATGCTGGACCCAATCGTCAGGCGGCCTGACGATTTCGTCCAGCATGAAAGAGACTGTCGCCTCTGAGTGTTGACTTCAATGTTGACTTTTAAATTTATATTGACATACATTCCATCTCTGATACTGAGCACTTTATCCCATAAATATAGCACACCTTAAAACTATATTTCGTCACACACACACATATCTATCTATCTATCTATCTATCTATCTATATATATATATATATATATATATATATATATATATATATATATATATATATATACGTATTTGTATGTGAAAACGTCTATATTAATGTATATTTTAACAGCAATATTTCTTTTAAATATAGTTCGTTGAATGTGAGAGACAAGGAAAATTTGTCTAATTTTTTATCTTTTTTCGTTTGGTGGGGATAAGGAAGGGGTAAATTGTCCATATTATCCATTGTCGCAAGATCTTTCGGCCACCACTTTAGCCATTTTCAAGGTGGTTTGTGTTTATGTTTTGCCAATTTCTTTTCATATTTTACTATTTAAGATGTATTCATTTTTGTTGACTTGAATACAAAATCCAACGTTTATTCGGAGATTCACGTGTAGAGCACGGTTGTAATTAGAGTAAGCGTATTTGTCTAAAAACAAAACATAAAAATATAAATTTCAATACAATTTCCGCTGTTGAATAAGCTGAGATTTATTCTCGAGGCGAGATGTTTTATACAGGGCCTCTCTCACATCCAGATGTTTTCGGTAATTCGATTTATATAAAATGTTATTGTTTTTGCCAATTTCTTTTCATATTTTACTATTTAAGATGTATTCATTTGTGCTGGTTTTGGATACAAAATGCAGCGTTTATTCCGAGATTCACGTGTAGAGCTCGCTTGGAATTCGAGTTAGCCTCTTTTTCTAAAAAAGAAACATAAAAATTAAAAAAGTCAGTATCATTTCCGCTGTTGAATAAGCTGAGATTTATTCTCGGGGGCAGATGTTTTTATAAAGGGGCTCTCTCACATCCAGTTGTTTTCGGTAATTCGATTTATAGAAAATATCAATTTTTTCGAACAGAATCTTTCTGATGGGTTCTTTTAATCTGTGGGTTGCTAAGTGCCTTTTTAAACTACTTTTATCAGATAAGTGGCGCGTGAGACGTCTACTCTAGGATAAGCTTCAAGTTCATGGATTAATTTCTTCGTAACCTTAGAAAATTGATTAGAAAATTACCACAATTTTCTTTCAAAGAGTTTTTATTTCCCAAAACTATATTCAATCTCATCTGAGACCATCTTGAGGGTGTTAAATTGTCTGTGAATGTATACATATATTTCGGTAAATTAAAAACATTTCTTTTGAAAAGACCACAACCAAAATAAAACGACATGGTATATCTAAATTATTTAACAAAATCTGTTTGAATGAAAATAGTCTGTCTGAACACACGCACCTCCATACGCAGCCCCACATACTCATGCACGCGCACAGACACAGAAAAACCATATATATATATATATATATATATATATATATATATATATATATATACGCACAAATGTGTAGATATAGGCCTGTGAAATAAATCGGAGAGATAATAAAAAAAAAATGTTTACAATAAAAGTTGTTGTATTTTTTATATTTTTACGGACTAAATTGAAGCACGTATTGGAATGATTTTTAAATTGGAACTTTCTGACACGCCTGTGATCTTTCTCAACGAGACAAGAAACAAGAAAATGAAGTGAGATTTTCTTTTCCAGGCATTTTTCATGTATTATATTACCAAATAGAAACTATTAGTATCGAACACACGGTTGCATCTAAGTATTTTATCTACCAGCATCTTCCTTTCCAGTCGAGATTGATCTTCAAAAATTTAGATACAGCGTCAATCGTTATCTTGTGCCTTTTTAATCCTTGTTCTTTTCTTGTCCTGCATAATGTGTTGTTTTTCTTATATTCTTTCACGCCCAGGAATCCCCTACTTCTTAGTGACTTTTGCTTGGGATTTAAATGATTTAAAAAATAATAATAATTTCTTTATGTTTTTTTTTAACGTTTATCATTTAGAATTGTTCTTTTGTTTTTAATAATCACTATCCTGTTCCCAATGTGTGAGTCGAAAGTCCATTTCCTATGTGTCTATTTTCATTTGTTTTGGTATTAAAATAGAATAGAAAGCTGTGGAGGATCATGATTTCCTACGTCATTTTGTGATGTCAACGAATACTCGTTGTCACTTTCGTAACGCTCGTTGTAGTAGAGACTTTGTATTCGCAGATAAAGCTATAGTCCGCTGCTGAATAATACTAGTTCAGATGCCTTCGAATAGCACTCGCATTAATAGTACTTGCTCGATAATACGAGCTCGAATAGTAATCATAATAGTGATCAGAATAGAGAAATAGTATAGTGAATAGTATAGTGATAGAGGATCGTGTAAGAAGAGTGATCCGTATAGTAATAGAGGATAGAATAGAAATAGTGATCAATTTGACGCCACGCTAATTCCCATATATATATATATATATATATATATATATATATATATATATATATATATATATATATTTCCTTTACCATCACGTGATATACTTATTCGAAATGGAATCACCTGTGTTTGCTTACTGGTGATATGTGTTCAAACTCCAGAGTCGACAGCAACACTTATATGACAGAAACCAAGGACGTGTGTGTTAGAGTATTGTCCTAATGAAAGAAAATCAATTCTGGCAATTTTATTTGGTATTTGATCTTGATTGACTTTTATGACTGCCTTAGCAGTGATTGACTTCCCACCATTGACAAGTCAGGTCGACTGGTTAAGATCAGCGAATTGGAAAGCATTTACTGTAGCACATGTTAATTCATCAAGACCAAATATGTATATCTTAATACTTACAGTCAGTTGATTAGAATCCAAGAGATATTAGAGACCCTATCAAAAAGTATTCTGCATTTAATCGCCTTCAATTATAGTAACGCCGTTGAACAATACTGGTGTCAGACGCCTTCGAATATCACCCTCACTAATAGTACTTGCTCGATAATACTCACTCAAAAAGTAACCACCGTATAGTGATCTGAATAGAGAAATAATATAGTGAATAGTATAGAGAATAGCGGTCCGTATAGGATAGACTAGAATTGATGGTCCGAATAGTAATAGAGGATAGACTAGAAATGGTGATCTTTTCGATGTCACGCTACTTTTTACTTATACGTTTTACCCTATGGTCACGGAATCCACTGTATTCAATAATGGGATCGCTTGCGTTTGCTCAATGGCGATCTGTGTTCAAACTCAAGTGTCGGCGGTGATAGTTTATTCATATAAACACCTCCCATTTGAGATGACTTCCTCTGGAATCTATATTTCTCCAGCCTCGGTTTAATATTCAAATGACCCGTTTCTGTTCTTTTTCTTTTAATGTACCTCACTAATTTCTGGTGACGTCAAAGATCTCATACAATATTTCCATCGGTACCTCTTTTCGTGGACTTACTAAATCAGTGAATCTCCGTTTGAACTGATTAAGGTGTCACTTTTGTCCCCATCTTTGTCCCTGTATCATGATATGTTATTTTGCCGACTCGTTTGTTTTTATAACACCATCTTATCAGAATTCAGAATTCACGCTGGTTTCTTCGTTTGCTCACTGGCGATCTATGTTCAAACTCAAGTGTCGGCAGCAACACTTTATTCGTACATAACAATTTGGTAAATACTTCTTACAATACTAAATATCTTTCGACTTTAAATAACCCATTAGCGGATTGATAGCCCGTAAGAAAAATGAACAAAACCAAAACGCTATGTTAATCTCAGTATTCATCTGTTTTACTACAGAATCTTTTCTTCATCTCTGAAGCCATTGTCTAGCATTTACTGATATATAAGTGTTTTTTTTCTCCAAAGAATATATTAAGATGACTCATTTCTAGTATATTTTCTTGTTGTCACATTAAAAAACTTCGTAAAACCGCTTATCCATGTCGCCTTAGAATAATTTTCTTGCGACATCGTCCATTCTTCTTTTTCTTCACGTCTACGCCACTCCTCTCTCTCTCTCTCTCTCCCTCTTTCTTTCTGTCTCTCTTTCTCTCGATCTATCTATCTATCTATCTATCTATCTATCTATCTATCTATCTATCTATCTCTAGTCCTGGGTATGACGATAAACTACATCCAGCAGCAAGGCGTCTGATCAGGGTTGTTTCGAAACGTGGAACCAACCGGTTAATTAGTAACACATGTTAAGGACCCAACTTTGATAAAGAATGAACCCCAAAGCAAAACACTATGCTAGCAATACATTATTATATAAATGTTATATACCGTACCTATGAACCCTAATAGGTATGCCCCAATCATCATAAATACGGTGGACACTATTGTAAGTGGGGGTAATACACTAAGTAGTCCATCATTAACAGTGGTTTACCTAGTTCACGACGCTAGCGAGTATTTTATCTCTAGTTGAAACCATAAAATTGTTATAAAAATTATTCAAATCTTCTCCTACTCCTCCTACCACATCTTCTTCTTCTCCTACTCCTCCTACCACATCTTCTTCTTCTTCTCCTCCTCCTCCTTCTCATCCTCCTTCTACTCATCCTCATCCTTCTTCTTCTTCTTCTTCTTCTTCTTCTTCTTCTTCTTCTTCTTCTTCTTCTTCTTCTCAGTGAATCCTAATAATATAAAATATTGAAACTCATCCACAATTGCTGGTGCTACTACAATAGTATTGAATGCATAATTACATGCATACATACACACACACACACACATACACACACACACACACACACATATGAAACCCCCATATGGCTCTAAGGAAAACATTGTATGTCATTTGCATACGTACATATATATATATATATATATATATATATATATATATATATATATATATATATATATATATATATATGCGCCCTTTTTAACGCATCCAGGAACAAAAAATGAAGAGGGGTTCTTTCGGGGTAATTTATTTTTGCATGTTTTTGCTGCGATCTAGAAGGGAGTGGGCAAGTTGCTTGCCACGATTAGTCAAGTAGAGGGTTTGCAGATGATTCTTTGTGGAAAATATATTCAAGGATTATGCCTTAATTTCTTAAAAGCTTATGCTAACATATATATATATATATATATATATATATATATATATATATATATATATATATATATATATATATTTAGAAGTCGATACAACTATATAACTGGCTGTTTATATTTTAATGCTTTATAGATGTACATATTTATATATGTACATATGTACATATCTGTCTCCATCTCTCCCTCTGTTTCATTATCTATCTATCTATCTATATATATATATATATATATATATATATATATATATATATATATACAAAAGCATATATCTGTTTCCTTCTCACGTTCTCACTTTTTTCAATATATATATATATATATATATATATACATGGTCATGTATATATATATATATATATATATATATATATATATATATATATATGATCATCTATATATATATATATATATATATATATATATATATATATACATACGGTCATCTATATATATATATATATATATATATATATATATATGGTCATGTATATGTATATAAACATATATGTATAAGTATATATATATATATATGGTCATGTTTATGTATATGTACATATATGTATGTATAAGTATATATACATACATGCATGTATAAGTTATATATATATATATATATATGTGTGTGTGTGTGTGTGTGTATATATATATATATATATATGTAAACGCCCATGCTCAGATACTTGTCCGTGTTTGTACATTGGGCTTTAATTCACTACAGGGTTCATTGAATTCTTATCTCTTGAGCACTTGCAAGGGTTCCTTGAAATAGGATTAAGACGCCTGATGGAATTTAACGAGGTAAATAAATACGAATAATGGAAATTAAACAGGATTTTAGTCGCAAATCTTTTTTTATTTTTCATTCGCGTTCCTTTTGTGAATATACACGTGTGCTTTGACGAGAAATAGGGTGTAGGTGCAATGGTGCGTACCAAATAAAGAAGAGGAAAACTAAGTGAAAGGAACAGCTTCCCAAACGGCCATCTTTTGTTTGATGAATAAAACGTATACAGGCCTCTATCGTTGCTATACTGTACGCTTGGGTAATGAAATGTTTGCGTATAATTATAGAATTTAACTCTGTATAAAATCGTAAATCACAGAAAATCCGATTGTTATACTATGAAATTACTTTCGATAAGATGGTGATATATAAATGTGTTTTACTACTATGTTGACTCAATTATTTAATTTTTGTCGGATTATCAACCCTATAGGTTATTTTATTCCTTCCCCGATAACTATTTTATAAAAAAATTCCATTTTCATTTGTTTGTTTTTTTAATATAGTATCTAATAAATTGACACTCCTTGGAGTACCCGAGCAGTGGTTAATATTTCTACCAGCGGTATGTCTCGCTAATTGGACTCGTTTAAAACTCAGAAGAGTATAAAACGGATGAAGATCGACTAAGAACAGAGGTACTTTGAAGTACCCAAGGAGTGGCTAACACCTCTACCAGACGAATGAATTGACAACATGACACGTTTCAATCCCAGAAAGACATAAAATGAATCAAGGTCGACAAAGGACTTTGGTACCTTGAAGTACGTGAGCGGAGGCTAATACATCTAGCAAACTTGACTCGTTTCAAGCTCAAAAGGTAATAAAAAAGGATCAAGACTGACTAAAGATAAAGGCAGCTTAAAGTACCCGAGTGGTGGTTAATATTCTCTACCAGATGTATGCGTTGATAATGGGACCAGTTTGAAGCTCAGAAGGGCGTAAAATGAATCAAAATCGACTACGAACAGAGGCACCTTGGAGCACCTGAGCGTGGCTAACATCTCTACCAGACGTATGTCTTGAAAATTGGACCCGTTTCAAGCCCTGAAGGGCATAAAAAGGAACAAGATCGACGTAGAAGCACGCCTGTAGTTGTTTATATTTTACCGTTATTTTTTGAACGTGTTCATTCGTCGGTGTCTGAAAGATAAATTTGGGTAAAAACGTATATACACGTCTACACCGAACAAGTAATCGAGGTCGAAATGTAAATATTTTGAACCTCCCTTTAAGTCTTCATGTACATACATTTCCTACATAGTTTTAAACTTTCAGAGCAAACGTAAATTTTATAGATATGTAGCACTGGTCAAAAGAAAATGATACTGTCCTTAGACACCAAACCACTATTTTATCTAATTTGAGTACGCTGAATCTGAAAATGTCCTTACTTTTTCTTGATTTGTTACCCTTTTTTTCTATACAAAAATGCCTCTTTTCGGGGAAAAAACATTTTTTCATTTGTTTTCTGTATATATGACATTGTCTGATGCCAATATTTATCAAAATAAAATCGTATAAAGCACTTAATCCGTATCTAAACCAACAAATATTTGTCTGCTTATTGAGAAATACTATTTTTGTAACAACAATCAGATCCTAAGTCTTTAAAAAATAACACGATTGAATATACAAAGACCAACAATTATTTACATCAAATCATTTAATAAACTAACAGCAGAAAAGAAACCTTCGTGAACATAAGAACATTGGTAAAAATTTTCTCTTGATTTTCTGTCATGTTCAATGATATTTAAATCTCTTTTGATTTTACAGTAGTATCATGTACAATGGAATAGGTGCGTTCGACTGGGATGTCTTTAGTTGGAGTTTCTTTCCAACTGTGAAAACAAAATGATCTCAATATACTTGGCTTCCTTCTGTAGTGAGGCAGAATTAGAAATTGCGCATTAAAAGCATTCGATCCTTGCAATGATTAATTAATGATGAACATGTCATATTCGTGTAGTTAATGATGGACTACTTAGTGTAGTGTAAACTGATGGAATAAATTTATGAATATCAAATAGAAGATTTTATGGTTTCATTTTTTTATCCCCTTAATTATCAGGTTTATTAAATTGTATTATTGATAAAGTTTATCAATTACTTTGAAATTTGGCGATAAATTAGAAAAAAAATAATTGAACGCAAAGCACTTTTGTCTTATAAAAATAGTTTATTTCAGTTGGCTGAGATAAATTGTTCAGCCTTCCTAAAAATCGATGGGAATAACTAAATTTTGCGATCAGCCAAGATGGTAAACTGATCTTTTTTTCCGAAACTGAGCAATTTCAGTAGAGCAAATATGGGAGCCAACCATTAAAACTAATATTATTTTCAGAATCAGAACCATCTAATTTGCTAAAAAAATGTTTTGTTTCTTGCCTCCAAAAAACAATGTCGGCCAGTGTAGTTGGTCTATTGTAAATGTTACATATTTTTGTAAAAACCTATTTCTTTGGTTTTGTTGTCTTACTTCAGCATTATATCAATTGGTTATTGCCGAAATCTTAATAGATTCAACGCAATTTTATGCTTCAACTCCATATCTTTTGTACATAATTTATACTATCTAGGTAAATGTATCATTTATGGAGTCTGTATATTGTCCATTGTAGCTGATATTTACAAATGTCAAGTTCGAAAATATTATAGATATGTACATATGTATGATTTTCTGAAATTTTAAGATTTTCTCTCATTTTTTAAAACATTTTTTCTTCTTTTTTTGTATGGGATACATTCGGAATTACATGCGCAAACATTTGAGATTAACCATTATTTGTCTTAAATAAATGGGTGCATTATATATAAATTTGTGTCAATTGTTTGTTTTACGTGTGTCAAATTCTTCCATCGATATTTCTTCGTTAAAATTCAATATAAGAGAACTTCTTGACTATGAACGGAACAGATGTAGGAAAGGTAGGTGTTTTAAAACATTATATATATATATATATATATATATATATATATATATATATATATATATATATATGTGTGTGTGTGTGTGTGTGTGTGTGTGTGTGTGCGTGCGGCCCCCTTTGGAAAGTACCTGATAATCATGCCACGTGTTGACCCTGCCTTGTGTGTAAAATTGGGTAGACGGAACCCTTGGAGGCCGTCGATAGTCACAAGTCATCCTAACCGAGGATGAGCTGGCTTCGTTCAGATTGTTAATCACGCTAGATTTCACGCTCTCTCCGAGAAACTGTAACTAAGGTCTGATCAGCATAGTTGCAGTATAAACCCACAGTCGTTGGCTCTGTGAGTGTTGTACAAACACAAATATGCCTTATATATATATATATATATATATATATATATATATATATATATATATATATATATCGGATGTATCAGAAAAAATGTCCATTTCTTAGATTAAGCTTTGAATCGGTGTGTCTTAAAAAATGATTAAAGATATATTACTGGAATTCTCCAAGGTTTTTATAATACTTTTGGACTCTACATTGAGCAATAAGAATGTATAATTACTCTTCAAGCATAATAGAAAGATCGTGATGAAAACGATTATAAACGAATATGACATGTTCATCATTAATTAATCATTGCAAGGATCGAATGCTTTTAATGCGCATTTTCTAATTCTGACTCTCAACCCATATTCTCTGAACAAGAAATGGCCATTTTAACTGTAATTCTGCTTTTATAAGCCTACAACCGGAACTCAACTTTCGTTCAATTTGCACTTGTTTCCGAAGTGTACATTTATCCAGGTTTATTCCTATTCGGAAACTAAGCTACTGTTGAGATAAATTAAATTTAAGCCATCGACTGTAACAAAAGCCTGTATCTTCCTTGAAGCGAGAGTATTTACATACAAATAACAGAGCGTTATGGTGGCCATATCTCGCTTAGGGATGAAAATCCTGTAGTTAGAACAACATTTTTCTAACAACAATACAATTAAGCTGATTAAATCGGAAGAAATAAGTATTCAGTTGCCATCAATGGAATCTTACGGTAAGAAAAATGGACGTGCTTAAGCGAGCAAGAATTCTAAATTAATAATCTTTATAAAGAGATGATTAAAAGAGATAATTTAAAGAGCGGCCAATATACTTAGCGGATACTGGATTAAATACTGAATTAATTACTGGATTAAAATTTATAAGATATTTTTTTATTAATTTTAAAAAGAGCAATTAATTCAGTATTGCAACCATAGCTAAACTGTGAATCCAGAGCTGTATGTAAATTTAAAAACTACGATATATGGCCTCTAAGATAATGGATTTCAATACTGTTTTTACTGTCCGATAATGGGCGATAACTAAAAAAAGGGAGATAATCTATGTCGCGAACTTATATATTCGTGCCCCACCAAATAAAACGGAGTGTTATGAATAATCAAGAGTGGTCTCCCTTATTTTGTTACTTTCCTCTTTAAAAGAGCTATTTCTGTTTACTGGGATTATAAAAGGACACTATACGTGAACATTGTATTCTCAGTTGAATAAATCTTTCTTAAAGCCTACACCTGCTTACTTTTGTCATTACATGGAGTACCAAAATGATGGTTTATTCATTGACGCCGGTATTATTATAACTAACTTCACTCCTCGGCAGTAAAGACTGGAAAATACCGATTTGGCCTAATTCAGACAACAATAGTTTATTTATTGTCTAATCCGACTGTTGTAAGGTTAAAGCAGTGGTTTTCAACCAGGGTTCCGCGGAAACCTAGCGTTCCGCCAGTAAAGCCCAGAGGTTCCGCCAGTAAAGCCCAGGGGTTCCGCAAGAAGATATACAAGTACTATGATTGACAGCACAATTGCTGTCTGTGGAAGATCGTGTGTGTCTGTCAAAAACACGACCCAATATTAAAGATTTGTGCAAGAAGCTCAGGCTCAAGTTTCTCATTGAATTTTTATTGAAAATAAATGTAATCCATTTAAACTGAAGTTTTTTAATACATGTGTAATAACCGTAGAAGCAAGATTAAAATTCCATATGTACGTATACAATATTTTTAAAGTTTGTCTTTGTATTTTTTGTGAATAAATCTGAAGATGTGTTTTTATTTTATTTTATTTTAATAATTGAAATCTTTTTTTTTTTTTTTTGTTTTTTTGCATAAGGCAATTAATTTATTGCAGGGGTTCCTCGAGGCATTGGAATGTTTCCTTGTGGTTTCGCTCCACCAAAATGGTTGAAAACCACTGGGTTAAAGTATAGCAGTATGAGTTTCGTAAATTTTAGTACCGTAGCGAAGACCTTATGCTAATAGTTACCATGAAAATATTAATGGAAAAGGCACGGGGAGGCAATATTACGGCGGTGTTTGAAATAACTAAAGCCGAGATGCCAGGCCAGAACAAATTCCTGATTCTTGATTGGTTTTTATCAAGAATCTCTAAATAGCGAGTATTTGTATGAGAACAAGTTATAGGAACAGACAATGAAAAAACGAGAATCCTGGACAATACGTTTCCATTCTGTATGTTTCAGCGATTTGAGTTTAATCTTTTTACTTTGATAAAGCGCGCGTCTCAACCAAATTTCCTTTTTCAACGTCAAGCGTTCAACACATTCACACATTAAAAAACTGAAATTTAAAAAAAAAAAAAAAAATTCAATGAACTAATCTGAAGGCAAGAAATTGCAATTTGTCATACAGACGCAACACAGGTGATTATCAGTGAAAAGGAGAAAGCATTTCGATAATGGTTCCGGTAAAATGCCACCCCTAAAAATAAGCGTCAGCAATTTTTCAATAATAATCTGAATCATCCTTTTTCGTTACATCATCATCTAGAAATGTTCATATCGCCACTGTTTTTTTTTTGTTTTTTTAATATTCATTCTTTCTTTTTCTTTGATTTTATTCGTCTTTTTCTGTTGCTTGGTGATGTCTTTTTAAGTCATATTTCTCCTTTTTTTTATTTTCCCATTCTCCTCTTCCTCCTTCTCTTACTCCTCCTCCTCATTTTCTTCCTGCTATTTTTCTTTCTCTTACTCCTACTCCCTCTTTGCCTTTTTCTTCTTTTTTCGAACATTTACGCTTTCTGTACATGCTCAGTACAGGAAAATACTTCTAAAATATAACTTCTTTTTCTTCTTCGTCTTTTTCTTTTTCTTCTAATCCCCCTCCTTCTCCTCTATTTTCTTCTTTTTCAATTCCGCTTATTTGTCTTCTTCTTCCTCTTCTATTTTCCTCTTCATAGTTCTCCTCCTTTTTCTTCTTCTCCTGCACCGTCTACTCCTTTTTCTTCTCATCATTCTCTTTCTTCTTCTTCTTCTTCTTCTTCTTCTTCTTCTTCTTCTTCTTCTTCTTCTTCCCCCCATCTCGTTCTCTTCCTTTTCCTCATCCTATTCTTCTCATCACCCTTCTTCTTCTTCTTCTTCTTTTCCATTTTCTCCTCCTTCCCTCCTCCTCCTCATCCTTCTTCTTCTTCTTCTTCTATTTTCTCCTTCTTCTCTCCTTCTTCTTCTTCTTCTTCTTCTTCTTCTATTTTCTCCTCCTTCCCTCCTCCTCCCCTCCTCATGCCTCTTCTTCTTCTTCTTCTTCTATTTTCTCCTCCTTCTCTCCTCCTTCTTCTTCTTCTTCTTCCCCCCATCTCGTTCTCTTCCTTTTCCTCCTCCTATTCTTCTCATCACCCTTCTTCTTCTTCTTCTTCTTCTTCTTCTTCTTCTTCTTCTTCTTCTTCTTTTCCATTTTCTCCTCCTTCCCTCCTCCTCCTCATCCTTCTTCTTCTTCTTCTTCTTCTTCTTCTTCTATTTTCTCCTCCTTCTCTCCTCCTCCCCTCCTCATGCTTCTTCTTCTTCTTCTTCTTCTTCTTCTATCTTCTCCTCCTTCTCCTCCTCCTCCTCCTTCTTCTTCTTCTTCTTCTTCATCTTCTTCTTCTTCTTCTTCTATTTTCTCCTTCATTTCATGTCTGTTTTTTGCCGTTATACATAGCTTCCTTCAAATCCTTCACCTTTACCTCTACATTCTCTTCTTTGCTGTTCTTCGAATTTTCATCTTACTTTCAACTTTTTCCTCCCGTTCTCCTCCTCCTCCTCCTCCTCATTGTTGTTGTTGTTGTTTTTGTTGTTGTTGTTGTTGTTCTTCTTCTTCTTCATCTTCTTCTTCATCTTCTTAATCTTGTTCCAATTTTAATCATACTGACACGTTTTTTCTCCCACATGACCCTAAATTCCTTCATTTCCTCCTCCTCCTCCTCCTCCTTTTTTTTCTCATCTTTTGTGGATAATCGTATTTTAGTAGACACTTGGTTTATTTATTAAACGCTATGTTTATTTATTCGTTTTACCAGCTTGAATATTCGAGAAATGTTATTTAAAAAATATGCCCTCCCTGAAAGGATTCGATCCTGGATTTCCTTTGGACAGCCTTCTTGAAAATAAATCGAGCCGACTACTCCACTAAAAATGACGTTTGTATTGATAAAATCTGTTGGATTATTAAATTAAAATAATCCGTTGCCTCTTTAAAAATGCTTTGTTTACGTTTGGATACAAATCTGAACAGATGTGAAAAATTTCGAGGTATGGCACAAGGCGAAGAATATGGGGCACCTTGTGAAGAAGGAACACACTGCTGAGACGTAATTGTTCAAGCAAGAGAATCTTGTTAACTATTGAATCATATGATAAGCGGACATTAGTGACAGTTTTGTGGAGAGAACGCATTATCTGGTGTGATCAACAGTCTGAACAAGGTCAGTACGCTCAAACCCTCGGTCATGATGACTTATGACTTCGTGTTAACACAATTATCAACGGCTTCCAAATAGTATCGAGTCAGTCTGAAATAACTAGATAACTGTAAGTTTTAATTAAATAAATCTTGTTGGCCTTGGGCATCACTTCCAGCTTCGTGCTGTCTTATCAATAATGGTCTGTGCAACGTCAATCTTGACCTGCCATTTTTAATCTTGCATATTTATTACCATTTCTCTTCAATAATGTTTTCAATAATGTTTTCTCAACTTCTCTTACGCTCCGTAATTCCTTGAATGTTAGTGACTTTATCGCCTTGCTTAGGGTGAAAATAAAATTTAAATTCAACTTGAAGAGACTGCACTTCATTTGTTAATGTCAAATTGAAAATTCTATCAAAAAACATACCTGGTACGGTGAAAAACATTAATTATATATTAGCTATTATATTATAGGTGATGTGGACTATGTTCTGTGTATTTCTCTCGAGAGCCTGGAGAAAAAGAGACTCCTTTTGAAACATTGCCAGTGTAGACGGTACCCTCCATAATACCTGACTGACAATGTTCTTGCATTATTTCCTCGTGTATCAATGATGCAGTATTCTTGCTACAATTATGGTATGGAGTTGTTTCACGGTGGAGGCTTGTATTTGTACTAAGTCGGTCTTAAAATAGGGTCGACGTACAAAATGTTAGGAACTTGATATAATAGGTAATGACGCAGAGAAATCTAGTTGTGGTCGCTGATACTTTAGTATCCGACTCACGGTCGTCAGAAATCGACTGACTGAGCGAAGATATTCAGTCACCCCACCACGAGGGCGTCATGTGGCACAAGGCCTTTTTAACGTGGGATTTCCGAGCCCGTGAGCTCGGCCAAAAATATGCCCATTGGACCCGTATAAACGAGTTCAGGGTCGGTTTACCTCCCCGAAAGAGAATCCGCCGTTCGGCGTAGCCTCCTTCGTGTTCCTCCCCACCCGAAGGCAGAGAGTTCAACCGATCAGCCAATCGACTGACTGACCGAATATATTCAGCCACCCCTCCCTCACGAGGGCGTCACGTGACACAAGGTCTTTTTAACGTGGGATCTCCGAGCCCGTGGGCTCGGCCAAAAAT
>OZ010610.1:70172197-70227197 GCA_963932145.1 Acanthosepion lycidas | reverse complement strand
CATAAATCCTGGGAAATGATATCTGGTGAACGAGGTGCTCAGGGATCTGGGCTATCTCTTCCAATATCACGGGCTTGTAAATGTTAGGGATTCATTTATCAGTATCTCTTTCATCATTAAGATACCTGAAATACACAAATGCAATGTGATTAAAACATAGAAGACAAGTCTTTTATATCATCAATTGCTTTTGTAATATATATGTTTTAATTGCAAAATGATTTTATGGACACCCTATAAATATATATATTAAAGGACATTTCATTCGAATATATTTAAGTGCTATATGTAACACATATGTTCGAATATAATATCTTATCAATAAGTAAGGATATATATATATATATATATATATATATATATATATATATATATATATGAAGAAATATAGTCTTAAAGTGTGCTATATTTATGGGATAAAGTGCTCAATATCAGAGATAGAGCGTGTGTAAATATAAAAGTGAACATAGAAGTCAACACTTAGAGGCGACAGTCTTTCTCATGCTATATGCAATCGTCAGGCCTGACGATTGTATATAGGATGAAACAGACTGTCGCCTCTAACTGTTGACTTCTATGTTCACTTATATATATATATATATATATATATATATATATATATATATATATATATATATATATATATATTGTTTGAATAAAAACAGACCACTTTAAGGTTCCATGTAATAAGTTATTTCACCACAACCCTATTAACAGGGCTATGGATCATCAGACTTTACTTCCAAAGGTTGAAATGAAAAATGAAAAGAAATCCACACGTTCACATTCACACGGCACAAAAACAACTTAAACCTAAGCAAATACATTGAGAAATAACCATATATTTAAATCAGTTAATTTCAAATATTATCTATCTATCTATCTATCTATCTATCTATCTATATATATATATATATATATATATATATATATATATATATGTGTGTGTGTGTGTGTATGTGTGCGTGTGTGTGTGTGTGTGAAAATATATAGAAAATAGGAAAGAACTCGTTAGGTAAATACTCCAAAGTTCTTTAGTATTTTTGTTATCAAAACATTATTGGGATTTGTTGGAGAGTGGCCTAACCCCACAAATAAAGTGGAAAATAATATCAAGAGCCAGAACTCCAAAAAACTTCAGAGACAGATGCAACTTATGCATAAAGGAGAAAATCTTCATAATCAAATATAAAGATCCAGACATATTACTAAATAGACACAATGAACTAGCTTTTAAATGCCGGCACAAAAACAACCTAAACCTAAGCAAATACATTGAGAAATAATTATATAGGAAGAACAATATTGAATGATTTTTGTTCCCTTTGTTTTTAGAAATATTACTATGCACGCATGAGCGCCAACACATGACTATATGTATACAACTATGGTAATGTACTTGAACACTGATGCACCTGTTGATATGTACATGTATATGTTTTTATATGGAAAAAAGGCACACCAGGGTTTGTTTTTTTTTGTGAGTGTGGACGTGTACAATTAGATGGGTACCTATATGTTTTACCATAGATATGAGAGAGAGGGTAATATATGTGTAAAGATATGGATAATTATAGGATTTGGGTATCCATAATGTAATTAAATACTGATATAGTCTTCGAATGCAGGCATAAGTGGGTGTATGGGTGGACATGAGGATAGAGACATGTACGTTTGTATATATGTGTACGTGCAGATTAACGCATATGCGTATGTAGATATGCTGCATATTATGTATGTATATGCATGTATGTGTGTGTAGGTATATGTATGTGTGTATGTATGTATGCATAGATATGTGTGTAGGTGTATATGTGTATACATATATATGTGTGTAAATGTATATGTGCGTATATACATGGATGTATATGGATATGCAGGTGATTTTATGTGTATATATGTATATACGTAAGTATAAGTGCATGTAGAGATATGTATGTAGATATGTGGGTATGTGTTTCTCTGCAGGTGTATATGTGTAAATACGTGAATATACATATAGTTTTTGGTGTGGATGTGTGTGCAGGTGTATATAAGAACTCATAGGTATATAGTGAGATATAGGTATGTGGATATAGATAGGAGTTTAGGACATGTGTAGAAGTGTATATGAGTATGGATATATAAAAGATTGTAAAAGAAGGACCTAATTTTCTCCTAGTGACATTTTATACAAATCTCTCCTCTAATATTCTCCAATTGGAAGTGAGTTTTGGATAGCACGGAGGTAAAGTTTAAATTGTTAATTTAATTCAAATTGAAATATACTACCCCATTACTGATGATAAAATTATTTAAATTGGAATAAACGTTGATAATTGGGTACCTAAAAAAAAACCACGAGTTTATTTAATAAACAAAATCAAACGAATAGATGTCAACTTAACAACCAATAAGACAAAAGTTTAAAAAAAAAATAAAAAAAGATTACTAAATATAAAATGGATTACTCTTTCAATGTACTGTCTATGAGTTTTTCCAATCGACTGTTTCATAGAAAATACCCAAAACTCCAACGAACTTCAAATTAAATTCTTCGTAGATTGTTTAGACATTTAGATTTACATCAAACCATAACCTCCCAAATATGCCCGTTAAAGAAATGCGAATTAACAGCGTCTAAGAATTTGAATGAAACCTGTCCTCGTGGAATGTAATTTATTAGGGTTGCTGTAGCTTCTTCCTTTAATGTCGGTCTTCACCCCTTATCCATCGATATCTAGAGACAAGACGCGTTAGGCTTAAGTAACGTCTAGCCGACAGACATTGGGGTTAAGAATAAGGAATTGAAATGGTACACCTAACCCACTCATATCTTATCTTCTCTCCCACCTTACTTCCAAACTTCGTTAATTTTACATATGCTTGATGAGGTCCATCAAAAACGTGTGAATTTGTTTTCATTTTTCATTTCAACCTTTGGAAGTAAAGTCTGATGATCCAGAGCTCTGTTAAAGGGGTTGTGGTGAATTAACTTATTACATGGAACCTTAAAGTGGTCTGTTTTTATTCAAACATATCTGCTCTGAATCTTACATTGAGCTCTCTGGATATCATCCTCCTTGGGTCTACCCATGCGGATTACCTAGTTTTGCATAAACTATATATATATATATATATATATATATATATATATATATATATATATATATATATATATATATATGATTTATTATAGGATATTACATTCTTACATTCGAATATATGCGTTACATATAGGACTTGGATATGTTGGAATGAAATATCCTATAATAAAGGATTATTCCTCTAGTGCTGTATTGAGCCCTATTTTTAAATTAATGTTATAAACGTCTGAATTTTATTTGATTCGTTCTTATTTCATTTGTGTGTATATATATATATATATATATATATATATATATATATATATATATATATATAATAGATAGATAGATAGATAGATAGATAGAATATAGAGGATGAAGAGAAAAGAAAGAACGCGGAAAGAATATGTTAAAAGTCAAACCCGAAAGAAGTTAAGAAAGAAAGAAAGAAAGAAAGAAAGAAAGAAAGAAAGAAAGAAAGAACAATTAACAAAGAAATGAGAGAGTTTAATTGGTGGGAAGGAAAGGAAAATAAATATTGATGAAGAAAGAAGTATAAATGAAAAAAAATATTATGCAGAGAAAGAAAGAAAGAAAGAAAGAAAGAAAGAAAGAAAAAAGAAAGAAAAAAGAAAGAAGGAACGAGTGAGAAAGAAAGAAAGAACAAGGAGGAAAGAAAGAAAGAAAGAAAGAAAGAAGGAAATAAATAAATAAAGAAAAAACGAACGAAAGAAGAAGAAAGAATGAAAGAATAAATAAATAAGAAAGAAGGATATAAAGAAAGAAAGAAAAGTGGGAAAGAAAGAAAGATCAAGTGGGAAAGAAAGAAGGAAATAAAGAAAGAAAGAGAAAATGATCGAAATAAAAAGAAAGAAAGAATAAATGAGTAAGAAAGAATGAAATAAAGATAGAAACAAATAAAGAAAGAACGAAAGAAAGAAAGAAAGAAAAGTGGGAAAGAAAGGAAGAAAGAAAGAAAAGTGAGAAAGAAAGAAAGAAAGACAGAAATCGAAGGATAAAAGGAATAGTGAGATAGAAAGAGAGCAGGAAAAAGAGAGACGTCCAAATGTAAAACGTAAAGGAAAGAAAGGACAAATAAAGAAAGCGATTAAGAACGAAAATATAATAAAGTGTGAGAGGCGTAAGAAAGAAAATAAAAATAACTTAGAGAGAAGAAAGGAAAGCAGAATAGAGAAAAAAAAAGAAAGAAATCAGTGAATGGAAAGAAAGAAAAATGTGAGAAAGAGACAGAAAAAGAAAAAAAAAGAAGAAAAATGAGCAAATCCCGTTACACGACAGCGTATTGAAAATAACGAGAAATTGCGACGAAATTTGTTCTCCATTAATCGGAGAAAAAAGATAAAGTAATGAAAAAACCTGAAAACGAAAGTGAAAGTAGACTTAAGGAGACCGGCCACACATTGAAGCGAGGTGATGCGCTTAAATGAAGACAGATAGCCTTAAGGGTCAAGCAGAGATGGCGAATATGCTGTTGGAATAAGCGAAGACTGTCCTGAGGGACAACTTTTAACTGACCCTCGGCTTGCAACTGTTTGTTCGCCTACTATTTGCCTTGTTTTGTCCGCATCACTTCGTCCAGGCGTCAAGCCTGTCTCCGGACCAACGTGGCCCGAATAAATATATTCCCAACGCACTGCCCCGAGATCTGTTCCCTAGCCACATTTCATTTCTATATATAAATTTCTTTTTTTTACCTTGACTGTGATATACTGTTAACACAAGCTCCGGTCAACTGACCTGACCATTCAAAGTATATTAGTTTTACATCCTTTAGCCATTCGTACACAGTGTTGATTGTTTGTACGGGTTTTCTTTTTTTTACATTTATTCGGTAAATGTGATTTATTTAAAATGTTCTTAAAGGTGTTTTCTCGATGAGAAAAGAAAAATGCTTTCCTTACAATGCTTGCTTGTCCTTTCCTGACCTCTTCGAACCTGTAAAGCGATTTGGTTTCGTTGGTGTCCACCTTGGTCCACCTTAGTCTACCAATCAAATTCCAGTCCTGTTTGTTCAAGTACTGAAAGTGTTTGGGTCTGACGTGCGTGAAGGTCTGCATATGGCCTCTCGCATAATATTTTCCAGGACAGTATATTCGTATGATGAAGAGCATGTAAGGACGGGAGTGTACACGCACACACACACACACACACACAAAACACACACACACATACATATATATATATATATATGTGTGTGTGTGTGTGTGTGTGTGTGTGTGTGTGTGTGTGTGTGTGTGTAGTGCTCTCGAATGGCTAGTGTATTCTGGAACGTCAATAGAGAGAAAATAATGCGGAAAAATATGTTTTTGTACATGATAATTTGGACAGATATTTATGTATCCGAAGGCTATTTGGCTAATCTATCTATCTATCTATCTATCTATCTATCTATCTATCTATCTATCTCAGTATGTTCATATCTATCTGTCTGTCTATCTATCTATCTATCTATCTATCTATCTATCTATCTCAGTCTCTTCATATCTATCTATCTAACTATTTATCTCAGTCTGTTCATATCTATCTATCTATCTATCTATATATCTATATATCTATCTATCTATCTCAGTCTCTTCATATCTATCTATCTGTCTATCTATCTATCTCAGTCTGTTCATATCTATCTATCTATCTATCGATTTATCTATCTGTCTATCTATCTATCTATCTATCTCAGTCTTTTCATATCTATCTATCTATCTATCTATCTATGTATCTATCTATCTATCTACCTATCTATCTATCTATCTATCTAACTATCTATCTATCTATCTATCTATCTATATATATATATATATATATATATATATATATATACATATATGTATATATATAACATTAGTGGGCAATACACACAGCCACACACACAGACACATCTATATATATATATATATATATATATATATATATATATATATACATATATATATGTATATATATTTTTAATTTATTTAATATATATATATATATATATATAGAGAGAGAGAGAGAGAGAGAGATTTATTTATTTATATATATATATATATATATATATATATATATATATATATATATATATATATATATATATATATTAAGCGTTTCAAGCAAGGCGGGAAGCCACTAGCACGCAAGGGGTTACAGAGAGTTGAAACGAAAGCAAATAGGAGTGATAGAAGAAAGGATGAAGAGAAGGATAGGGGATAGATCATGGCATCTGGAGCCGTCGATTGACATTACATTTGAATAGTTGGAGATTATAGCTATCAGGGAAACAGGAAGAGGATGAGTTCCACATGTGAGTGGTGCGAGACATGAAGATATTGGAGTAGAATAGACGGCTACATTTAACATTTTCGACAGTGAAAGGGTGTCAGTGAAATGCCAGCCTAGTAGAACGCTTAAATTCACGAACCAGCGAAAGCACCTCCTTGGAGCAGTTACCATGAAAGTATTTGTAAAAAAGACAGAAGGAGGCGACGGATAGAATGCCGATAGAACTCAATGTCCAGGACAGATTGAGAATATAGTATAAAAGGTTTAAACACTAATATTCTGTGGTTATAATTTATTACATTGGAATCGTAATCACGATCCAATTCATCAGACCTACAAATTTAAAAAAAATCGGAAAATATAACTCCGGATATAAAAAATAAAATTTTAGTGAGAGTGTATGTGTGGGAGTGGGAAACAAGTATGAGAGGGAAATGTATGAAAGCTTTAGAGAGAGTGGTAACAGAAGAAAGAAGAACAGGAAGGCCTAAAGGTGAAGGTGGGGGTTAGAATTTAACAGAGTTATATTCTCTAACACTCAGTAATCTCTTGCCTCCTAATAACTTTATTGCCTTTGATCCTTAAAAAATTAAATGCAATATCAATCGATCCCTTTTGTCTTCTTAATTTTTGTTCTTTTATTGTCCTCTCTCCTTAATAGTAGTTTTTCTCATTCTTTAACCCTTACGTCCTAGTAACAAAATGACCACCAATTCATTTTATAGCAAAATCACAATCAGTGCATTTCATAGTAAAATTGAAAATCTGGCTTATATTGTCAACAATAAATAAATAAAATTAGAAATTAAAATATTCTATGATTAATTGCATTTCTTGTAAGCAGAAACAAAATTATAATTTAATCAAGAAATTATGTCATATTTTGGAGTAATTCGAATTTTCGTATTGAAATTTCGGCATTAAATAACCCATAGAGGTGTTATACGCCGCTAAACAAAATACCATCTACAAACAATAGTTTGTTCCGTGAGATTATATCTCTCCTCTCATATAACTGCAATAATTTCAAATTTGTTCCTAAATTGAATTTAAATCATGTAGTTAAAGCTAGACATAAGTCCAATATTTGAATGTGCCAATGTACTTTCTCTGTCTGTCTGTCTGTCTGTCTGTTGTTTTCCCATTCTTAGAACGCTTTAAAAATATTTTTAAAAATCTATTTGGTCCTTCTGCATGATTTTTTACTCGTTTAATAGAACAGTCGTGCCAGAGATAGGATGAGAACAAGGCGGTTTCACTAAAGACACCTGAACAAAGAACGCAATAATCATGCTCAGAATGTTATCAGAAAGAGCGATACAAATGCATAAGGGCGTGTACCTATCTTTCATAGACTACACAAAGGCGTTCGACAAAGTACGCCACAAGGATCTGCTGGAACTGATCAGCACCCTTGATATATTCAGGAAAGACATAAGAATAATCAAGAACCTATACTGGCAAGCAAACGGCATGCACGCGAATTGAGAACGAGTTTAGAGAATATACAAAATAGAAAGGGGAGTACGGCAAGGTTGTGTCTTCTCGCCGGACTTATTCAACCTATACAGCGAGGTAATTCTGAGAGAATTGATGATCCTACTGGGATTCACCCTTGGCGGCTGCAATTTTAGCAAAATAAGATATAATCAAGACATAGTACTCATAGCAAACACGGAAAAGAAACTAAAAAAAATTCCTACAGAAGGTAGCGAGGGAGAGCGTGAAGAAGGGACTAACGATACACTACAAGAAGACAGTATGCATGGTCATCAGTAAAAGGATTAACCCAAAATGCGATTTGCAGGTTAGGGACATTAAAATGAAACATGTGCGGAAGTTTAATTATCTGGGAAATGTGTTGATGGATGGACGGTAGGTGCGACCCTGAGATTCGAAGATGGATTGGAATGGCCAAGGAGACATTCCAAAAGCCGGGCAGAGTACTGCGAGACAGGAGAATTTCTTTGGGGACAAAGAAAAGAGTACTGAGCTGCTACATGACATCTGTCCTCCTATACGGCAGCGAATGTTGGACGGTCTCCTCAAAGATGAACAGACTCGAAGCGGCGGAGATGTGGTTCTACAGAAGGACGATAAGGATATCATAGCGCGAGCCTGTGAACAACGATGAGGTTTTGGGGAGGATGCAAACAAGAAGGAAGCTTATACTTAACACCAGGAAGAGGCAGCTGAAGTTTCTGGGACACGTCATGAGAAATGGGAGAATGAAGAACCTGATACTCACTGGTCGAATAGAGGAAAAGAGAGATACGGGAAAGGAACGTATGACATACCTAGCGGGCCTAAGCAACTAGATGACAGAACAGGACTAGGGGAATTAGCCATGATATATCTAAGGATCTCAGGGACCGAACGTATGAGCAACGATGAGGTCATGGAGAGGATCCAAACCAGGAGGAAGCTTATATTTAACATCAGGAAGATGTAGCTGAAGTCTCTCAGACACGTAATGAGACAAGTGGGCTTGGAGAATTTGACACTCACAGGTCGAACAGAGGGCAAAAGAGACAAGGGAAAGCAACGCATGACATACCTGGTGGGGTTAAGTGGGGGGGCAGAAGGTAAACTGGTGGAGTGGGCAGAGGCAGGAAACTTATTGACAGCCTCAAATGATAGGAGGAAGTGGAGAGCCATGCTCACCTACATACTGATAGGACACAGAAAATTTAAAGAAAGAAAAGATTTAATATTATTTATACCGGAGAATCTTCCACCTTCTTGCTTCCCAGTCGAATTTGATCTTCGAACACGTAAATGCAATGTCTATCGTCATTTTCTGTTTCTTAAATCCTTGTTTTTTTTATTGTACTCTCTCTTCAATAATTCCTTTTCTTCTTATATTGAGTAACCCAATGCATCCTAGTGGCTTTATTGCCTTGCTTAGGATGAAATGATTAAAACAATCATTAATTGTAAAAAAAAGCATAAATTTACTCTATGTTGACCCTATATAATAAAAAACAAATATATATTTATTTATCTATCTATTGATTAAAAGGATGACGAAAGCGCATATCGACGCATATATATATATATATATATATATATATATATATATATATATATATGTATAATGACAATTGGAAAAAAGATCTTAGATTTTGCCGACGCATTTCGTCTTCCGACTTTTTCAAGGCAAAAATGAAATCGAAATGTTCTTGTTATAGTTAAATTAAAAAATCCAAATTTAAAAAAAATAGACGTTTCAGTCTAAGCCTTTTTTTCTGGTTAATGTAAAAAGGCTTAGACAGAAGCGTCTATATTTTAAATTTGGATTTTTTAATGTAACTATAACAACAAGAACATTTCGATTTCATTTTTGCCTTGAAAAAGTCGGAAGACGAAACGCGTCGGCAAAATCTAAGATCTTTTTTCCGATTGTCATTTTATTCATACCAATCTGTCTTGTCCACAGAATTGATCTGGGAATTTAACTATATATATATATATATATATATATAACTGTTAGCTCTATATTATAAAATAAATATATATCTATTCATCTGTCTATTGATTAAAGGGATGACGAAAGCGCATATCGAGGCATATATATATATATATATATATATATATATATATATATATATATATATATATATATATATATTCAATGAAAACCGATAACTTTAAGGGTCCATTGGTTATAATTTATTTCCCCAGGGAATTTATTTTTCCCTGGCTCACCAGACCCCACTTCCAAAGGTGTAAAAATGAATTTAAATTTACATATAGTTTTTGTACACTTTTGAGGGGTAGTTTTAAGTTGATGTAAGACGATATGGAGACTGGGAGGAAAGTTTGTGACAGACATGGTCGAAATTAAAGAGGGAAAGGAGAGATAGTAATAATTTTAAATTTATTTTTATTACAATATTTAATAGTAAGGATTGGGGGGAGTAATGACTAGACATTGACTTTTTTAATAGGTCATCTCACAGGAAACGATATAGAGAGAAAAAAGTAAAGATGTAAGAAATCAGAAGTGGAAGTAGGAGTTTAAGGAAAGCAAGAGGAATTGAGATTTGGAAAGAGAATGAAAATTAAGAGAATTAATGTATTTGGGCATATGCCGGCTAATTTGGAAAAACTCAGATTTATATATTTTGCCGTTAACGTTTGACAGTAATTTAAGTGTTTTAATTTCAAAACAAATTAAACTAGGAAATAAATATAATTTGAATATAAGATCAATAAAGAAAAAAATATTACTATTATTAATATCGTTAATATTGTGAATAATAGTTATATGATAAGCGTTTACTTGTGTAAACGTCTACACGTTGACAAATGTCCCTATATTTAAGCTCGCATTAAAACTGAAAAGAAAAGGAGAAAAAAAATCGTGCAAAATGATAGATTTAACACTTGCAGAAACTCATGAACAAAAAAATATACGCTTTTATACATGTCAGTGTTTCTGCTTGCATGGACGTGTATATGCAGGACTTCTGCACGCATGCGCACTTGTGTCCGCTGTTAATCCCACGTATCACAGTTGAAGCGAAAGGTCAGATTTGCTTCGCTTTCTGCTAGTTTGAAGCAGACTTCGGATGGTCCTTGCTTTTTGGAGACGCAAGCAGAGACGCAGGGCGGGATTCTGAACAGAATTCAGTTGCGTGCTGACCATGACGCTTTCATCTCTAACCCCCAACAAATAAGAAAAATGTTAAAAAAAAAAAAGGAAAACACATAAAAAAGCTTCAGGAATTATTGGCTCTGTGATGTCACGGCTAAGGCCAGTGGTTTTTTGTATTGTACTTTATTCTTTATAGATGACAGCAAAGGAGAAACGAAGAATGAAGGCTGCAAAGCACAATCTTAAAGGGAAATATCGCAATGCAATTGAATATATATATATATATATATATATATATATATATATATATATATATATATATATATATATATATATATATATATATATATATAAGTGTACATATGCGTATATATATATATACGTACATATATATATATATATATATATATATATATATATATATATATATATGAGTGTAATTATAAGTGTACATATTGGTATATATATATACGTACATATATATATATATATAATATATATAAATATATATATATTATATATATATATATAAAATATATATATATTGATATATATATATTTATATTTATATATATATATATATTGATATATATTTTCACATATATAAAATGTATATGCTACTTATATATTTTCATATACATACATATATATGTACATATATATATATATATATATATATATACATATATATATATATATAAGATATAAATAATTACATATATATCTGGTATATATATATATATGTGTGTGTGTGAGAGAGAGAGAGAGGGAGAAAGAGGGTGAGGGAGAGATAGATTTTTTTAATGTTTTTTTTATATGATTGTAAAAGGATGAATCAATAAGTCCGCTGCCTTAGACGGCGTTATAAGTTGAATATTTTTACCTGACACGTTTGATCTAATTGATTAATTTTCACCTGTGAATTAAGTACGTAGAAAAGGAAGAAGCTAGTCGCAGAAAGAGAGATGCATCTTGGGTAAAAATATATGCTATTTTTTTCCATAATTAAGCTAGATATTTACTGACGTGCATGTAGATATATTTGGTTACGTATATATACATGGGGAAAACATCATAATAGATAAAACAAATAAACAGTTAATATGTATGAGTGTGTGTCTGTAGTTCTTGAGTTAATGGGCCCTAATAAGTACATTTTATATATACTATAATTTAATAATAGTAATAATAATAATAATAATAATAATAATAATAATAATAACAAGAGGAAGAAGAAAAAAGAAGACAAAGTATTGTGAGTAGGGGGATAACGAAGAGGAAATGTGAGAAGGAGGGAGGAAGACGAATGGAAAGAAGAAAAACCAGGAAGGAGGAGAGTTAGGAGGAGAAGGACGAGAGGAAAACATATAAGGAAAGAGAGGGACAAAAGGAAAAGTGTGATGAAGAAAGGCAAATATAACAAGAGGAAGAAAGAGTAGAGGGAAGAGAAATAAGAAGAAAACGAAAGTTAAAAGAAGAGGCGAAAAGGAGGGACTACCGTCAAAAGAAAGGAAGGGAAAGTTGGAAGAGAACTAAATTGAGGAAGGAATGAGAATGAAAGGGAAAAGGGAAAGTAAAAGGCGAGAGGGGGAAGAGATTCAAAATAAAGAAAGACGAGAGTTAGAACAACAGAAAGATGTGCGAGAGGGAAGAGGAAGAGTAAAAGGCTGGTGGAGGAGGAGAGCCAAAAAAAGAGAGACGTGTGTGAGAACAACAGAACCATGGGCTAGAGGGAGGAGGAAAAGTAATAGGAGAGAGGAGGAGGAGAGACAAGATAATGAAAGACGGGAGTGAGAACAACAGAATGACAGGCGAGAGGGAAGAGGTAAAGTAATAGGAGAGAGGAGGAGGAGGGACAAGATAATGAAAGACGGGAGTGAGAACAACAGAATGACAGGCGAGAGGGAAGAGGAAAAGTAATAGGAGAGAGGAGGAGGAGAGACAAGATAATGAAAGACGGGAGTGAGAACAACAGAATGACAGGCGAGAGGGAAGAGGTAAAGTAATAGGAGAGAGGAGGAGGAGGGACAAGATAATGAAAGACGGGAGTGAGAACAACAGAATGACAGGCGAGAGGGAAGAGGAAAAGTAATAGGAGAGAGGAGGAGGAGAGACAAGATAATGAAAGACGGGAGTGAGAACAACAGAATGACAGGCGAGAGGGAAGAGGTAAAGTAATAGGAGAGAGGAGGAGGAGGGACAAGATAATGAAAGACGAGAGTGAGAACAACAGAATGACATGCGAGAGGGAAGAGGTAAAGTAATTGGAGAGAGGAGGAGGAGGGACAAGATAATGAAAGACGAGAGTGAGAACAACAGAATGACAGGCGAGAGGGAAGAGGTAAAGTAATAGGAGAGAGGAGGAGGAGGGACAAGATAATGAAAGACGAGAGTGAGAACAACAGATTGACAGGCGAGAGGGAAGAGGTAAAGTAATTGGGGAGAGAATGAGGAGAGACAAGATAATGAAAGACGAGAGTGAGAACAACAGAATGACAGGCGAGAGGGTAGAGGTAAAGTAATTGGGGAGAGAATGAGGAGAGACAAGATACTGAAAGACGAGAGTGAGAACAACAGAATGACAGGCGAGAGGGAAGAGGAAAAGTAATAGGAGAGAGGAGGAGGAGAGACAAGATAATGAAAGACGGGAGTGAGAACAACAGAATGACAGGCGAGAGGGAAGAGGTAAAGTAATAGGAGAGAGGAGGAGGAGAGACAAGATAATGAAAGACGGGAGTGAGAACAACAGAATGACAGGCGAGAGGGAAGAGGTAAAGTAATAAGAGAGAGGAGGAGGAGGGACAAGATAATGAAAGACGAGAGTGAGAACAACAGAATGACAGGCGAGAGGGTAGAGGTAAAGTAATTGGAGAGAGGAGGAGGAGGGACAAGATAATGAAAGACGAGAGTGAGAACAACAGATTGACAGGCGAGAGGGAAGAGGTAAAGTAATTGGAGAGAGGAGGAGGAGGGACAAGATAATGAAAGACGAGAGTGAGAACAACAGAATGACAGGCGAGAGGGAAGAGGTAAAGTAATAGGAGAGAGGAGGAGGAGGGACAAGATAATGAAAGACGAGAGTGAGAACAACAGATTGACAGGCGAGAGGGAAGAGGTAAAGTAATTGGGGAGAGAATGAGGAGAGACAAGATACTGAAAGACGAGAGTGAGAACAACAGATTGACAGGCGAGAGGGAAGAGGTAAAGTAATAGGAGAGAGGAGGAGGAGGGACAAGATAATGAAAGACGAGAGTGAGAACAACAGAATGACATGCGAGAGGGAAGAGGTAAAGTAATTGGAGAGAGGAGGAGGAGGGACAAGATAATGAAAGACGAGAGTGAGAACAACAGAATGACAGGCGAGAGGGAAGAGGTAAAGTAATAGGAGAGAGGAGGAGGAGGGACAAGATAATGAAAGACGAGAGTGAGAACAACAGAATGACAGGCGAGAGGGTAGAGGTAAAGTAATTGGAGAGAGGAGGAGGAGGGACAAGATAATGAAAGACGAGAGTGAGAACAACAGAATGACAGGCGAGAGGGAAGAGGTAAAGTAATAGGAGAGAGGAGGAGGAGGGACAAGATAATGAAAGACGAGAGTGAGAACAACAGATTGACAGGCGAGAGGGAAGAGGTAAAGTAATTGGGGAGAGAATGAGGAGAGACAAGATACTGAAAGACGAGAGTGAGAACAACAGATTGACAGGCGAGAGGGAAGAGGTAAAGTAATTGGGGAGAGAATGAGGAGAGACAAGATACTGAAAGACGAGAGTGAGAACAACAGATTGACAGGCGAGAGGGAAGAGGTAAAGTAATAGGAGAGAGGAGGAGGAGGGACAAGATAATGAAAGACGAGAGTGAGAACAACAGAATGACAGGCGAGAGGGAAGAGGTAAAGTAATTGGAGAGAGGAGGAGGAGGGACAAGATAATGAAAGACGAGAGTGAGAACAACAGAATGACAGGCGAGAGGGAAGAGGTAAAGTAATAGGAGAGAGGAGGAGGAGGGACAAGATAATGAAAGACGAGAGTGAGAACAACAGATTGACAGGCGAGAGGGAAGAGGTAAAGTAATTGGAGAGAGGAGGAGGAGGGACAAGATAATGAAAGACGAGAGTGAGAACAACAGAATGACAGGCGAGAGGGAAGAGGTAAAGTAATAGGAGAGAAGAGGAGGAGGGACAAGATAATGAAAGACGAGAGTGAGAACAACAGATTGACAGGCGAGAGGGAAGAGGTAAAGTAATTGGGGAGAGAATGAGGAGAGACAAGATACTGAAAGACGAGAGTGAGAACAACAGATTGACAGGCGAGAGGGAAGAGGTAAAGTAATAGGAGAGAGGAGGAGGAGGGACAAGATAATGAAAGACGAGAGTGAGAACAACAGATTGACAGGCGAGAGGGAAGAGGTAAAGTAATTGGGGAGAGAATGAGGAGAGACAAGATACTGAAAGACGAGAGTGAGAACAACAGATTGACAGGCGAGAGGGAAGAGGTAAAGTAATTGGGGAGAGAATGAGGAGAGACAAGATACTGAAAGACGAGAGTGAGAACAACAGATTGACAGGCGAGAGGGAAGAGGTAAAGTAATAGGAGAGAGGAGGAGGAGGGACAAGATAATGAAAGACGAGAGTGAGAACAACAGAATGACAGGCGAGAGGGAAGAGGAAAAGTAATTGGGGAGAGAATGAGGAGAGACAACATAAGGAAAGACGAGAGTGAGAACAACAGAATGACAGGCGAGAGGGAAGAGGTAAAGTAATAGGAGAGAGGAGGAGGAGGGACAAGATAATGAAAGACGAGAGTGAGAACAACAGATTGACAGGCGAGAGGGAAGAGGTAAAGTAATTGGGGAGAGAATGAGGAGAGACAAGATAATGAAAGACGAGAGTGAGAACAACAGATTGACAGGCGAGAGGGAAGAGGTAAAGTAATTGGAGAGAGGAGGAGGAGGGACAAGATAATGAAAGACGAGAGTGAGAACAACAGAATGACATGCGAGAGGGAAGAGGTAAAGTAATTGGAGAGAGGAGGAGGAGGGACAAGATAATGAAAGACGAGAGTGAGAACAACAGATTGACAGGCGAGAGGGAAGAGGTAAAGTAATTGGGGAGAGGAGGAGGAGGGACAAGATAATGAAAGACGAGAGTGAGAACAACAGAATGACAGGCGAGAGGGAAGAGGTAAAGTAATAGGAGAGAGGAGGAGGAGGGACAAGATAATGAAA
The DNA here is from genome assembly GCA_963932145.1 of Acanthosepion lycidas. Taxonomy (NCBI): domain Eukaryota; kingdom Metazoa; phylum Mollusca; class Cephalopoda; order Sepiida; family Sepiidae; genus Acanthosepion; species Acanthosepion lycidas. Next base: position 70,211,033 of record OZ010610.1, on the reverse strand, counting down.
GACGAGAGTGAGAACAACAGATTGACAGGCGAGAGGGAAGAGGTAAAGTAATTGGAGAGAGGAGGAGGAGGGACAAGATAATGAAAGACGAGAGTGAGAACAACAGATTGACAGGCGAGAGGGAAGAGGTAAAGTAATAGGAGAGAGGAGGAGGAGGGACAAGATAATGAAAGACGAGAGTGAGAACAACAGAATGACATGCGAGAGGGAAGAGGTAAAGTAATTGGAGAGAGGAGGAGGAGGGACAAGATAATGAAAGACGAGAGTGAGAACAACAGAATGACATGCGAGAGGGAAGAGGTAAAGTAATTGGAGAGAGGAGGAGGAGAGACAAGATAATGAAAGACGAGAGTGAGAACAACAGAATGACATGCGAGAGGGAAGAGGTAAAGTAATTGGAGAGAGGAGGAGGAGGGACAAGATAATGAAAGACGAGAGTGAGAACAACAGAATGACAGGCGAGAGGGAAGAGGTAAAGTAATAGGAGAGAGGAGGAGGAGGGACAAGATAATGAAAGACGAGAGTGAGAACAACAGATTGACAGGCGAGAGGGAAGAGGTAAAGTAATTGGAGAGAGGAGGAGGAGGGACAAGATAATGAAAGACGAGAGTGAGAACAACAGATTGACAGGCGAGAGGGAAGAGGTAAAGTAATAGGAGAGAGGAGGAGGAGGGACAAGATAATGAAAGACGAGAGTGAGAACAACAGATTGACAGGCGAGAGGGAAGAGGTAAAGTAATTGGGGAGAGAATGAGGAGAGACAAGATAATGAAAGACGAGAGTGAGAACAACAGATTGACAGGCGAGAGGGAAGAGGTAAAGTAATTGGGGAGAGAATGAGGAGAGACAAGATACTGAAAGACGAGAGTGAGAACAACAGATTGACAGGCGAGAGGGAAGAGGTAAAGTAATAGGAGAGAGGAGGAGGAGGGACAAGATAATGAAAGACGAGAGTGAGAACAACAGAATGACAGGCGAGAGGGAAGAGGAAAAGTAATTGGGGAGAGAATGAGGAGAGACAACATAAGGAAAGACGAGAGTGAGAACAACAGAATGACAGGCGAGAGGGAAGAGGTAAAGTAATAGGAGAGAGGAGGAGGAGGGACAAGATAATGAAAGACGAGAGTGAGAACAACAGATTGACAGGCGAGAGGGAAGAGGTAAAGTAATTGGGGAGAGAATGAGGAGAGACAAGATAATGAAAGACGAGAGTGAGAACAACAGATTGACAGGCGAGAGGGAAGAGGTAAAGTAATTGGAGAGAGGAGGAGGAGGGACAAGATAATGAAAGACGAGAGTGAGAACAACAGAATGACATGCGAGAGGGAAGAGGTAAAGTAATTGGAGAGAGGAGGAGGAGGGACAAGATAATGAAAGACGAGAGTGAGAACAACAGATTGACAGGCGAGAGGGAAGAGGTAAAGTAATTGGGGAGAGAATGAGGAGAGACAAGATACTGAAAGACGAGAGTGAGAACAACAGATTGACAGGCGAGAGGGAAGAGGTAAAGTAATTGGGGAGAGAATGAGGAGAGACAACATAAGGAAAGACGAGAGTGAGAACAACAGAATGACATGCGAGAGGGAAGAGGTAAAGTAATAGGAGAGAGGAGGAGGAGGGACAAGATAATGAAAGACGGGAGTGAGAACAACAGAATGACAGGCGAGAGGGAAGAGGTAAAGTAATTGGGGAGAGAATGAGGAGAGACAAGATAATGAAAGACGAGAGTGAGAACAACAGAATGACATGCGAGAGGGAAGAGGTAAAGTAATTGGAGAGAGGAGGAGGAGGGACAAGATAATGAAAGACGAGAGTGAGAACAACAGAATGACAGGCGAGAGGGAAGAGGTAAAGTAATAGGAGAGAGGAGGAGGAGGGACAAGATAATGAAAGACGAGAGTGAGAACAACAGATTGACAGGCGAGAGGGAAGAGGTAAAGTAATTGGGGAGAGAATGAGGAGAGACAAGATACTGAAAGACGAGAGTGAGAACAACAGATTGACAGGCGAGAGGGAAGAGGTAAAGTAATTGGGGAGAGAATGAGGAGAGACAAGATACTGAAAGACGAGAGTGAGAACAACAGATTGACAGGCGAGAGGGAAGAGGTAAAGTAATAGGAGAGAGGAGGAGGAGGGACAAGATAATGAAAGACGAGAGTGAGAACAACAGATTGACAGGCGAGAGGGAAGAGGTAAAGTAATTGGGGAGAGAATGAGGAGAGACAAGATACTGAAAGACGAGAGTGAGAACAACAGATTGACAGGCGAGAGGGAAGAGGTAAAGTAATTGGGGAGAGAATGAGGAGAGACAAGATACTGAAAGACGAGAGTGAGAACAACAGATTGACAGGCGAGAGGGAAGAGGTAAAGTAATAGGAGAGAGGAGGAGGAGGGACAAGATAATGAAAGACGAGAGTGAGAACAACAGAATGACATGCGAGAGGGAAGAGGTAAAGTAATTGGAGAGAGGAGGAGGAGGGACAAGATAATGAAAGACGAGAGTGAGAACAACAGAATGACAGGCGAGAGGGAAGAGGTAAAGTAATAGGAGAGAGGAGGAGGAGGGACAAGATAATGAAAGACGAGAGTGAGAACAACAGATTGACAGGCGAGAGGGAAGAGGTAAAGTAATTGGAGAGAGGAGGAGGAGGGACAAGATAATGAAAGACGAGAGTGAGAACAACAGAATGACAGGCGAGAGGGAAGAGGTAAAGTAATAGGAGAGAGGAGGAGGAGGGACAAGATAATGAAAGACGAGAGTGAGAACAACAGATTGACAGGCGAGAGGGAAGAGGTAAAGTAATTGGGGAGAGAATGAGGAGAGACAAGATACTGAAAGACGAGAGTGAGAACAACAGATTGACAGGCGAGAGGGAAGAGGTAAAGTAATTGGGGAGAGAATGAGGAGAGACAAGATACTGAAAGACGAGAGTGAGAACAACAGATTGACAGGCGAGAGGGAAGAGGTAAAGTAATAGGAGAGAGGAGGAGGAGGGACAAGATAATGAAAGACGAGAGTGAGAACAACAGAATGACAGGCGAGAGGGAAGAGGAAAAGTAATTGGGGAGAGAATGAGGAGAGACAACATAAGGAAAGACGAGAGTGAGAACAACAGAATGACAGGCGAGAGGGAAGAGGTAAAGTAATAGGAGAGAGGAGGAGGAGGGACAAGATAATGAAAGACGAGAGTGAGAACAACAGATTGACAGGCGAGAGGGAAGAGGTAAAGTAATTGGGGAGAGAATGAGGAGAGACAAGATACTGAAAGACGAGAGTGAGAACAACAGATTGACAGGCGAGAGGGAAGAGGTAAAGTAATAGGAGAGAGGAGGAGGAGGGACAAGATAATGAAAGACGAGAGTGAGAACAACAGAATGACATGCGAGAGGGAAGAGGTAAAGTAATTGGAGAGAGGAGGAGGAGGGACAAGATAATGAAAGACGAGAGTGAGAACAACAGAATGACAGGCGAGAGGGAAGAGGTAAAGTAATAGGAGAGAGGAGGAGGAGGGACAAGATAATGAAAGACGAGAGTGAGAACAACAGAATGACATGCGAGAGGGAAGAGGTAAAGTAATTGGGGAGAGAATGAGGAGAGACAAGATACTGAAAGACGAGAGTGAGAACAACAGATTGACAGGCGAGAGGGAAGAGGTAAAGTAATTGGGGAGAGAATGAGGAGAGACAAGATACTGAAAGACGAGAGTGAGAACAACAGATTGACAGGCGAGAGGGAAGAGGTAAAGTAATAGGAGAGAGGAGGAGGAGGGACAAGATAATGAAAGACGAGAGTGAGAACAACAGATTGACAGGCGAGAGGGAAGAGGTAAAGTAATTGGGGAGAGAATGAGGAGAGACAAGATACTGAAAGACGAGAGTGAGAACAACAGATTGACAGGCGAGAGGGAAGAGGTAAAGTAATAGGAGAGAGGAGGAGGAGGGACAAGATAATGAAAGACGAGAGTGAGAACAACAGAATGACAGGCGAGAGGGAAGAGGTAAAGTAATAGGAGAGAGGAGGAGGAGGGACAAGATAATGAAAGACGAGAGTGAGAACAACAGAATGACAGGCGAGAGGGAAGAGGTAAAGTAATAGGAGAGAGGAGGAGGAGGGACAAGATAATGAAAGACGAGAGTGAGAACAACAGATTGACAGGCGAGAGGGAAGAGGTAAAGTAATTGGGGAGAGAATGAGGAGAGACAAGATACTGAAAGACGAGAGTGAGAACAACAGATTGACAGGCGAGAGGGAAGAGGTAAAGTAATAGGAGAGAGGAGGAGGAGGGACAAGATAATGAAAGACGAGAGTGAGAACAACAGATTGACAGGCGAGAGGGAAGAGGTAAAGTAATTGGGGAGAGAATGAGGAGAGACAAGATACTGAAAGACGAGAGTGAGAACAACAGATTGACAGGCGAGAGGGAAGAGGTAAAGTAATAGGAGAGAGGAGGAGGAGGGACAAGATAATGAAAGACGAGAGTGAGAACAACAGAATGACAGGCGAGAGGGAAGAGGAAAAGTAATTGGGGAGAGAATGAGGAGAGACAACATAAGGAAAGACGAGAGTGAGAACAACAGAATGACAGGCGAGAGGGAAGAGGTAAAGTAATAGGAGAGAGGAGGAGGAGGGACAAGATAATGAAAGACGAGAGTGAGTGCAACAGAGTGACGGGTGGAAGGGAAGAGGAAAATTAGAAAGCGGAAGTAGGAGGAGAGGAAGAGAGGAGGACAAGAGGTAAGTTGGAAGAAAAGACTGTGAGGAAGTGATATTAAGTAAATATGTGTCGGGGACGAGATGTAAAAGAATTATAAAATGAGAGAAGGAACGGGTGAGATGAAAGAAAAAGAGGGTTACAGACTAGAGAGTTAGAAGTGAAGGAAAAGAAATAAAGAGAGAGGGAAAGAGGAACATCAAAGACGAGAACGGGGCGAGAGGACAAAGAAAAAAAAAACAAGAGAGTTGTAGATATTTGGATGATTAAACGAATGGAGTAAATGCTAAAATACAAAAATTGAAATTAAAAGAGGAAAAAAAAAATTTGTCAAAGAACCCAAGTCGACGTAGGGAAAAAAAACCAAAAAAAAAAAAAAAAAGACAAAAAACGAACGAGCAAAGGAGTAAGTAATAAAGAAAGAAAAAAGAATAGCGAAAAATTAAGTAAATAAATATAAAAAATTCAAAATAAAAAAAGTAAAGAAGTCGTACGCATGAAAGTAGCAAAGGAGGTGGCATGTGACGGTATGCGCTGTCCACTTATTCAGTGTCTTTATGGAATCGTGGTCGTTGCCCGGTCGCGTCCGATGTCGTGACAGTATTCAGACTCCCCGCTTCTTGTGGCCGGCTTTTTTGATATCAACTCATCACAGGCAGGCATCACCTTTGGGAAAGAAGACGAGAAAAAGTAGACACACGGGGCTTATCTTTACGCATGGAGATATTACAATCATTGTCATTACCCTTTGCTCTATCGCGCACACACTTCTGCTTGGCACAAAAAAATATAAAATCGTGAGGAAAAAATGCTATATATATATATATATATATATATATATATATACTTCTTTAAAATTCCTATCTACTACAGTCCAGATAGTATTATTATTATCTTCCACATTTTTAATTTTATCGACAAGCCCTTTTAAGAAGGTTCCTGAATATACCGAAAAAATATTTAATTTATTATATTAAATTTACGTCTGATTAACTTACCTCCCACCCCCTTCAAAGCCCTTTCAAAAAATCGAACATGTCATATTTGTCTAGAATCACGATACAATTTTAGCTGACATATTTTCCGTCAATGATGGCATGTTTATGTTCCGGTTTATCATGACATGAAAAAATAACTCAATCACTTCTCGGTTCTTATTTTCTATTTATCTGACATTTAGTTGGTTAATCAAGACATACCCAGAAACCTAATTTTAATTCTGACATTATGACCTACAACCCGTAAACTTTCGGAAAGGAGGTAAAACTTTGATTTAGATTTCCTTCAAAAAAGTTTAATCACAAGTTACTTACCATCGCCTGAGGAAGTACACTTATAGTATCGAAGCATGAAAGCTTTTGTGTAGTGATTCAAAAATCTCTTATAATAAAAATGAATGGAGTAAAATGACAAAAGAGATTCTGCGACATTTTGACGATTCATGCCGGCAAGGAATTTAAGTGTGTTTTGAAAAGGAATGAGGACATTTTGAACAGCACATATAACAATTAAATAACTAGTAAATAAAAATGTTCTTAAGTAATTATACTTTTAATAAATTATACCTACGGTGCGTGACTTTTGCCTCACTATATATATATATATATATATATATATATATATATATATATATATATATATATATATATATATATATATATATATATATATATATATATATATATACTATAATATAAAAGTCTCAAATGCTAATATTCCATGGTTATAATTTATTACAATAATCATAATCACGATCCAAATCATCAGACCAACAAACGTGATTACGGTTCAAATGGAATAAAAAAATCCAGACGACATGCATTTAACGGATGTCAGAATTCGTTGAAAAATATATCCCTACCCTACCTAAAAGAAAACCCTTCTTCAAACGTAACTAATAACTGATACAACAAAATACAGTGATAATGAACACGCAACCACCCCTTGATTATTTGTTATATATATATATATATATATATATATATATATATATATTATACCAATTTGTGAGTGGAAAGGATAATTCTAAGGAGAATATTAATCAAAAGAAATCTCAATTTTAATTAGATACAATAATAATAATAATAATAATAATAATAATAATAATAAATCAAGAAAACAAAGATTAAAGATTCATTTCAGTTACAATTTATTACATAAATATTGCAATATATCAGGTCATCCCATAAGTTCTGTCCGAATTTTGAATAAAGAAAGCAAGTGAGCAAATGTTACATTTAATTACAGATTCAATCATCAATGTATTTTCCCTGATTATCTATGATTTCCTTAGATCTATTAACAAGCTTACTAATTTCATTACTGTAAAATTCTTTTGGCTTTGATTCGAAGAACTCACAAATGTCAGTTTTAACCTCTTGCTGTGTTACAAAAGCCGTTTGTTCCAAATGCTTCTGTAAGCTATGAAACAAATGGTAGTCTGAAGCAGCAAGATCGGGAGAATAAGGTGCATGAGGAATTTTCTCCCAACCAAGTTCTTAGATCTTTTATGACGTGATTCTTGCTGTTTGGGATCGTACATTGTCCTGATGAAACATCACCTCTTTTCGATTCACTAGAGCAGGTCATTTTTTCCTCAAAGCTTGGTTCAAACGCTCTAATTGCTGACAGTATATCTAAGCATTAATTGTTGCATTAGGTGGTAAGAATTCAAAGTGGATTATTCCTTGGCGATCCCACCAAATTGAAAGATGAACCTTTTGCCCATGAAGTTCCCTTCTCGGCTGTGGCTGGGGTCCTTACCCTTTATGAAGCCACTGTCTACGACGCTTAACATTTCGATAAAAGATCTATTTTTCGTCGCCAGTCACAAGTGTATCCAAAAAAGGTGGAATAATTTGGCGAGAATGAGAAGAGCAGATGTCAACTCAGGATTTGAGTTTGTTTTCAGACAATTCAAGAGGCACCAATTTGCCAAGTTTAGGAACTTTTCCAAGCTGTTGAAAATGACGATGAAAAGTTGTATGGTTTGAAGTGAGAACCACTTCCAATTCCTCAACTGATAAAGAAGGATTTTCTTCAAGGGCTGCTTCAAGAAGCTTTTCATCAAACTGAACTGGACGTCCGGTTCGATCTTCATCTTCAAGGGTGAAATCTGCACCTCAGAATTTAGCAAACCATCTTCTGAAAGTTCTTTCATTCACACATTCCTCTCCATAAACTGAGTGAATGTTTCTAGCCGCTTCGGCTGCTGAGTTTCCTTTCTTGAACTCATAAAGCATTATGTGCCTCAAATGATTCTTATGTACTTCTATGTTAGCAGAGTTTTAATCAAAGAAATTTTAATGTTATTGTTCTCTGAAATAAAATTTGATCAGTTTAAATGCATCTAAACATAAAAATAATGTCCAGCTCCATTAGACACTATAAAATGCTCTTTAAATTTCGTTCATTTTAACAAAAATTAAAATTCGGACAGAAATTATGGGATGACCTGATACATCACTTTAGACCGAAAGTTTGTGATTGCCTGTTCCTAGATATATAGATATAATTCGTGTAGGCATAGGTATTAAAAGGTTCTGTGGCAGCATGTTTCATGGTTAAACTTAAACTTTTGACCTGGTGATTTAAACATGATGCAGACGAACTTTGTCCAATATAATCATACCCCCTATATATATATATATATATATATATATATATATATATATATATATATATATATATATATATATATGAATTGCACACTACACATCTTACATTTGTATTCGCCACACCACTACAGAAATTATGACAGAAATCTTAATTCGTTTTTCTATGATAGTTTTATAGATATTGCAAGTGTATTGCCACATCAAAATGTTCAGTTAATGCCCTTCGATCTAGGTGAGATTTAGAACCTTTTAAATGATCCTAGTGAGTGGACTTATATATATATATATATATATATATATATATATATATATATATATATATATATATATATATATATATATAAGAAGAAAATGGTTTTAACGTATTTATTATTTACTTTATAGATCTCAACTAGGATCATTTAAAAGGTTCTAAATCTCACCTAGATCGAAGGGCATTAACTTAACATTTTGATGTGGCAATACACTTGCAATATCTATAAAACTATCATAGAAAAACGAATTCAGATTTCTGTCATAATTTCTGTAGTGGTGTGGCGAATACAAATGTAAGATGTGTGCAACAGAATCTAAAACTGGACAAAAGAGAGGCCCGGGGAATCACAATATATGCAGAAAGTAACCCAAGGAAATTCATGAGCACATCGTACAGACACTTGATGAGGAATCCCTTCCTATGTAAATGTGAAGCAGTTAACTACGGAATTCAAACGTGGAAGAGAGAGATGACAGAAGATGACTCTCGGATAAGTCATACAAAAACCCCAACTACTGATGAACAAGTTGATCCCATTCACAAGATATTTGTGGATGAAATATGTCTTCCTGTTTAGCAAATAGCTAACTCCATAGGCATAAGTTCTGGTCGGATCCGTACTGTTGTAACTGAGATCTTGGTGATGAGCAAGCCTTCTTCAAGATGAGTCTCAATAATTCTGACACCAGAGAAAAATATTAAATGATTGGCACATCTGACTCGCTTCCAGGCTGATCCTGAGAATTTCGAGTCAGATTCGTAAATTAACCGTTTCCTGTCAATAATTTATTCTCAACCCAATGTCTCTTATTGCACTTCTTGATAATATTACGAATTGTCGATCGAGAAACATTTAAACGCTTGGAAAGTGATGTATATCCCTCACATTGTACACATCAACTAGCTTCATTCGGAGATTCTTGTCAAGTTTAGCCGTTTTCGCTATGGATGTAGAATAAATGAGTTATTGATGTCCGTGACACTCACATATTGTCTTCTTCATTACCTTTTAGAATTAAAGAGTCAGGTCAATAGTATTTCATTTTCAAAGTGTCTCTGTATTAAATGTCAAAATAAGAAAAAAACAACATTATAATTGCGATAGAAGAATATTATTTAATAATTTTCTAAAGTGGGAGCGAATAATTTTGAACTCCAGTAAAAATTCTAAATTTCAGGAATGGTTAAAAGATAAACACAGAATCAACAATTTATGTTAAGTATTTGCAAATATTCGCATTTCTCGGAAAAAATGCAAATATTCAATGGGGGGCGAATAAATCTGTCCACATCCATATATATATATATATATATATATATATATATATATATATATATATATATATATATATATATATATATATATATTTGACACGCAGACTCACTCTACACCTTTCTGACCATAGCTCAATTAACTCTCATTTAAATATTCATGGAGACATAACGGACACTATTCGTAACATACTTGTTGACAACACTCACATAACAGCATCAGCTACATGCAAAAAATGCTAAAAAAAATGGAAGACTTATTAATAAAAACCAAACAAACAACACTTAAAATAGTTGGGTTTCGATCCCGTCTTGAAGCAATCGGACATATAGCCACACTGAGGAGCTGTGATACACGGAAACAATCTGTCTGTGACAAAGTATATATATATGCTCCCGGAAATCTGGTTGAGCTCTGTAAGGAAAGGGGTTCTAAAAACAGCATCTCCTACTGCTATTACGCATTACTCTTCAAGTATGAACTGAGTTCTCCCAACCGCTGGCGTATTTCGTAGAGAGAAAAAACCTTAAAATTCCTAGCCATTCTGCTGCACGACGATGCCCTAGAAGTAAGATATTTGTCAGTCGGTTTTCGATCACGGCTTGAAGAAATCTGTGATACAGCGAAACAGTCTGTCTGTGGATGACTATATTTATTATAATTTCTTCCTATAGATAAAAACAATTTACTCACTATAAAGATCTAACTTTATTTCAGTGCATTTAAAACTGCACTTCGACTGATGAGAACCAAATGTCTGTTTGTAAGCAAGCCGCAGGTGAAACGCCACTTCCATTTGTTTGAAAAAAGTCGAAGTACAATTAAATGCTCTGAAACGAAGTTGCATGTTTGTAGTGAGTAAATTGTTTTTGTCTATATGAAAAAATTATAATAAATAATATTTGCTCTACTATCGGCATCGAGCACTCTTTTGAATTAATGCTGTGAACGTTAGAATTCATATATTATTTTCGTTCCCATTCCAATCGTACATACATATATATATATATAGAATGTCATCCACAGACAGACTGTTTCGCTGTATCACAGCTCATCAGTGCGGCTAGACATCCGGTTGCCTCTAGCTAGGATCGAAACCCGACTGAATTGGTATCAGGCGGATATTCTGCCACTTTTTTTATATATATATATATATATATATATATATATATATATATATATATATATATATATATATATATATATATATATATATATATATATATATATATATATATATATATATATATATATATATATATATATATATATATATATATATATATATATATATATATATATATATATATATATTTCGTCCCAGGACTTATCAAGTTTATTTATTCCGTGTAAATTAATTTTTAATTGACGAATGTAATCAAATGGGGGGAAAAATTATGAATTTCAAGAAACTAGAGTCCAATAATATTCAGACCCAGCAAGCATTCCCTCTGTTAACAAACGGAAAGCTCACGAGATCTGATATACAAGGACTCTAGAACCTTGAGGTGAAATGTGGAGTGGGACCTAGATAAAATTATAAATCGGTCACCACTAACATTTTCCACACATTTCCTACTATTTATTAAATGTTCAGCAATAGCAGAACCAGAACTGTTAGTCAGTTGGATATTCCTGGAGGACGGATTCAAAATCCTGGGGGGTAAATGCTGTTTTATTCTCGAATCCAAATACTGGGACGTCCTCCCTATGTAGTTGTGGACACGACTACACTTGTATTGGTAAATCACTGAATTAACATGATGGGGAGGGAGGACGTCCATACGAATGGAAGAGAAAGCAGGGCGGGTAACAAATATTACCATAACATTCGCCGAAAAATAACAACTATTGATTAAACGTGAAATACGTTTCGATAAACTCTCACCCTCTGTAAAAATATAGGGAAGACGCAAATAAAGTGGGCATTTATCAGCTAATTGCGGCTTCACCCTATAGAATTTACTGATGACGTCTTGAATAACGGAGTCTAAAACATCCAACGGATATCCGTTTTTTGATAGTGTCATTCTAACAAAGTCAATTTCCCCGCAGAGAAGATTCTCACAACATAACTTAAGTGCCCTGTGAATTAAGGCCTTAATCAAATTAATCTTACGTTGTCTGGGACAAAAAGAGTCACAACGCGTATAAAGTCCCGAAAAAGTGGCCTTCCTAAATACAGAAGTCTCAAACTTGTCAATAATCTTATGGACAAGAACATCCAAAAAGCATCCAAATGCAGACAATTTTTTTAACTTCACAATCATTTGAATAACCAACTAACCGGGAAAAACGAATTTGATCAAAGTAAGAAAGTGTTACCATACACATTCTCCATTGATTCGTAAAGGTACAATTGAGAAAAAGGATTCTTTTAGTAAATATATATATATATATATATATATATATATATATATACATATATATATATATTAATTTTTAATGTTTATACGTTCTTTTTATAGATACAAATTTTAAAGTAAATGCTTTGTCTATAATAAAAATCTAGAAAAAGAACATATAAACATAAAAAAAATGTCTTAAAATAATTGTCGGACTTTGGCCATTTCATAATATATATATATATATATATATATATATATATATATATATATATATATATATATATATATATATGGAAAGAAATAGGAAATGGGAGAAGAATTGAGAAGAGAGTATGAGAGAAAGTGAGAGTGTGAGAGATAATATGAGAAAGAGAGAAATAATGAGAGATAAACACAGAAAAGGCGAGAGCGAGTAAGAGATAGAAAGAAAAAGAGGTAGAGTGTGAGTGAAAGAGTCTGTATGTGTGTGTAAGAGAGATAAAATACAGAGTGTGTGTGAGACAATGTCATAGAGTGAGAGAGTATGTGTGTGTGTGTGTGATAGATAGATAGATAGATAGATAGATAGATAGATACTTACGTTTACATATTAACGCTTATACTTAAGGATAGATAGATAGATAGATAGATAGATAGATAGATACTTACGTTTACATATTAACGCTTAAAGATAGATAGATAGATAGATAGATAGATAGATAGATAGATAGATAGATAGATAGATAGATACTTGCGTTTATGCATTAGCGCTAATACTCAAGGACAGATAGATGGATAGATAGATAGATAGATAGATAGATAGATAGATAGATAGATAGACAGACAGACAGATAGATAAATAAATAAATAGATAGATAGATAGATAGATAGATAGATAGATACTTACGTTTACATATTAACGCTTATACTTATGGATAGATAGATAGATAGATAGATAGATAGATAGATAGATAGATACTTACGTTTACATATTAACGCTTAAAGATAGATAGATAGATAGATAGATAGATAGATAGATAGATAGATAGATAGATAGATAGATACTTACGTTTACATATTAACGCTTATACTTATGGATAGATAGATAGATAGATAGATAGATAGATAGATAGATAGATAGATAGATAGATAGATAGATACTTACGTTTACATATTAACGCTTAAAGATAGATAGATAGATAGATAGATAGATAGATAGATAGATAGATAGATAGATACTTCCGTTTATGCATTAGCGCTAATGCTCCAGGACAGATAGATAGATAGACAGACAGACAGATAGATAAATAAATAAATAGATAGATAGATAGATAGATAGATAGATACTTGCGTTTATGCATTAGCGCTAATACTCAAGGATAGATAGATAGATAGATAGATAGATAGATAGATAGATAGATACTTACGTTTACATATTAACGCTTATACTTAAGGATAGATAGATAGATAGATAGATAGATAGATAGTTTCGTTTATATATTAACGCTTATACTTAAGGATAGATAGATAGATATATAGATAGATAGATAGATAGATAGATAGATAGATAGATAGATAGATAGATAGATAGAGTGGGATATAACCATTAGTGGAAATAAGTTTTCGACGTTAATGTACGACGCAAACATCAAAAATCTTCACGATTTTCGAAAACGTTTTGAACCTTCAAGATTGCATTTCTGTTCTGATTATTTAGTAAATGCTTAAGGCGAACAGAGATTTTATACAAAGAAAAGAAAAGCCAAGAAAAAGATGTGGGCGAAACAGTCTCACCCTGTCTTCAGAGGCTATCACGATTTGACATTTACTCAAAGACATATTGACCAAGTTCTTTTTATCTCCTGAAAGAGACGCATGATTTAAGGAGGAAACTATTTTTTCCTTCTTACCAGAACTGGTATCTCTGGCTTAACAGAGATGTCGCTAATGCCACAAGTGACAACAACACAAACAATGCACGAATGTTTATCTTTTTTCGATTATCTATTTTCCAGATTTTATGAGATTTTTTTTTATTTCACTACAATATATCAGTAATAATTTGCAGCTAGAAACACACACACACACACACACACTCACATACATACATACACACACATATATATATATATATATATATATATATATATATATATATATATATTAGATTGGTGCAAAAATAATGTCGTTTTCTTACATATGTTACTATGTCAGAAAACGACATTATTTTGCACCAACCTAATATATATATATATATATATATATATATATATATATACTAGCAGTAGAGCCCGGCGTTGCCCGGGGATGTAACAGTAAGAGATAGATCAAGTATCGACCATCATAAAGACTGAAAAATAAAATTGACAAAGATTATTGTTTAAGGCTGACGGACACGCATGTCTTAATTACTTTTTTTTTTTTTACGAATTGTTATGAGTCTACCGATTGAATAGAATTTTATTATAAATAATAATCTTGTAAATGGTATTTTTAAAGCATTCTGAATGTAAAAATAAAGAAAAAAGTGTGCAAGACAATAAGAAACACTACCTGCCAAAAAAAAAAGTGAAGTTTTGTTGAAATCGGTTGAAAAATGTAGGAAATCCGATCCCATATATAACACACTCACAAACAACCTGGGTTTTATAAGTATAACTCGATATGAGTTGTCACCCTTTAATTAATGCCTCTTAATCGTGTTTTCAAATTGATTTTATGCAAAAACAATTGTGTTTTTCCAATTTTTGGTGCTGTCAGAACCACCGCAAGGTAATGTTACGTAGTCCTGTGAAGTTTTGTTGAAATCGGTTGAAAATTATAGGAAATCCGATCCAATATATAAACGTAACAGACACACACACACACGCACAATCTGCGTTTTATAATAAGTAAGATATATATATATATATATATATATATATATATATATATATATATATATATATATAATTACTATCACTAAACGTTTCTCTGCTGACTGATATTACCTTCAGTATCCCGACTGACTCCAGAGTTTAGTAGGCTAACCTGCCCGTCCACTCGACAAGGTGTATCAGCAATTTACTGCTTATATATTTTCTATTTTATCATTTGTATGCATCTCGATTTAATATATGTTTATCTGTCTGTCCATATCTCTATAGCTTTCTATCTATCTATCTATCTCTCTGTCTTTCTCTCTATCTATCTCGTTGTCTGTATCTATCTATCTATCTATCTATCTATCTATCTATCTATCTATCTATCACATTGTCCGTTCCTATCTATCTATCTTTCTATCTATCTCCTTGTTCTTCCCTATCTATCTATCTCTCAGTGGTTAATAGCTACATCATGTCGATCACCGAAGTAAAGCAACATCGAGTCGCGTCCGTATCTAGATGGGTGACCTCGATGGTCCAATGGATGCTGACTCGGAATTCTTAATTTTATAGCTGAGTTCAAATTTCCGTTGGGTTTGTTGTATTAACTTGTGCAAGTGCTCCAGGCAAATTTTGAGCCCACCTCTTCTCCCCAAAGTTAATGGGTTAATTAGTAAGATCTGTATCATTAGACGACATCTCACAATCTAAAATATTTTCTGGCTTTAAATATCCTGCAAAGCATTGATAAGCCCTAGAAAACGAAGCTATCGATCAACGAAGTATTGATTAGCTACACAGGCATTTTTAGATTTATTTACATTTCTGGAATATAAGTCTATAGAAAACTACCGAAGCCACAAAGTGAGGGGCCAGTTTACTTATTGGTTGTAATATAGAATTGATCATCCACTTCATATCCACATTATAATCATTAACTCCAAAAAAGATTCTTCCAAATCTAAAATTTTTCTGGCTTTCAATAACCTGCATAAGTCTCTGTCTATATATATATATATATATATATATATATATATATATATATATATATACCTCTCTAAATTTAAGTCTATAATGGATTACTTGGTTCGGGATTGTTTATATTTGATTTAATAAATATTTATTATGTTCAGGTATGGGTGAATAGTGACCGTTTATATCTGAGGCTCTAATTTTTTTATTTGGAGCATACTGATTGATTATAAAGGGTGCGATGGATAAGCTGTCGTCTAAATGACGTAGAAATGAAAATCACACTGACATCTCAATTTAAAAGATATATTTACCAAAAATTACACAAAACTTTGTTGAAATACTAAAGAGTAAATTTATTCGATAAAATCACCATTGACTTCAACCACGACCTCCAGTCTACTTCGACAGCTCCTCCAACTCTTCTGGGAGGTCTCCTTATTTAAGTTACTGAATGCTGTCATAATCATTGCCTTCAGTTCATCGTTGGTGTTACAAGGAGTTTTGTTGGACTCTCGCTCAACTGCTCCCCACACAAGGGGTTTGTAGTCTGAGGAATTAGGCGGCCAGGTGTAAGGGGTGATGTTGTCGCAGAAATTGTCCCACATCCATGACTGGTTTCATCTGCTTCTGTGGCATGATGCTGTATCCTGTTGCCAGATAAAGGATCCTCTCTTGGCCTAGAGCAGCACTACCTCCACAAGACACTTGATGTAGTCCTATGCGTTGGGAAGTTCAGGAGTTTTTCTCTAAACAGAACGATCAGAGTGAGTTTTTCGAACTGCCGTATCTTCGTAATCACCATTTGACTCATCCAAGTCTTTTCGAATCCTTTGCCCTCTCCTCAGACTCATACCTAAAAACTCTGAAATGTTCGTATTGCAGATTCTGCAGTGAATGCCAAGTAGTACTAAATGCCGTTTTCAAATTTCTGCTGGAGTGAATTGCATCATGGTGCTCTTTTTCTCACAGATTGTGACTAACTGACTCTAAAATACTGTGCCGTAGACAAAATCAAAAACAGACAATGCACATACGCGAGGTTAAAATATAAAATATAGTCTACAATTTACTCATCGCTCTCTGTATATGATTTCCGTTATCTTCTCCTCATCCAACATTCTTCTTCTTCTTCTTCTTCTTCTTCTTCTTCGTCGTCGTCGTCGTGGTCGTCGTTGTCGTCGTTGTCGTTGTCTTCTTCTAATTCTACTATTACTACTTCTTCTTCTGCTGCTGCTGATGATGATGATTCTCCTTCTTCTTTTTCTACTACTACTACTACTTATCCTTCTTCTTCTCCTACTACTACTACTACTACTACTTATCCTTCTTCTTCTTCTTCTTCTTCTTCTTCTTCTACTACTACTACTACTACTACTACTTATCCTTCTTCTTCTCCTCCTCCTCCCTCTTCTTCTTCTTCTTCTTGTATATGATTTCCGTTATCTCCTCCTCATCCAACATTTTCTTCCTCTTCTTCTTCTTCTTTTTTCCACCTTCTCCCCCTTCGCCTTCTTCTTCTAATTCTACTACTACTGCTACTACAACTACTACTACTTCTTCTTCTTACTCTTCTTCTTCTTCTTCTTCTACTACAATGATAATAATAATTCTTCTTCTTCTTCTTCTTCTTCTTCTTCTTCTTCTTCTTCTTCTTCTACGATGAATTCCCAATGCTTTTATAACAGTTGTTTTAATTATCCATTTTAAGTTTATATTTACTTATATTTCTTGTGGTTTCAGTTGTACTGGTTTAGAATTTGTTTTACTTTAGTTTACTTAGTAACAAGTGACTCAACCTCGAATGTTACAAGTGAAATTGTTCAAGAAAGAGAAGGAGAAACTAAGAAGTGTTTATTATTATGATATGTAGGATAGATAACCTTTGACCCCGGATTTTAAGGGATTAACATTAGACTAGTCAATGAACCATTCGCATGGGCTTCTGTTCTACAAAGAAATATTTTAAGGAAAGAAGTTGTCTGACTGAAAGGAATTCGAAAGGAATGGCCGATGATAGTGCCGCCGTGCACATTGCATGACGGGAAGATCTGTACATTTCCCATAGGAGTAGTAGTGACAGTAGAGCGTTTCAATTGTGCTATAAGTGAAGCAGGGTGGAAAAATATAAGAGTCTCAGCCAGTCATTTATGTACCAATTCTTTCTGCTGTAGAACAGTTGCCATCCATGGGTATAGAACCCATTCTGTCCTGCTATTACCCATAGCTTGGGGGAGAAGAAGAGGATTCCTACCTTTCCCAAGTGTATTAGCACGTAAGTGAATGTAATGGATTCGACTAGAAAGTTAATCAGTTAGTTATGTGTCATGCATGAAACTATAGGTGATCATGTATCTTTTGATACATGACAGATGAGGCATATTTTTCCCGAAGTAAGTTGCTATTTCTTTCTACTGTAGACCAGCTGCCATCCAAGGCCATAGAGCATGTTATGTTGTCCTATTTACCCATAGCTGAGAGTTGGGTAGAAGAAGAGGATTCATACCTTTCCCAAGGGTATTAGCACGTAAATGAATATAATGGATTCGACTGGTATTTGAACTCGGCTCTCCGATTATTTAATCCGAGCCGTTATCCATTGACTTCACCGTGCAGTATGAAACTACAAAGATGTGAAAGATCAAGGAGGTTAAATTCTCCAAACAAATGCTATATATATATATAGAATTCTTTCAATTTCTTAACATGACAACACTATATATATATATATATATATATATATATATATATATATATATACATATATATATATATATATATATATATATATAAATATATATATATATATAAATTCATGAATAATTCATACAAAAAACAAATACAGAAGTTAATGATTTAATTGGCGAGAATCCATCGTCGCAAATAAGATACATAAATCCCGAACCTGTACATGAATGATATGATCCTCGTTTATAAATTTCAGTTGCATAAGGTCTTTTTAATTTTTACAAGCTTTCGTCTGTTCCTACAGACATCCTCAGGTATGGAAATAGATTTTGTTCTTGTTTTTACTCTCAGTAATAAGAGGACAACGAAAATAGAGATATTACTGAGAGTAAAAACAAGAACAAAATCTATTTCCATACCTGAGGATGTCTGTAGGAACAGAAGCGTTGTAATAAATATGGCGAAAAAGATGAGGACAATAGTCCGAATAATGTAAATAGTGCACAGTATACCTCGTCTCAGAAATATAGAAAGATTCTGAAAGGCCGAAACGTTGTAATAAATATGGAGACAAAGATGAGGACAATAGTCCGAATAATGTAAATAGTGTACATAATACCTCATCTCAGAAATATAGACAGATATCAGGAAGTCTGTCCACAAATGAGAAATATCACCACTCTGTAGAATATATGAGAAATCTGAAGGAACTTTAGGACCCATTGCGGGTGAGTGACCAATTTTAGATCCGAGTGAGTATAAAAGAAGACATGATCATGTTACCAAAATCATTCTCTGGAACTTGTGTGAGAAGTGGCGTTTTCAGGGAGCAATGGTCCTATCAGAAACATGAGAAAGTCTTTGTGTCGAAAGTATGCAATATTTTGAAGGCTATTTCCATACAAGAAATACTGGCTCTTATGTTAAGATTTTAAACACTCAGTTTTAACAACAGCTTAATGCTCGATATTACCATTTGCAATTGAAGAATTGGTACAACCAACAAATCGACCAGGCTGCTCTTTAAACCCGGTCGATGACAGAAGAGGAAAAAAATAATTATTCGAGTGGAAAACACCGGGTAATTTGAAATACAAGGCTTCGAATTCTGATTGATTGGCTTCTTGCGCTGAATATAACTGCTCAAAAACGCACTTTAATATGAGAGATTAAAAGAGAGAAAAAATATCACTTAGACGATGGAATTGTTCAGAAAAACCTGACATTAGTCTGGAAAGCGAAGAAAAGATTATATCTTTTCAAAGCACTCAGTCACACTGACTGATTAATGATTTTTATTTTTTATAAAGATGGGTGTCTTTTTAAAACGTAATTTTAAAGAAAAGACAAGTAGATGAGTCTATCTATCTATCTATCTATCTATCTATCTATCTATCTATCTATCTCTCTCTCTCTCTATATATATATATATATATATATATATATATATATATACATATATATAAATAAATATATATATGTGGGTGTGTATATGTACATATATATATATGTATATATATATACATATTTATATATATATATATATATATATGTACACATACATACATATATATATATAAATATATATATATAGAAACACACACATTCATATATATATATAGAGAGAGAGAAATATATATGTGTGTGTGTGCGCACACACAAACACACACACACATATATATAATATTATTGGTCAATATATATATATATATATATATATATATATAAATATATATATATATATATATTTATATATATATAATATAATATTAGTGGTCAATATATATATATATATGTATATATATATATATATATATATATATATATATATATATATATAATATAATATAATATTAGTGGTCAATATATATATATATATATATATATATATATATATAAAAGAAGACATGATCATGTTACCAAAATCATTATCTGAAACTTGTGTGAGAAGCGGCGTTTTCAGCGAGCAATGGTCCTATTATAAACATGAGAAAATCTTTGTGTTTGTATAAATTTTCAAAAGGATAGAATCCAGGTAGAACTCAATGTCCAGGACAGAGTAAGAATATAATATAAAAGGCTCAAACACTAATATTCCATGGTTATAATTTATTACTTTATTAGATCAGACCTACAAATTCAAAAAGTTTTTGGAATTGTGTGTGTATGTGTGTGTGTGTGTGTGTGTCCATAAAATTCAATGGCGTCTTCCCACAAACGGGTTATGTTTTCTTCTGCGAGAGAAGTGCCGCTGTGCACATTGCATGGTCGCATTGTCCGCTGAAAATCCAAGAAAGTGTAGGAGAAGGTTTTTCTCAATTATTTATAGTTTAGTGAGAGCGTCCCCTATGAACAATCTGGACAATTAAGAAATTAAACAATTAAAATTAAGAAGGAGTTAACTCCGTCACTATATTCCAAAATATAGCTTCAACAAAATTACAACATTATACATATGCATATATATATACACACACAAGCTGAGTATCATCTACCATGTATTCACTTGTAACAGCAGAATAACATATTATAATTTTATTACTTCAAAACTTCCAAGAAAATTAAGTTTCGGCATGTAATGACCCATATGGAGTCGATATGCCGTTGATCAAACTAACTAACCGTTATATTCACGGTTCTTATCTCTGTTGCTTACACTAGAGTTTTATTTTGTTCTGCCGTTTTTTTTTTTTTTTGCACATTTCAAAACCTGCTGAAAGAGTGGCGCATAGCACGAGACAAGATGGCTGCCTTGTTGATAAATGCTTACACGGGCGGCGGGAAATGTCGTCTTTTGCTATTGTCTGAAAATAAAGAAAAGAATCACAACTGCGACGTCAGAACTTTTTGCTATTATCCTCTGCAGTTCGGCACTCTGTCGTCAATATATATATATATATATATATATATATATATATATATATATATATATATATACATGTATGTATGTTTGTGTCTGTGTGCATATAGATATATATATGTGTGGAGGTGCGGTTATATGTGCGTGTTTGTGTGTAAGTACAACATCCATGTAAATACGGCTGATAGGTGTCAGAGTACTCTGTAAGCAGGGAGAGTAATTGCCATTAATGAAAAAAATACCAAGTAATACAATAAGATATAAACGATCTGCGCCAAATAAAGAAACAGAAAGCAATCTTGATAAAATAAAGTAAATAGATCGATAGGTCTACTGAGATAGATAGATAGATAGATAGATAGATAGATAGATAGATGCCAGAATGAGATAGATAGATAGATAGATAGATGACAGACTGATATATATATATATATATATATATATATATATATATACGGAAAAACATACGAAAATCCTAATGTGCAATTATGCTGTTTTAATGTTAATATAATGTCAACGTCGTACGTTTCGGTCTAGTCGACCATCTTCAGGACATATTCATAAAACATAGTTAACATTAGACTATATTTAATTCAACATGAAAAGACGATGGACATAAGAGTAAGACTAATCAAAACAGACAACTGACATTTTTCCGGATCAGCGTCCCGTTTTAATATGATCATGTCGGCGTCACGTGGGCGATGTTGTGAAAACGTATTCCTAAAATATACTATTTTGAATGAAAAATGAAACGGAACTCTGAATCTTGAAAAAAACTTAATGATGAGCCAAGATATCTACTCCTAGGAATTAAAAAAATAGTAAGTAAATTTTCAGAAACATTAGATGTATATAGTCGAAGTAGACTTTAGAAGAAACCGGAACTCCGATTCTAAACAAGAAACAAGGGATAAACCACATAGCATCACGACTCCGTTTAGCATGAAACAAACATATATATATATATATATATATATATATATATATATATATATATTATTCTCATACCAGGGAAAGCGAGCTCAATGCGATATTAAGTGGCAGAGCCTAAATATTTTTCCACATGATGATTGAGTGGCCTGTCGCCTTTACATTTTTGAAAATTATACATATATATATATATATATATATATATATATATATATATTTATATATATGTGTGTGTGTGTGTATTTGTCTGTGTGCATGAATGTATATATATGTGTATATATATATATATATATATATATATATATATATATATATATATATATATATATATAGATAATAGATAGATATAGTTAAAGATACATAGATGTGAAGAAACTGATATAGAGAGATATGACAAAAATATTTGAAATAGATATGGACAGACTGAAATAGATAAACAGATATATAGATGAATAGAAATATAGACATGTAAAAAGATCTATCTATCTATCTATCTATCTATCTATCTATCTATCTCTCTCTCTCTATCTATCTATCTATCTATCTATATATATATATATATATATATATATATATATATATATATATATATATGATGTTTATGTATATAATTCTAAATATATATGCAATTTTTATATAAATTATTTACATATATATGCAAGGTACGTATTGGAAAGCGCTCAATATCATCAATGGAGCAAACATATTTGCAACCAAATACATACATACATACATATATAAATATATATGCGTGTGTGTATATATGTGTTTGTGTCTGTGTTTTGTCTGGGCGTGCGTGTTAGTGTGTGTGTGTGTGTATTTATACATTACAGGTAATGTCCGTTCGTATATAAACCAAGTGGATCTAGTGAATCCTCGTCATATCAAATATTAAAACTGATCCACAAATGAGCTAAATGAATTTAATATAACTGAGCATAAAAATTACACAGCCAAATCCAAAACTACGTCATATGCGGGATGGGGTATAAATCCATTTCATCTAACGAAAAGTATGCTAGTCTTATTCAACCACTGTGTCTAGATTCATATAAAATAATATATATATATATATATATATATATATATATATATATATATATATATATATATTAAGCATTACGCCCCGAGCAAGGAGTGAAGCCACTAGGTTGCAGGGCTTTGCAGAAGATTTGTAACGAGAGCAGATAGGAGTGATAGAAGAAAGGATGAGGACAGGGATAGTGGATAGATCAAGGTAACTGGAGATGTCGATTGACATTACATTTGAATAGTTGGAGATTATAGCTCTCAGTGAAACAGTAATATGGAAGAGTGTTCCACAGGCGAGAGGTGCTAGGTATGAAGCTATTGGAGTAGAAGAGATGGCTACATTTAAAAGTTTCTACAATGTAAGGGTGAGAGCGGGATGCCAGCCTCCTAGGGCGCCTGAATTCATGAAGTCTGGGAACCAGTGAAAGCAGTTCATCGGAACAATTACCATGAAAGTATTTGTAAAAAAGACAGAGAGAGGCGACGGCGCGTCTGTGAGAGAGCAACTGCAGACGTGATGCCAGATCAGTGCCATTTATATTACATATACGCCTCTGGATCTTGTCAAGAACTCCGAGGTAAACAGAAGGTGCACCGGACCATATATGGCAGCAATACTCCATGTAAGGGCGAATGGTTGATTTGTATATTTGAAGTATCAATTCCGGGGAGAAAAATTTCCTGGCGCGGCACGGAGAGCCAACTTTCCTCGCGGTGGACAAAGCAATTGACTCATTGTATTTGTTTCATCTCAGGTCAGCAGTCAACGTGAGACCGAGCAGACGCAGGGAGTTGT
Organism: Acanthosepion lycidas; assembly: GCA_963932145.1. Lineage (NCBI taxonomy): Eukaryota > Metazoa > Mollusca > Cephalopoda > Sepiida > Sepiidae > Acanthosepion > Acanthosepion lycidas. Next base: position 70,186,703 of record OZ010610.1, on the reverse strand, counting down.
TCTCAAGAAGTTGACTATCAGACATTCTAATGGGGGGCAGGAAAGGATCTCTATGGTGATTAAGAGAGAGTAATTTAGTTTTTGAGGAGTTAAAGTTGACCAGCCAAGATATGAAGTAACTGGTATATATATATATATATATATATATATATATATATATATATATATATATATATATATGTATATACAAATTTTGGTAGATAGAAACGTAGAACATATTAAAAGCAGTAAATTCGACATTGCTAACCGGTCGATCCTCTGTGGGGAAATTGTTGACAAAATCAAAACAAACAACGTGTACACGTGGAATTAAAAATATAAAATGCCGATAATTTTCCCATTGCACATTCTCTCTCTCTTTCTCTCTCTCTCTCTCTCTCCCTCCATTTCTTTATTTCTCTCACTGGTTAGGTTTTTCTTTGGGGTTGTTTAAAAGAGCATGTCTACTATACCAAACCAAGATTTGGAATAAAATGAAGGGTGAATACAAACAGTTTTATCTTCCATACAACAAGAGTTCCTGTTGAAATCAGTTGACGCGATTTCTGGGCGGTTTGAAAAGCTGATAACGAAATTTACTGCCCATATCGAATTTTAAATAAAACCTCAGGTTCAAAGCTTTCATCTCATATCCATTTCTTATAAAAATTATAGTTAATAAATGAATAAATTATAAGTATTTTAAAATAGAGAGTTACTTTTCAATCGCTCTTCTTAAATGATTAGGAATGAACAGGGTTAAATGAGTAAAAAGTGTTGTGGGTGGATTTCAATAGGTAGGTATTGGTATGTTCGTTCTTGGTACTTTGCCTTGCATTGTGTTGTTGCCCAGAAGTTTCATTATCTTAGAATCCGTGTTTATTTATCAGTTTCCTTGTAGCCTCGTCTCTTGAATTGGTTTTCAATCTTCGGAAATTATATGCTATCTGTTTTGTATCCTCGTCAAGTTTTTCAGTCTTTTATGTTGGTTTTCAGTATTCTTTGTTTTCGCTTTACAAGGTTCTGGCATTCATTCTTTCTTTCTTTCTGCTTTCCATTCTTTCTTTTTTTCTTTCTTTTATGTCTTATTTAAAAAAAAAATTAAAATCTGTAATCATATAATTATTTTATTCATTCATTCTTTCTTTCTTTCTTTCTTTCTACTCTGTTTTTTTTTTGTCTCTTTTGTGCCCTTTTCTTTCTTTCTCTTCAGCATTCGTCCATCTTCCATTTCTATTTATTTCCTCTCTACTTCAGTCATTCTTCATTCTTTCAATAAATTGATTTTTTTTATATATTTTAATCCATTTAATCACGTCTCTAATTATTTCAATTGTTCTTTTTTCTTAAGTGCAATTCTTTCGTTCTTTCTTTCTTAAATTTTCTTTGTCCTTTCACTCTTTTCCATTCTTTCCTTCCTACGTTTATTTTTTTTATATGTTTTATTTTGAGCTTCCTCTTTATTTTCTTTCTCTTTTCTTTCTTTCTTTCTTTCTTTCTTTCTTTCTTTCTTTCTGCAAATTCTCCAAGTCTTCTCATCCTTTTCAATTCTTTCTTTCCTACGTTCATTTTTTTATTTGTTTTATTTTGAGCTTCCGCTGCCTTTTCTTTCTCTTTTTCTTTATTCTTTCTTTCTTCTTTCCATCTTCTTTCTTTCTTTCTTTCTTTCTTTTTGTAAATTCTCTTAGTCTTCTCACCCTCTTCCTTTCTTTCTTCCTTCCATTTTTTCTACCGTATTTTTTTACTTTGAGCTTTCTCTACCTTTTCTTTCTTTCTTTCTTTCTTTCTTTCTTTCTTTCTTTCTTTCTTTCTTTCTTTCTTTCTTTGAAACTTCCCACTCCGTTTGTCTGTTTCTTTATATTTTTATTTATTTTGAAACCATCATCTTTGTTGTTGTGTTTGTTCCTTTCTTTCTTTTGAAACTCCATTCTACTTTTTGAACGCCATCTTTCTTTCTTTCTTTCTTTCTTAGAAGTTAAAAGAAGGAAATTATTTCTTTCATTCAACTTTATAGCTTTCCTTCTTTCCGATTTTTTTTCTTTCCTTTGTTTTTCCCTCCTTCCGTCAACCATGCCAAAATGTTTTTGTCTTACCCTTTTCGCTATTTTTCCTCTTGTTCCTTGTTGTCTTCTATAACTTAATTGCTTTCACTTTCAATAAAAGTTTTCCTCTCCATTTTTTTCTTTCACTTTAACACTACTCCATGTACCGCGGCTTTTCGTCTTGCTCTTCCTATTGTAACTCTTCTTCCTTTCCGCCCCTCACTTCCAACAAATGACAACATTTACACTACCGCCAACACTACGTCACCTCCCCCTTATTTGGGACCCTTTTCTTGAATTCTTCAATCTCCACCCACCGTTACATACACTTTTCCTGTTTTCCTCTTCGCTTGATTCATTGAATATAAAATCTATAAAAAGTAATCAGTGGGACCTTCTCTTTATTTGGGCGGGAAAATTCGCTTTTGTTCCGCCATTATTCTGTCGTATCTTTTGTACGAGATATTTTTTTGTACTGTTCACATTGCATCGTCCCAATTTTTTTTTTTTTTTTGACTTACGCTCTCCCGGTCTGTTTCTTCAAACGCCATTGTCTGTGGCGTTTAGTAGCTGTCTCAAAAACGATCTATGAAGGCTTGTCTCTGAATCACTATGTGATCACCTCAATGACGCATTTCAATACGATGATTCCGGGCCAGATATCTGTCCGCATCTGTTCACCTAGCTACCTGCCAACGAGTCAGAAAAATGTTCTGTACGTACCAATCAATGACTGTGTTCTTATCGACCTGAGATATATAGAAACATGCGCACAGACGCGTGTGTACATTGTATGTTCCTCAAAATGTTAATAAGGTCCTTATTATTTGAAAACGAGAAACGGAAAACCTTAAAAAAAATACTTAGAATTTTGCACTCACACGTAACTCCGTCTTTTTCTCTCTCACTTTCTTTCTTTTTTTCTTTTTTTTTCTTTCTTTCTTTCTTTCTTTCTTCATCACTTTCTTTTTTCTTTCTTTCCAGTATCCTTTTCTCTGTGCTTAACAATGCCTCTTTTCTTTTTTTCTTTCTTTCTTTCTGTCTTCCTATCTTTCTCTTTTTTTCTTTTTCACTCTTTCATTCTTTCTTTTTGTCTCTTCATTTCTTTTCACTTTTTCTCTCTCTCTCTTTCTTTCGTTCTTTCTCTCTTTCTTTCTTTCTTTTTCTTTCTTTCTTTCTTTCTTTTTGTTTCGTTCTCTCTTTCTCTCTTTTTCTTTTTCTCTCTTTCTTTCTTTCTTTCTTTATTAATTTATTTATTTTTGTCTTTTTCTTTCTTTACCTCTCTTTCATTTTCTTTCTGCCTCTTTCTTTCTTTCTTTCTTTCTTTCTTTCTTTCATTCTTTCCCGCTCTTTCTCTCGGTAATTCCATCGCATGGTATATTTGGAAATTGAGCGAAAACCATACCACGTGTTGATCCAAGCCTTGTGATTGAAACTGGGTAGAGGGGACCCTTTTGACATCTTTGATGGTTGTCTTAGGACGGACACGCAAGTCATCGTGACTGACGGTCTGAGCATACTAAGCTTCTGAAAAAAATTATAAAACTAGAGTTTATGCTCTCCTTCCAAGATACTTTATCTAAGGTTTTTATTGCATATTTGCAATGTAAGCCGCAAGTAGACTCAGTGGGTTCAGCTGTTTTCCATAAAATTCTGAAAGATTATGAAATTATATATATATATATATATATATATATATATATATATATATATATATATATATATATATACGGTGCGATGGATGAATTGCTATATAAATTACGCAAAAATGAAAGTAACATCTCATTTTATCCGATATATTTACCAAAATTACACAAAAATATCTTGAAATACGAAACAGTAACATTATTCAATAAAATCGCCATTGCCTTCCACCACGGTCTCCATACGACTTCGGAATCTCTTGCAACTCTTCTGGACAGTCTCTTTGATTGTTGGTGAATGCTGCCATAATTCTTGCCTTCAGTTCGTCTTTGGTATTACAAGGAGTTTTTGGGGGTTCCCGTTAAACTGCCCCCCACACATAATAATCAAGGGGGTTGTAGTCTGGAGAGTTAGGTAACCAGATTAAGGGAGTAATTTAGTCACAGAAATTGTCTGACAACATTGACTGACTTCTCCTAATTTTGTGGCATGGTGCAGAGTCCTGTTGCAAGACATATGGTTTTTACAGCAGCCACCCTTTTGACCTAAAGTAGCACTACCACCTCAAGGCATCAGTGTTGAGTATGAGGCAGTGTGGGAAAATGGATGGAGGCATAACCTCGCCATAACCTCGCCATCAATAATGATAACTCCAAAACACATTCGTAATCAGCATTAGATTCATCCAACTCTTTCTGAATCCTCTGCACTGTCCTCAGATTGATACGCAAGCACTATGAAATGTTCCTATTGTAGCTTTCGACACGAATGGAAAGCAGTAGAGCATGCAGTTTCCAAATTTACAGATGGTACTCATTGACGCTACTATCGACAATTCAAAATAGCGACAATATACCCATCGCAGACTACACACACGCACACACACACACACACACACATATATATATATACTACCGCTCATTTAATATATAAATAAAAATATAATATATTATATATGTATATATATTTATTTATATACAAACACTTTTCACACACACACACACACACACACACACACACATATATATATATATATATATATACACCTATATAATGGCAGATTATTAGTTTCTGATCTTCTGGCAAAATGTAATTAGATTTTCCTGATACACTCAAAACCTCACTGAGCTGGACATATTACAAGAATGACTAGAATAATTAAGGTCCTCATGCATAGCCAGCTTGACAGTGGACAAAGGAATATTGGACGCGCGTAGTTCAGCTATAAAATATGCTAAAGAGTAACCACTCAGCTGTCAATGTGCCTCATACTAACTTCGAGAGTGTTGCTCTGGCTATAAATAACCATATATATTGATATTGATATATACAGATATTTGTATCAGAGTATATCAGAAATTTTGAAATCAGTCGTATTGACCGGCTAAGAACCGAAAGACCACGGCCAAAAACGTTAGCGAATGTTCCTGTTTCTATGTCCCGGGATCCAAGGTGTTACACAATATTTGGGTTGTATGCACATCACTGGCAGGACGGAAATCACACACACGACACAAACATAAAAAATGAGTGAAGTTTTCAGACAGCCATACGTTGAAATCGATGAGAGGGTCCATCCATCAAATATTGTCATATATATATATATATATGTATATATATATATATATATATATATATATATATATATATATATATATATATAAATATGTAATGTGAAAAACAAATCACTTTAATGTACCATTACGATAATTTATTTCACCTAAATCCTTTTTTAAGGATTCAGGATCATCAGGTAAATCTTCCAACAACGAAATAGTAATCCGATGGGAGGTAATCCAAAGAGAGCTCAACTATATATATATATATTGTTATACGTTATGTATATAGGCATAAATATTTAAGTACGTGCTTTGTTTATATATATCAGAGTTCGAATTCCAGTCCAATCCATTACATTCACTTATGTACTGTTACCCTTGGTAAAGGTGTGACTCCTCTTCTTCTTCTTCAAGCTATGGGTAAATAGCAGGACAGACTGGGTTCTATAGCCTTGGATGGCAACTGGTCTAGGAAAATCTGTGGAGGGTTGTTTGAGGTCCCTGTGGCACGTAGTGCACCAGGTCTCTGTATTCGGCCCTTCAAAATCTGTGGATGGTCCTGCACGAAACCTTCACCACTATAATGAGAAATCTCATGTGCTTTTGATCTGCTTGACCCTCATCCGTCGAATTCGACGGGAGAGTCGAGTATATATATATATATATATATATATATATATATATATATATATACACACACGCGTTCTTGTATCTGTTTCTGAACTTAATAAGTGCAAACATTGGCAAAAATGTTTTTGTTCCAAACGCTTTCAGTGAAAATATTAGCTATTTCAAAGTTTTATTATTTTTATCGTCGTCGTTGGGGGAACTCTTTGTCGATTACTGGGGTACATATCCTCCTGTGTGAAAGTCCTATGGTGTATCTAAAGTGACGTCTGTAGCCACCCCACGGTAGGGTAGGAGTTTTCAGTTCAGTCGCTGTAGAACCCTGGCTTTTTTAGGGGCTCCCTTAATCTTTTCTCTTTGTCTTGTTTTCAAAGGATGTTTTTTTTCGTGGATAGCTCTTTTTTATTTGGATCTGTTTGCAAATTCCGTCTCCATATTGACCGGATAGATGTCCGCTTTCAGCAATGTGTTTTTGAGCTGATCCTTGAAACGATGACGTGAGGATCCACGGAATATCTTGCAAGCTCCAAGAAGAGAATTTGTTTGGTTTCGTTTGGTTTGGTTTGTTTTGGTTTACGACATATCAACGTCAATGGGTTATTTAATACTGACAAGATTTTTATTGCTGGTAATATATTTTTCTAAAATTTTATTGTTGCGAATATTTTTTCCAAAATGTATTGCTGGTAATATTTTTTACCAAAAATGTATTGTTGGTAATATTTTTTTTTTCTAAAATGTACTTCTGGTAATAATTTTTCCAATAAAATATTGCTGGTATTAAAACCTATTTTTATACTTTCATAGGTTTTGAGCCCTTTTGGAGGAGTTAACTATTTACCCATAAATGGGACTCTGACAGGTGCTACCGCTCCGGGTCATAGTGGACCTGGAAACACTAGCAATTAAGAGGTGGTTCAATGCTCGGCAATTCTCCTGATTAAAGGCCTTACTGTCGGATGTAGTTTATCGTTTTGCCCAGGACATTGATGTCGTTTATCGTCATACCCAGAATGTGAATTTGTTTGGGTTGGCGGATTGATAACTGGTATTCGGGTAAGGTGTCCGGCTCATGAAAGTCGGTGGCGGGAAATGATGGTCTCAAGGATCTCCATCTTTGCATGGAGGGGTACATCGTTTTTTCGTGATCCAGACCTGTCAAATAGTTCGCAGGCTTTGACGAAGTTACATTTGATGGAATCTTTCTAGTTTTCGGATGTTTTTTTGGTAGAATACTCAGGTCTTATAGGTGTACAGGAGTGTCACGATTACAACAGCTCTGTAGCCCATGAGATTGCTGTTTATGTGAGCCCAGGACTGCTAAAAAATACTTTCGTTATCTTTTCATGAAAGGTCTTAATTCGGTTATTGACGTCTTTTTCAGCGGATGCATTTGATTTTTGTACGCTATCAAAGTATAGAAATTCTTCAGAATTCTTCAGGTTCATTTCGTTAATGAGGATTCTTACTTCTGGTGGTGCTTGAATTTCCAGTCGGGATTGGAGCAGGAATTTGGTTTTGCCACGTTAATGGTCAGTCTGTAACGCATGTCGCTCTAGACAAGTTGGGTGTATAATATCGCAACAAACTCAAAGTACCATACTTGTCAAAAATATGGATGTGATTCATCTCCCTTTTCACAAAGAGTTTAAACTTAATGAAACCCCTTATTTAAAAAAAAACAAAAAAAACAACAAAAAAACGACGCTTTATAAGGTTAATTATGAACACAAACAATATACTGGCTGTATCTAGAAATTAAGATTATATCTACAGCTATTAACAAAAGAAGACTAGCGGGTATAGTGGGCGATAAGTTATCATAATAGCAATGAAATAGAGAAGGTTGTAAATAATATGAATAATTATGACATATCATCCCAGAAATTCTTCACTGTTTCCCGGATCGACTGTTACTTGAAGAAGGCGGATTTTTATTATAGCAACAACGAAGATAACATTAGTCATCATATAGATAATATAAGGAATTTTGATACCTCTAGAAATTAAATATTACCCGGATCGTCAGTAATGTAAAGAGGGCTGAAGAACATATCGGCCGAAACTTTGTGATAATATCATTAAAAGAGACACAATAGTACGAATGTAAATAGGAGAGAGGACGGGGGAAAAACGGATTTGGAAATTAGGAAGGAAAATTTTGAGTCCTTCACAAAATGTTATGACTACTTTGTAATTGTAACAACTAACAGTTAGAAACAACACTGTTAAAGTTCATTTAGGAGAGACTGACTGTATGAATTGATTTGATTTTGATTACAGTTTCGATGCTCGTCTGCTGATCGTCTTCTACCAAGATTTCTGTAGGCCAGTCCCAATTTTTCATGAATTCTCAACTAAATTTACATTTCCCGGTCAGTGCAGTTATGTCACGTTGATCTTGATCAAAATATATGAATAAACCTTGACTATTACCATTCAGTATTATCTATCTATCTATCTATCTATCTATCTATACATACATGCTTACATATCTATCACTTTATCTATAAAATTACTATCTGCCTCTGTTCATATCTATCTATCTATCTATCTATCTATCTATCTCAGTCTGTTCATATCTATCTATCTATCTATCTATCTCAGTCTGTTCATATCTATCTATCTATCTATCTATCTCAGTCTGTTCATATCTATCTATCTATCTATCTATCTATCTATCTATCTATACATACATACATACATACATACATATCTATCTCTTTTATAAAATTATCATCTGTCTTTCTGTTCATATCTATCTATCTATCTACCTACCTACCTACCTACCTACGGGCGCGTGGCCGAGTGGTTAGAACTTTCGCTTTCTAACCATAAGACCCGGGTTCGTATCTCACCACTGTTGATTCGTCAGGAAGGAGATTTTCTGATGATATCGGTCTGGAGTGGGGCGATCCTTGCATGGGGAAGTGCTTGAAAATCATAGCCAAGACTTGTGAGTGAAATCGAGTAGACGGAACACTTGAGAGACCGTCGATAGCTGTGCTGAGGGCTTGAGTGTGCTGGCCTTATTCAAATTGTTGATGAGGCGAGATAACACGCTATTTCCAAGAAACTATAGCTAAGGTCTATGCTCGGTGTCGGTAATTATTCATTTTCTTCCTATATAAAGGTCCATAATATATGTTGAAACATGGGTAAAGAGAAGGATCTAACAACTGCTGAAAAACTGAAAATAACTTATTGTGTGAGGGAATGTCTAAAACGAGTTATAGCGAAACAACCACTTTTGACCAGCGCTCAGATCTTTGAAAAATGTTGAGAGAGTCAAGAAGGACGAAACCTGTAGAATATTTGTGAATTGGGATGTTAAATAAATCTCCTAGGCAACCTTTTCTCACTAAAGCAAATATTTTAAAGTATCGCATTGGCCCAACAAATACATGATAATAGATATAAATAATTTTCACGGATGAATGATCAGTGACATGGACTAAAAGGACGGGTTTTTCTAATTTAGACGTGCCTGTGTCTACAAGAATACGGCAGTGTAATAATATGACCTGTAATTGTCGGCAAAACCATTATTGGATTATTCAAAGTTGATGAAGACTTTAACTGAATAGTGCTAACTATGGTGATTTTATGATAAGAATTTCTTTGCATTGTACAAACCCCAGTTTCACAGATTCTCATATATCTAAGCTTATCGGTGAATTCTTTGAGCATAAAAGATTTACAGGGAAGAATATAATGGAATCGCCAATGTCAAGTCCTGATCTGAGTTCGATTTAAAATCTATGGCCAATTGGGAAGATGGAATTATATGAAGATGGGAAAGTAGAACTGTGAGAAACAATTAAAACTAGCATGTCGGAAAACGAATCTCCTGAAGTAAGACAAAATAACAAAATCAATGTATAATAGATTACTGGCCGTTATTGAGAAGAATATTAAAATGCAATGGATTCGAAGACTTATCATATTTGTTTGATATTTGTTCTATTTAAGGTGTTGATCGATGTTTGATGACTTTATGTGATAGGGGAGGACTTGTCATTTTCTATCTTATAATTAAACTTAGCCATAATCACTGATCACAAAAAATAACACAATATTCCTTTAAAAAAAACAATGCATTGTTAGAAAGTCCAAATGGCTGCTTTCAAACACACTGTTCTTCGATCTTTCTGGATTGGCCACATCTGGTTACGAAATGCATATTAATGTAAACAATAACAACATATAATGAAATAGATTTAGTCTGAAAATTATTTTATATATTCTTTTGTATATATTATTATAATCAGTAGCTAAATGGTATAGCACGACAGATCAAATGACGGCTTTCGTATAGTAATACAAGTTCGACCCCTGTCGGAGAACGTATATTTTCTATGAAATTTCTCGAAAATATAGGACAGTAAATGTAATTAACACTGCTTAATTTAAAAGAGCATTTACTTAAATTGTATCTAATAATAGTATATGTATATATATATATATATATATATATATATATATATATATATATATATATATATATATGTATATATCTGCGTGTGTAAATATATATATATATATATATATATGATAGTTAAATAAATTGTATCTAATAATAGTATATAAACAATATATATATAATGATACATGTAATATAATACTTTAATAAATAGTATCTAATAATAGTATATAATCAATATATATATACATATATATATATATATATATATATATATATATATATATATTAAATAAATTGCGTTCAATAATAGTATATAATCAATATATATATATATATATATATATATATATTATAATTAAATAAATTGTATTTTATAATAGTATATAAACAATATATATATGTATATATATAATACTTAAATAAATTGTATCTAATAATAATAATAATAATAATAATAATAATATATATATATATATATATATATATATATATATATATATATATATATATATATATATATATATATATATATATATAATGATAATATTTACTAAACTGTATGGATATTTCCAAAAGAATATACATCCAGGGAGGTCCATATCAAAAACAGAGCAATAATAATAAAGGAAAATAACTCTTAAAATACCATAGTGTTATTTATTTATTTCGTTAAGATCGAAAAATTCCGATCTCAAAGAAAGAAGAGTTCGTTTTTCTTTATAGAGAAAAACGTTAAAATTTCCTTCCTTTCAGCCGTGCGACCATGGCCTAGATATCAAATCAGTCGGGTTTCGATTCTGGTTTGAAGAAATTGGACGTCTAGCTACACCGAGGAGCTGTGATGTCTGTGAATGAATATATATCAGGTGAATAATATATTCGGTTTATGAATTGAGTTCTCCGAGCCACTGGCTTATTTCGTATAGAGAAAAACGTTAAAATCCCTTTCCTTCATGCCATGCGCCGATGGCATAGCGGTAAGATATCTGACTGCTGAGGACCTGTGATACAGCGAAACACTCTGTGAACGTATATATATATATATATATATATATATATATATATATATGTAATTTAGGTCGTTTTAATAGTATTTGGCTTAAGTGCACACACACACACACTTTGCAAAAAACCAACATAGTTTATAATTTCAAGTGCCCTTTGGGAGACTGTATCTCCAACGAATTAAATAATATTTATGTTGGTCACACCACAAACTCGCTTTCACGACGCTTGACACTACATCTGATTGAAAACTCTAACATTTTTAGGCATTTAAAACAACATGCCTTCCCGCAAACACAATTCGTTAAAATACTTGTCGAAAACACAATTACAGTTCGACATGAAAACAATAGACAAAAACTAAAAATCCTTGAAGAATTATACATCAAACAGTTGAAATCCAACCTAAACAAAATCAATTATGGCATCTCTACAAATATTCTTAAATGTCTATAATTGGTAACAGAAGCCATTGGTTTATACCAACGGCTTTCGATTCATACTTCTACAATTCACTCTCGTGTGGTCATGTGTGACGTCATGAGATGCGGTGCGATTTTTGCTTCTAGCGTCTTATATGCGCGTGTTTATCGTTGCTTAGAAATCTTCTATGTAAACATTGACAGACTATCATCATTGTCGTGTCCGCATATTGTTTAATATGTTGTAATTGACATCTTTGATAATGGCTTAAGTAAGCCGAAAGCTTAGATTGTATTAAAAAAATATGGATCACTATTGTGAATTTCTTTCTTCTTTCAACGATAATGTTATTAAACGTATACAGAAGTTACGAAAAAAATTTACATAAAATAAATAGACAACACTTGTCTATATTATTTAATGAAACGTGTATGAATAAAAAGATGCTGCCTAAATACACACAATTTAAATATATATATATATATATATATATATATATATATATATATATATATATATATATGTATATCCTGCTATTTACTCAGTGTTATATATATATATATATATATATATAATATATATATATATACAACTATGAGTAAATAGCAGGACAGACTGGGTTCTATAGCCTTGGATGGCAACTGGTCTAGGAGAAGGGTAACTCTGAATTCAAAACCGGCGGAGGGTCGTTTGGGGACCTTGTGGGACTTAGTGCACCAGGTCTCTGTCTTCAGCTCTTCAAAAAGTGCGGAGGGTCCTGCATGAAACCTTCAGCACTATAATCAATTCTCAAGTGCTTTTGTTGGGCTGTCGGTTTCCTGCGAACTGATCGGTGTGTGTGTGTGTGTGTGTGTGTGTGTGTGTGTGCATTTAAGCCAAATACTGTTAAAACGGCATATGTTTTTAGTAGATTAATTTACCAAATTACGAAGAATCCATCTCATAGACGCAGGAAATTTCATTAGAAACTGACCGAATTTTATATCGGAAGAAAAGTACAAGAATTAAGGTCCAAGCTTTCGACTTGTCCGCATCTGGGTAGGTAGAGACACTTGGTGAGTTTTGGAAAACTAGTAAGTATCGTTACGGAGGTAAAGAATGCTATGACGTAAATTAGGTGTGACGTGAGTGTGTGTGTGTTTCTTTTATACGCCTTTACAGGAGGAAAGGCGGAGTAGCGGATAGCGACTCGGATTGAGGAATCGGACAGCCGAATTCGAATTCCAGTCGAATGCATTGCGTTCTAATGACTTGGGAAAGGTAAGCATTTCTATGTTTGTCACCCTAGCTATGAGTAAACAACAGGACAGATCAGTTTCTATAGCCATGAAAGATAGCTGGTCTACCGCAGAAAGAAATGGCAACCTACTACGGGAAAAAAAATTGCATGGTCAGTCATCTATGGAAAAATACATGATCGCCTAAATGTGTATCACGCATGGCACATTGAATCCATTACATTCACTTCCGTGCTAATACCCTTGGGAAAGGTATGATTCTTGTCCCCCCCATCTATGGATAAATAGCAGGACAGACCAGGTTCTTGGATGGCAACTTTCTACCGCAGAAAGAAATGGCAAACTACTTCGTGAAAAAAATTGCCTCGTCCCTCATTAATCGAAAGATACCTGATCGCCTAAGCGTGAATCCATTACATTCACTTACGTGCCAATACTCTTGGGAAAGATATGAATCTTCTCCTTTCCCCCAGCTATGGGTAAATAGCAGGACAGACCGGGTTCTTGCACGGTGAAGTAAATGGATAACGGCTCGGATTAAGTAATCGGAGAGCCGAGTTCAAATTCCAGTCGAATCCATTATATTCACGTGTGCTAATACCCTTGGGAAAGGTATGAATCCTCTTCTTCTAACCCACTCTCAGCTATGGGTAAATAGAACAAAAGACCATGCTCTATAGCCTTGGATGGCAACTGCTCTACCGCAGAAAGAAATAGCAACTTACTTCGGGAAAAATATGCCTCGTCTGTCATGTATCGAAAGATACATGATCGCCTATAGTATCACGCATGACACATAATTGGCTGATTAACTTTCTAGTCGAATCCATTACATTTACTTACGTATTAATACCCTTGTGGAAGTTATGAATCCTCTTCTTCTCCCCCCAGCTAGGGGTAATTAGCAGGACAGACCGGGTTCTTGGATGGCAACTGATCTACCGCAGAATGAAATGGCAACCTACTTCGAGAAAAAATCTGCTTCATCCCTCATTAATCGAAAGACACCTGATCGCCTAAGCGTGTATCACGAATAGCACATAACTGACTTGGGAAAGGTATGAAACCTCCCCACCAAGCTATGGTTAAATAGCAGGACACACCTGGTTCTAGAGTCTTGGATGTCAACTGGTCCACCGCAGAGAGAAATGGCAAACTACTGCGGGAAAAAACTTCCTCGAAAGATACATGATCGCTTAAGCGTCTATCACGCATGGCACATAACTGCCTGACGGTATTTCTAGGTTCTAGAGACTTGGATGTCAACTGGTCTACCGCAGAGAGAAATGACAATCTACTGCGGGAAAAAATCTTCCTCGAAAGATACATGATCGCCTAAGCGTCTATCATGCATGGCACATAACTGACTTCTAGTTGTGGTACATTTTTTTTGGTTGTATATGTTATTGTCTACATTATGTTCATGATATATCAATATCTATTTTTTCGTTGATGACGGATTTTAATTCATATGTTTTTTTTTCAGTATAATATTTTGTGTAGCTCACGGCGGCAAGGCATATTTATATATTTATGGCGCGTCCAATATTTGCTAGGAAAAGA
>OZ010610.1:70142197-70167197 GCA_963932145.1 Acanthosepion lycidas | reverse complement strand
CGGGATAGTCTTATTTCGTGTTTCCTTGGCCAGCGAGTGCTAGTTGATTTGGTTCGTCAATGAATTCAACAGAGACAATTTTAACTGAACTATTTTATTAATGTCGACATCTAATAACTATCCAGTGAGGTCTGTTACCCGCTTACTATGGAGCCATTTCAGACACGAAAGCGAACACGTCTATATTTCCTGAAGGTTAAGACTCGACTCTCTGAAACCAGTTTCTTATTTCTTTTCCCACGCTAGCTAAGCGAATCAAAATCGACTTCCCATATTATGGCTTGTCTCTTACGCCGTGGTCAACCTCAGGAAGTCGGAACAGAGATACACTTCCTAAAAAAAACGAACAATCTCATAAACTATTATTTAACACAAGTTGAATTCATTTTTTCCACATTTATTTGCGCGCTGGTCGGGATAGTCTTATTTCGTGTTTCCTTGGCCAGCGAGTGCTAGTTGATTTGGTTCGTCAATGAATTCAACAGAGACAATTTTAACTGAACTATTTTATTAATGTCGACATCTAATAACTATCCAGTGAGGTCTGTTACCCGCTTACTATGGAGCCATTTCAGACACGAAAGCGAACACGTCTATATTTCCTGAAGGTTAAGACTCGACTCTCTGAAACCAGTTTCTTATTTCTTTTCCCACGCTAGCTAAGCGAATCAAAATCGACTTCCCATATTATGGCTTGTCTCTGACGCCATGGTCAACCTCAGGAAGTCGGAACAGCGATACACTTCCTAAAAAAAAACGAACAATCTCATAAACTATTATTTAACACGAGTTGAATTCATTTTTTCCACATTTATTTGCGCGCAAGTGAACACAAAGAATCGAGCAGAAATTTTAACTTCAGATTTTCTCTCTCCTACGTTGGTTGCTCCGTAAAAGCAAAAAAAGAACAGTCTGCTATGTTCTTTTACATCGGTATGTGCAAGCATGTTGAATTAATTCCTTTTTCCAGGTTTATTTGTGGGAAAGTGAACGAAAAAAAGTATCAAGTAGAAATTGAACCCGGTACACCGAGTTCACTTTTCGCTGTGATAACCTTTATTAATGGAGATATTTCTCAAAGAAGTAAATGATTAAACAAGTGAAATTTGAAAGTAGCGCGAAATATTAGTGTCGTCTGCAAAATGGAGAGGCGGCGACAGAGGCTGAAAAGAAACAACGGATGGTGACTAAGGAAAAAATACATGTAGGAGAAATGACGAAAATGCCAGAAAATGATATAAAAGAAAATTTATAAAAGAAAGAAAAAGAAAAAGCATGAAATACTTTTAAAATAAGAATTATTAGTAATTATACGAAGTTAACTTTCAATGTCTTTGGATTGAATAAAAAAAAAGTCTTTTTTTCGATATGAAATGCATCGGATATGGATCACTCAGAATAATTCGTTGGACAAAGATAATAGAAAAAGAAAATAAGAAAGACTGTCTAACTAACATTTTTTTTTCTTGTTTTCTTTGGCATCGAATACTTTGAAAAATTAGTTAACACTCTATCGGAAAAGATTGCACACACAGGAAAAAAACGTTAGGGAAACATTTACACGTATGCATCCACAAAGCAAAGGAAAAACTGGCGCGTATGATCATCAGAACGGTGAATAAATAAAAAGTCAGGGGACATGATGTATTTGAGGTTTTTTTGTTTGTTTTTTTTTTTTAAAAAAAAGGGAGAGATGTCGCATAATGGGAAAGAAACAAAGATGAAGCGACGAACAAAAACCAAAGAAATGTTCAGAAAGAAAGAGTTACAAAAATAGATTAAAATTAAGGAAAGCCAAAAGAATAGACATGGAAACTGAAGGGTGGGGAGGAATACAAACCGTGACTGAATGGCGAACACCAGGTAAGAAGAAAAAGAAATCAAACGAGAAAAGAACAAAAAACAACAACAACTAAAAAACGTTTTTAACAAACAGTGGAATGATCATGAAATTAAATATGAGTTGATATTAAAGCGGTTTACCATTTAGCAGAAGGAACCAGGAAAAAGATAAAAGAGCTAAACTGAAAGAATTAAATGAAGAATATAAAAATCTGAGACTGAATGAGAAGAGGAAAGAAAAATAGAATGAAACGTAGAATGAAAAAGAAAGAAAAGCGGAATGAAAACGAATGAGGGGAGAATTTAAAGAATGAAAATGAACGCCAGGAAGAATGAAAAAAAAATCGAAGGTAGAATGAAAAAGAAAGAAAAGCGGAATGAAAACGAATGAGGGGAGAATTTAAAGAATGAAAATGAACGCCAGGAAGAATGAAAAAAAAATCGAAGGTAGAATGAAAAAGAAAGAAAAGCGGAATGAAAACGAATGAGGGGAGAATTTAAAGAATGAAAATGAACGCCAGGAAGAATGAAAAAAAAATCGAAGGTAGAATGAAAAAGAAAGAAAAGCGGAATGAAAACGAATGAGGGGAGAATTTAAAGAATGAAAATGAACGCCAGGAAGAATGAAAAAAAAATCGAAGGTAGAATGAAAAAGAAAGAAAAGCGGAATGAAAACGAATGAGGGGAGAATTTAAAGAATGAAAATGAACGCCAGGAAGAATGAAAAAAAAATCGAAGGTAGAATGAAAAAGAAAGAAAAGCGGAATGAAAATGAATGAGGGGAGAATTTAAAGAATGAAAATGAACGCCAGGAAGAATGAAAAAAAAATCGAAGGTAGAATGAAAAAGAAAGAAAAGCGGAATGAAAACGAATGAGGGGAGAATTTAAAGAATGAAAATGAACGCCAGGAAGAATGAAAAAGAATCGAAAGTATAATGAAAGAGAAAGAATGGGGGAATGAAAACGAATGAGAGGGAGAATTAAAAGAATGAAAATGAACAACAGGAAGAACGAAAAAGAATCGAAGGTAGAATGAAAAGGTATAGACGTTAGTAGGAAAAAGAAAGGAATTTAGAATGAAACAGAAATAAAGTGAGAATTAAAAATAAATAAATAAATCTTGAATGAAATAGAATAGAAAGTAGAATCATAAAGAACAAAAGGGAGAATGAAAAATAATGAAAGAATTGAAAGCAGAATGAAAAATAAGGGAAGGGAGAATGTAATATAGAATGAAATATAGAATGAAAGGAGCAATGAAAAAGAATAAAAAGGTAAATGAAAAAAGAATGAAAGGTACTGCGAAAACGATAAATGAAATGGAGGTTGAATGGGAGAATGAAAACGAATGAAATGGATAAAAATAATGAAATGTATTGTGTTGGTGCATAATTATCAGGCGTTTTTGTTAGCAAGTTATTTGGAAATAAGTATTGTGTTTTGTTTACTTTTTTAATAAAAATATTATTTTATTTTCAGGTTATAAAAATGTGTGTCGATAATCACACGCTCCGGAATAATCCTTTAAAAATGTTATTGTTCAATTGTTATGTTCCTTTATTCATAATAAATATTGTTTAACAAACGCCTGATAATTATGCACCAACCCAATATAATAAAAGGTATAATGAAAAAGAATGAAAAGAGGAATGAAAAAAAAAAGTGGGGTAGAAAGAAAAAGAAGGAATGTGAGAATGAAAAAGAATAAAATATAGAATGAAAAACAAAAAAAAAAGGTAAAATAAAAAAGAATGAAAGAGAGAGAGAAAATGAATAAAAGTTAGAAATCAAAAGACGGGTTTAAATCAAGGTAAGTTTCAAGAAAGAAAATATATAGAAGAAAATGTATACGAAAAATAATAGAAGTTTAATTAGAGTAAAAGGCAATGCGAAAGAAATAAACAAAAATGTCAGAAATTGTTTTTCCAGTAAAAAAATTACAAGCTATTTTTCCTAAATAAGAACAAATTAAAACAATTATTAAACAGACGCGTAAATATTAACTTGAGGACGAAGAAAAGAGAAGAAAGACGAAAGAAGTAAAGACGAGTGAGTGTTTCGAAATAGAGAATATTGTAATTACCATTTAAGTGACAACGCTTTCGAACGATAAAGAAAGAAGGAAAGAACAATGGCGCGGAAAAGAAAGAAAGGAAAAAGGAAAATAAAGAAGAAACGAGAACTAAAATAGAAAAGCCTAAGCACAAAGAAGGAGAAAAGAAAATCGAATTTTATAAAGTTCTTGGTAAAATAGCAACATGCAGAAAAGAAGGAAACTGATAGAATCCGATAAATGCAAGATTACACAAACAGAAAACAGCAACTTAAAGGAAGAGGCCATCAAAAATGATCAGCCGAATTTGCGTTTGCGTAGAAAATAAATAACGGAGAAAAGAAAACGACAACGCAAACCATTAACAAAGTTTCATGGTATTAAAAGAATGAAGATGAATTGGTGTAAAGAAAAAACAACAAAATAAACGTTTAATTCTGAAAGTGAAAGTGAAAGTGAAAATAAAATTTGGTTGCTCGGAATTTAATGTCAGTTTTTAGAATCAACTTTTAATCCTGAATTAAACTAATTAAAAAGTGTTTAAACCAGTCAAAATACGAAACTTGAACGGCTATACATTTCCGCCATCGTGTTATAAGTTTATTTACGCCCTTACGATAAAATTCTAAAGGTTTGGATTCCAAGAAATATTGGCAGTTTCTGTATCTCCTTTGGAACAGAATGACTTTTGGCTTTAAAAAATTGTAAAGCAACTTGAAAAATTGGCAGATTTGTGACGTGTGATCAGGTAATATTGCAAAGGCACGGTGAGCTTTAACAGTGTCATCCTGGTTACATGTGGCCGACATTGCCATGAAGCAACACTGGACTTCGGCGATTAATCAGTCCCGGTCGTAGTTTGCTTATGTTAATGTACATTTTATCAATGTTGCTGGAAAGAAACGTAGGAACTTACGCACTGGTTAGATACGGAAAAGATGTCAACTACAATGCCAATGACAGACCAACAGAGAATCGCCATTATTAGTGTCATTTCAGTTTTTGAAATTGCTAGGTGTTTCGGCATGCTCAATCCATTGAAACACCATCATTTACAGTTGTCATTTCATATCACAAGTCATTATGCAATGGATTATTCGAATTTCGGAGATGCACCATCGAAAATACTTTAAAATTCAAAATTTTTCAGTTCATGTGGAGCATGTTTATCTACAAGATGCAATGGTCAAAATGTCGACATTTTATATTTATTAATTCTCGCGCCATTCAACTCTACCTGGATTTTATCCTCTAGGAAATACACACACACACACACACACACACACACACATATATATATATATATATATATTTCCAAGATATATTTTCAAGAGGATAAAATCGAAGACAGAGCAAGAATATAATATAAAAGGCTCAAACAGTAATATTTCATGGTTATAATTTATTAGATTGGAATCGTAATCACGATCCAATTCATCAGACCTACAAATACAATAAGCTGATTACGATTCCAATGTAATAAATTATAACCATGGAATATTAGTGTAATATTCTTGCTCTATCCTGGATATTGAATACCTGAAATCTTAGGAATTTATATATATATATATATATATATATATATATATATATATATATATATATATATAAGTGATCAATATATATATATATATATATATATATATATATATATAATGATCAATATATATATATATATATATATATATATATATATATATATATATATATATATATATATATATATATAATTTATCAAGAGAATAGAATCCAGGTACAACTCAATGTCCATGACAGACCAAGAATATAAAAGGCTTAAACAATAATATTCCATGTTTATATTTTATTGCATTGGAATGGTAATTACGATCCAATTCATGAGACCTACAAATTCAAAAAGAAACAATATTTTAGTGAGAGTGTTATGTGTGGGAGTGAGAAACAAGGGTGAAAGGCTAATGTATAAAATTGAAATAAGTGGACACTTTCAGCATAAGGAATAAGTAATATATTTTGGTACTACTATTATAATAATATATTAGAACATAATTAAAAGGTTTATTCTAAAATCGGACATTGTTTTCCGAACAACCTTATACTATTTTCCAGGGGGAGACACAGGTTGCGTCACCTATTTGGGAACACAATTCGGAAGGAGATCAATATAAAATTAACAAAGAGGACAGTTTAATCCTCAGGAATAAGTAATGTATTTTTGTGCAACTATTACAATAATATACTAAACCATAATTAACAGGTTTATTCTAAAATCGGATATTATTTTCCAAACAACCTGATACTAATTTCCAATATCTCCAGAGAGTGACTCACATATTTGAGAACAACATTCTGAAAGAGATTGATGCAAATTAACAAAGAGGACACTATCATTAGAAAGGAGAAACATATTTTTGTGCAACTATTATAATAATATATGATAACAAAATTAAAAGATTTATTCTAAAATCTGACATTATTTTCCAAACAACCTGATACTATTTTCCAGGGGATACACAGGGTGCGTCACGTAATTGAGAAACAATTCTGAAGGAGATCAATAAAAATTAACAAAGCGGACTATTACAATATTATATTAAAGCACCATTAGAAATTTACTTTAAAATCGGACATTATTTTCCGAACGAGCTAATATTATTTTGGTAGTATTTTTTAGCGGGAGTAAACAATTTTGTCAAAGATTTTACTCTCATCTTACTGTGTACATATCGTGCCGTTTGGAAAATTTCTCATAATCTTACAAAATCGAAAGTACATGTAAAAGTAATATGATTACATATCGGGCAGTTTGGAAAATTTCTTATAATCTTATAGAATCGAAAGTACATTTAAAAGTAATATGATTACACTGAAAGTAAATGCGAAAGTGAATTGAAAGTAAAGTTAAAGTAAAATTCTGCGGGTAGTTGTGGAAAACAACTGGTGGAAAACAATTGTGCCTATGATATATATTTACGTAACGTCGTCTTAGTCTATTTAAACTAGTAGAAATGTTTTATTTTTTATATCATTATAAAATGAATTTTGAGGGTCATGTTACATAGAACCAAAAAGATATAAAAATGAAAGTAAAAGTGAAAGTGAAAGTAAAAGTGAAAATGTAATATTTTGCCTTTAATAGAAATAATAAAAAAAAAAAACATTAGAAATGAAAATATTTTTCTTTTCATTATTATTTTTTTTTTTTTTAGAAACCTGAATAAAGAAATGAAAAGGTAGAGAATAGAAGAGGTAGTGGAAATCGTAGATGATGGAATTCTGTTTCGAAGGAAGCTGAGGTTACAGAGACTGGAAGGCAGAAGGTTTCAGTGACTGCCATAAGACATGAATGCAAAAGAGAAATAGGAAATTAGCGGATGTTGAAAATAATGAGGGGAGCGATTGAAGACTAGTGAGAAGAAAAAGTTCTGCACCTAAACATAAACGTACACAAATAAAATATGCCTACACTTGACTCCCAAATCACAAGCAGAGACACACATGCAGATAGAAGAATTCTCACATTTGCTCATACAAGGATATGCAAATATGTACTTCTTATGCCTAACATAAGAAAGTATAGAGAGTAAATGTCTGAGAAACTGGGGTTGTCAAGATGGCTGACTCATTTGAACGAAGATAAAAAAAAGGGGAAAAGGCTTATTTCAAATAGTTTTTTTTCAATGGTTTGTTTCACTTTGTAAAACATTTTAAATGATTAAATGGACAATTCTACAGTGGAAAAATATTGCGATAAATTGAAATTAGATTTTTCTTTTTCCTTTCACGGGCGATAACGCAATATTCATCATATTATTCTTTCAGAGCAAACAGAAGACTCAATTGATACCGTACAAATTCTCTAAAGTTGTTAATATATAATGGTGAACACACACACACACACACACACACACACACACATATATATATATATATATATATATATATATATATACATATAATGAGATCGATATGTATGTAAATTCTAGCGTTCATAGCATTAATTCAAAAAAGATTGGAGCAATAATTATGTATTATAGATTTTTACTTGTGGCCAAAAACAATTACTCACTACAAAGATGCATTCTTGTTCTGATGCCTTATTTGCATCCCGACTGGTGGGACTTAAAAATGGTTATGAACAATTCTATTCAGAATCACACCGCCTATTCTACGTACCAATGGCTTCTCTTCCCAATTATAGGCATTTAAGAATATTTGTGGAGATTTCATAGTTTATTTTATTCAGGTTAGGTTTCAACTGATTTATGTATATAGCTTCAAGAATTTTTCGTTTTTGTTTATTGTTTTCATGTTTAAATATAGTTGTGTTTTCAACGATTATTTTCTGGAATTGTGTATACGGTCAGACATCTTGTTTTAAATGTCTAAATATGTATATATGGCTTTTAACTTTCTCAGATGACGTGAAATGAAAAGATTGTATTGAATACATAGCTTTGCTAACTACTAAAATAATTCGTTCACTGTCTCATGCAAGACAATGATTTCTCCAGAATCTATCCTAGATATCTATGTCTACCATTCGTTCATGCTTAGAATATTGCTACTACATATGGTCCGGTGATCCTGCTATTTACCTTGAGCCCCTTGACGTAAAATCAGCAATAATATCGGTATTGATCTGGCAGCTCAGCTTCAGTTATTTTCCCAGCATAGTAAGGTTGCCTCCCAGGGTATTTTCTATTAATACATTCATAGTAATTGTTATATATATCTAGCGTTCATAGCATTAATTAAAAAAAGGGCTCAATACCAAGATTAGAGCAATAATTATTAAATATAGATTTTTACATGTGGCCAAAAACAATTCCTCACTACAAGGATGCATTCTTATTTCGATGCCTTATTTGCATCTCGACTGGTGGTAACTAAAAAGGATTATGGACAATTCTATTCAGAATCACACCGCCTATGGTACGTCATTTTCTTTCCACCAGTCGAGATGCAATAAAGTATCGAAACGAAAATGCATCTTTGTAGTGCTGTAATTATCTTGGGCAACACACACACACACATACATACATATATATATATATATATATATATATATATATATATATATATATATATATATATATGTGTGTGTGTGTGTGTGTGTGTGTGTGTCTGTGTGTGTGTGTATTTTATGAAATGGAGAAAGTCAGACAATCATTTTAATATATCTTATTGTTATGCGTTATTTTTACAGACCCAAATATTTAAGTACATGCTCTCTTTATAATAAACTGTATTCAGGTCGGTAAATGTTGTTAATACCGTTCAAATTCTAGAAAATGTTTAAGAATTTTGAGTGTAGAATAGTGCCAAATATAAAATGAACATTATAGAAGAGTCAATAAATATATATGTCTCAATGTTCTTAACAATAAGCGGATTGTATATATATATATATATATATATATATATATATATATATATATATATATATATATATATAGTCTTACGATGTGCTCTATTTATGGGATAAAGTGCTCAATATTAGAGATAGAGCCTGTGTAAATATAAAAGTGAACATAGAAGTCCACACTTAGAGTCTGTTTCATGCTAGATGCAATCGCCAGGCCACGAGTATATATATATATATATATATATATATATATATATATATATATATATATATATATATATATATATATATGTTATGAAATGGATTAAGTCTGACAATTATTTGAATATATTATTGGTTTATACGTTGTTTTTCTAGATACTAATATTTAAGTAAATGCTTTGTTTATTGTAAACATTATTACCAACCTTTACCGACGTGTAGAATACAGGTTTGATTCCTGTCGGTGGATGCGTATGAGATTTCTTGGACATTCAGTCTGGTAAATGCTGTTAATACTGTTTATTATAAACAGAGCATTGACTTAACTATTCGTATCAATAAAAATAACGTATAACAATAACACATAAAAATAATTGTCGTACTTTGACATTTTCAGAATATATGACATCATTTGTTAACGTTAAGGTACGCTTCAAGCAGATATGAGCGTTCGTGTGAAATCATGGAAAATTTGTAGTATAAAAGCAGTAATTCGACCTCGCAAACCAGAGGCTTTCTTCGCAGCTTAACTGTTATCGCACGTCAGTTTGTATGACGGTACAGCGTAGGATACAAGTTTGATTCCTTTTTTAGGGTGAATATTTTCTATGAAATTTCGCGGAACTTCGGGTTGTTAAATATTGTTAATTCTGTTATGAACAAGGCACGTACTTAAATATTTATGTCTATATAAATAACGTATAACTATATATATATATATATATATATATATATATATATATATATGTGTGTGTGTGTGTGTGTGTGTGTGTGTGTGTGTGTGTGTGCATGTATGTACATACCGATAGATAGATACATATTTGTGTATTTAGGTAGTAAACGCTTTTTAGGCATGTCTAATTGAATGAATTACAAACATTATGTCTGCAATAACCCCTCCCCACCATACTGATGTATTACGTAAAACCAACATTATATATCAATTCAAATGTCACTTGGGAGAATGTATCTCCGATATACCGTACAAATAATGATGCAATAATGATGCAGGATCATATATATATATATATATATATATATATATATATATATATATATATATATAAAATTATTTATTTAAAAATTATAACATAAATATGTTATAAAATCAGTACAAAATAGCCATTTTGTTTCAACACCTCTGGTGTCTTATCAAGTGATGATTTTGAATGTAGATTGTAGAATAAAGGTTTTAAAAAGTTCAAATTAATTAACCACCCCTCGTAAGGGGAAATGCGATTGGGCATTCCAGCTCATGTAACAGCGTTTCCCTACAAGGGGTGGTCAATTAATCTGAACCTTTTAAAACCTTTATTCTACATTTTATCAACATTATCACTTGATAAAACACCAGAGGTGTTGAAACAAAATGGCTATTTTGTACTGATTTTAAAACATATTTATGTTATAATTTTTAAATAAATAATTATATATATATATATATATATATATATATATATATATATATATATATATGGTTGTTTTGCAGTTATTTTATAACATATTTATATTATAATTCATATATATATATATATATATATATATATATATATATATATATGGGGGTATGTGTGTGTGTGTGTAGTTTTAGGGTGTGCTATATTTATGGGATAAAGTGCTCAATATCAGAGATAGAGCGTATGTAAATATAAATATAAAAGTGAACATTGAAGTCAACATTCATGCGACAGGCTTTTTCATGCTGGATGCAATCGTTTGGGAACCTTGAACGACATAGTGCACCAAGTTTCTGTATTAGGCCGTTCAAAAAGTGTGGTTAGTTCTACACAAAACCTTCTCCTTTATGATCAAATCATATGTACTGGTGTCTGGAATGTCGGGTCCTAGGAACTTAACTGCTTGACCCTCATACGTCGAATACGACGGGAAAGTCCACCATATATATGAACAACGGTTTGATACCATAGAACATATACAATGATTTAAAAAGTTAACTTTAAAACTCTTGCAATCAACACTTATTCCGAAGAATAATGTTGTTGTAACATGGACGAGACATCAGACGAGATTCACGAAACGGAAATAGAGATGAGGAGGAGGGGAAATTTCGGAACACGACTAAAACAATTTATTACTAAAATAATTCACGAATAAAAAATAAATATTCCGAGTGATTATAAAAAAGAAAGAAATGTTACTAAAACCCTCCAACTAAACATAATGGCCTAACAAATATCTCTTTTTTTTTTTTGTTTAGACAGACTTAATTTATGAATTTTAATATAGACCTCTTCGAGAATCTTGAAATGATGAGCGGATCTTGCTCTGTGTAAAATAGTGAAAATATCATAGTTACATTTATGAGCAGATACTGGGTTGTCCAACAGGTGCTGACCGATTGCCGAGTCAGGAACAGAGTGGGTCGTTCTAGAAGAAAGGCTGAAATTACCTGTACTTGGATTATCAGGAAAGTATTGGCCTATTCGTGTTTTGATTCTCTGATTTTTCTGTCCTATGTATTCGGTATCGCACTGAAATTTTAATTTATATACTCAGAAATTATTTTTTGTGATGTCAACGAGCACTCGTTGCCACTTTCGTAATGCTCTTTCTAGTAGAGACTTTGTAATCGCAGATACCACTATATTAACTCCGTTGAACAATACTGGTGTCAGACGCCTTCGAATAGCACTCGCACTAATAGTACGTGCTCAATAATACTCGCTCCAATAGTAACCACTAAATAGTAATCCGAACAGTAATCATTATCGTGAGATATTAACTAACCATCCAACGCAGTCGGATGCGACACAAGGACAAGTTTATTGTAGGGTACCCGAGCCCTTAGCCTCGGCCAAAAATACCTCGTAGACACCGTAAAAAACGAGGTCGTGTTGCTGTCTCCCGAGACGGGAGACAGTCCTTCGACATAGCCTCTACTGAGAATTCAGAGAGTGATGATATTCACTAAACCTCCCACGCGGTCGGATGTGGCACAAGGCCGAGTTTATTGTGGGGTATCCGAGGCCGTATAATCGGGCAAAACTGCGCCGTAGACCCCGTAAGAATGCGGTCGGGTAGCAGTCTACCACCGCAGACGAGGTGGTATAGCCTCGTCTGTGTTCGTCTCTTCGGATAGTGATGATATTCACCTACTGCCCCACGCGGTCGGATGTGGCACAAGGCCAAGTTTATTGTGGGTTACCAGAGCCCGTAGGCAAAAATTACCGGTAGACCCCGTAAAAAACTGGGTCGGGTACATGTCTACCACCCGAGATGATACTCTGCTCTTTGGCATAGCCTCGTCTGGGTTCCTCTCTGTCCAGAGGCAGAGAGTTCGACAAGCACATCTCCGAAGTAATTCGGATAGTGATCACTTAGACACCACACTAATTCCCATATATACATTTCCTTTACTATCACGTGATCTACTTATTCTAAATGGGATCGCCTGTGTTTGCTCTGTGGTAATCTGTGTTCAAACTCCAGTTCCTATATAACATATTTTGAAAATAAGACAGACCGTCCTTGACAAAAGAAGGAAAAACAGACCGGGTATCAAAAACAAGACGCAGTTTTACTGTCGTAAAATTTGATGTAATACACGCTGACACTCTGTTTGCGACTATTTGACTAATTCTACCCAGCCATTGTAGTTTTAAATAAATGGGACAAAAAAGGGTCTAAAAACTGTTCCTTAAATCGTTTAACTTTACTTTCAATAATGTCTTTGATAACGTTGATTGGAAAACCATTGTTAATAAAAATACAAGGATTTTTTTCAAGTTCTTGATTAAGCGTAGAAGGAGAATCAATTATCCCACACCATGAGCTAGTGCAGAGATAAAGTTCTTTTTACGAGTCTTAGGAACAAAGGAATACCAATTTGTAAGACAACCGGTGAACGTAGATTGACGAGAAACACTGGTAATAAACAAAACACCTTTACGCTGAGCAAGAACGTGCAAGAACGCTGTCCACTTCCAGAGTAAATTACAAAGATGGTTGAAGGGATTTGAGTTGGGTGTGAAAATCTGTAGCGTCGTTGAAAGAATTGAATGTAGAAAAATGTGTTTTCAGCGTAACGCAAATATACAGAGGGCTTACGGCATTTTTCGCACAAAAGGCTATTACAAAAAAAACCCCCAAAAACAAATGAAATAACAAACAAACACAAAAATATTGGCTAGGACTGGACCTGTGGGACCTCCCATTGAGACTCCATCGATTTAGGCATACATAGTATTAGCAAAACTAAACTCGACTCCGTTTGTTGCTAAGTGGATAAACCTACAAAACAGAGCTTCTGGAATTAATGCAGGACCCAGGAGATCTCTATAGAGAACTTCAACACAAATTTGCAAAGTATCTGGAAGGGGAATGTTCGTATACAAGCTTGCAATTTCAAACGATATTAAAAGCTTTTTATCAGAACAAATTTCAGAATTTATAATGAAATTTATAATGAAAACCTAAAGGATTAAGAAACACGGTAGTTGAATAACAAATTAGAAACACGTTGGAGTATTTCTAACAACCACTGAGCCATTTCATGTTGTACGGAGCGTATCATGGAACATGGAACGTTATTTTTTCAGCCTTAGGTAAACCGTACAATCTTTGATATCGGGACCCAACAGGGCTGATACGGTTATATATCTCTTTGGAAATTAGGTTACTTTTAAAAACAGATATTATACGTCTCTGTATCTTCTCTTCAATTTTTATTGGTCTTGTCCCAAGTACTTGCAGGATCATTTTTTTCTAAATTTTGACGAATCATGTAAAATGGTTTCCATTTTACTAGCATGATCCTTACTATTCAAGATAACCACTCCAGAAACATTATCTCGCTTAATGATATAAATATCACTTCTAGATTTTAAGGATTTAATAGTCTGGAAATGGAAGCTCTGCCACGCAAACGAGTCACGATCGACTGACAGAGACAAATATTTATTAGATAATTCAAGTAATCTTGTTTTACATAAAAAGAATTTGTCAGGAAGGAAAGCTTTGAGTATGTACAACTGAGAGAACAATAATTCAAACTCAGAAAAAAATGTTCTCCTTGCTTAATTTAGAAGGGGAAATACAAAAATTCAACACTCTGGAAAAACTAATCTTTCATCTTGGAAAACATAACAATATAATTATAACAAAGTGAGTTTCATGTGACGTCCCCCCGGTGTCGCTGCGCCAAATGTGACGTCTGCCTGGCTGCGGCCGTCGTGCTATCCTGTCCTGTGACGACCAACTGGCTTGATATTGGTCGCGGCACCAAATGTGAGGTTCTAACCTTTTGGTGATTCGGATGGGAATCTGGTTAGATTCGGTATCAGCCTTGTCGTTCCCAGCTCTGGTTACCGAAGTAACTGTTTTGATTTCCAGTCTAACCTACCCACGTTGTGATTTGACCTTAAGCAGACGAAATCAATCAGTCGCCGGGACGTAATGCAAGTCGAGTTCGAACAAGGGTGATATCGCACAAGTATATGTAAAATAAAATAAAATAATAACTCTAAAAGTTCAAATGTGTTAAAAAAGGATAACAATATTTTATATATGGTTTCTGAATACAGGACTGTGTCTTCTTCCCAACCCGCTATATGGATTCGTGACACTTTGCGTTTGTTAGGCGAGTCTTAACATCCTAAGTTGTTTGTTCTTTAAGAAACTAGTTCTTGGTGTATCTTTAGGCGATATTCGTAAAACTTGTTTCGGTGGTGTGAGTCTAAGTCGTTCTTCAAAAATAAATTGTTCTTGATTAGAAGTTGAGGTCGATAATGCGCGAATCTTATCGCCTAACCACTCGGCCGCAAAGGATCGTTCGGTTGGCAAGGGCGAATTTCCTGCTTATAAATTGCAGACCGAACGATCCTTTGCGGCCGAGCGGTTAGGCACGTCAGAGTAAATGACGGTTCCGTATAGGATGCAGGTTCGAATCCTGTCAAAGAACGAATATTTTCTATGAAAATTTCTCGGACATTCAGGCCGATAAATGTTATTTAATACTGTTTATTATAAACAGAGCATTTACTTAAATACTTGTATCTATAAAAACAACGTTAAACATAAAAATGCCTTTAATAAATAAATTGTCGGACTTTGTCCATTTCTTAATATATATATATATATATATATATATATATATATATATATATATATATATATATATATAGAGAGAGAGAGAGAGAGAGACGATTGTATTGAGCTCTTTTGTTAGTTGTCTACTCGTATCGGGTTTTTTTCTTTGGGCTTCAGACCTGCATCTGTGCGATTTGTTCGACAGTAGTTCATGTTTGTAGCTCTTTCTTTTTTTAAAACCTTTTTTTCCCTCGAGATTGATTTGATTATTTGAAAATCAAATATTCGAGGGTTTTTCGAAACGAGTCTAGTTATCTATATATATATATATATATATATATATATATATATATATATATATATGGGTGGCTGCGTGGGGGTGTATACCAGGGAAAATTAAAAAAAAACCTATCTTACTCTTGTCCAAAGATATGTCATGGCAAAAGTACAGATAATTTTTAGTTACCTTATCATCTGGGTAACAAGCTTGTGCAGATTGATCACAGAAACGGGATTAAGTGGTAAAGGAAATACAGTACGTATTAGGATCTTTTCTTCCGTAATTTTACTCCTTTCTAGGGCTCAGTGGCCACCCGAGGTAGAGTGATAGGTTCGGTAGTAGTTTATATGGATAGAAACGTAAGATAGCAGTTGACTGTAGACATGAACAGATAAAGATTGTAGTAATCGGAGAAAAATGGGAGTCGTGTGAGTCTGTTCCACAGGGCAGTAATTCTCAGGAAGCTGTTTAAATAGAACATACTCCTCGCCGATGGAATGTGGGTGATATGCTACTTTGTAAGTGGTATGGTGAGTCTCAGGCGCGAGGGAAACATGAGATGCAGTTCGTCCGAGCACTTTGCATGGTAGTAGCTTGACATGTCCCACTTTTCAGAGATAGAGAGGTTGGAGGTTGGAAAATAATTCTTCTCCAACAAAGGGGCGCTTTTGAGCCCTATCAAGACAAGAAAGTGATGTCTGCGTTGTTCTTACACAAGTTTTGTTTTCCCGCCATGAAATTGTGTACTTGCTGATATTGACTTTCAAATTCAGATATATAAATGTCACCGTGGCTTGTAAGAATGGCATAACCTCAAAAGAGAAACAACGTAACTTACGAGGGTCGTTGACAAATTCTAAGCCTCTTCCTGAAGCGCCTCTCATTTTCGACTTCGCAGCCACCAGGAGTGATGAGCTCGAAATGTTATTTGCAGGTCAGGAACACTGGAAACAAGCAGTCGCGGAAATTTAAATATCTAGGAAGCGTTTCGACAGAGGACGATACGTGCGTCACTGAGACGTAGACATATTGGGATGGCTAAGGACGCATTCCAATTATGAGTATTGCAAGGATTTGTTTGATAACAAAGAAAAGAATACTGAGCTGTTACATGATATCTGTCCTTCTTTACGGCAGCGAATTTTGGACGATTTCCTCAAAGATGAAGAAGAGACTCGAGGCGACGGAGAAGGATGCTAAGGATATCGTGGACTGAGCGCGTGAGCAACTATGCGATCTTAGAGAGGATTCAAAGTGGCAGCTAAAGTTTCTGGGGTACATAATGGGGAAGGAGGGCCTGGAGAATCTGATACTCACGTGTCGAATAGAGGGAAAGAGAGACAAGGGAAAACAACGCGTGATATACCTGGCGGGCTTAAGCAAGTGAATGACAGAACGTGGAGGCAGCAGATGGAAGGAACTTGTTGAGATCTGCAAGGGATAGAGGGAGGCGGAGATCCATGATCGCTTACGTCCGGAAAGAAAAGCCACAAGGAGAAATTGTCGGCAGATAAATCTTGAAGGTCAAAACAAACAAAATCTAAGGTCGACGCTTAAAGGTGTTTGTGGGGTGGGTATCATCAATTTTTCATCGACCAGTGATTTCTTCGATTCTCAGTTTGTGGAAGAGACGTCGTCGCCGTCATCAACAGATTTTATAAAGTAAACAACCTCAGCATAGACTCCTCCTCGATACATTAGGCCATCGGTACATTGCCCTCGGGATAAAAAGCAGGATTGTCGGCTTCTGATGGCAGGCCTGTTTGGGATACAGTATCAAATGTTATTATTAATAATAATGATGTTTTCCGACAAAGTAATAAAGTTGGCTGCAAGAAAAAAAAAAAAAAACTGACGCTGGGATCGTGGAATTTGATAGAGAAATTATATCAAAACAAAAGTGTTATATAGGAATAAAGTGTCGCTACCGAGACTTGAGTTTGAACATCGATCGCCAGTGATCAAACACAGCCGATCCCATTAGTGAATTAAGTGGATCACGTGACCATAGAGGAAATGCATAAGTAGAAACTATAGCGGCGATAACGATCGCTATTCCTAGTCTATCCTCTATACAATCAGCCAGTTATGTGCCATGCGTTATACACCTTTCGATACATGACGAGGCAGATTTTTTCCTGTATTGTTGCCATTTCTTTCTGCGGTAGAATTGTTTCCATCCAAGGTCTGTCCTGCTATCTACTCATAGGTTGTGGGTAGGGAGAGAATAAGTGGAATCATACCTTTCTCAAGAGTATTAGGACGTAAGTGAATGTAATGAATTCGAGTGGAATTCGAACTCGGCTCTCCGATTTCTCACTCCGAGTCGCTATCCATTACTCCACCGTCTTTTCCCCTCTATAATATACGGATAGCTATTTCTACTTTATCCACTATTACTATACGGACCTCATTTCTCTACTTTATTCGCTATACTATTTGTCTATTCGGATCACTCTACGGTTCGAGCGAGTATTATCGAGCAAGTACTATTAGTTCGAGTGTTATTCGAAGGCGTCTGACACCAGTATTGTTCAACGACGATACTATAGTTGTATCTCTACTACAACAATTACAAAAGTGACAACAAGTATTCGTTGGAATCACAAAAGTGGCAAGGAGTTTTCGTAGACTTCATAAAAAAAAAGGTAAATCCAAAAAGCTTTTTTTATTCGTGATATGAAAAACCGGAGGAAAAAAAAAACGATGCTGAGACTATTGTATTCAATTGTTCTCCAGGGAGGGGGCGATTACGTCCAAACAAAAGTAAATACAAAAAGCTTTTTCATTCGTAACATGAAAATGTAAAATGAATCATTAGAAGTGATGTTGATATTCTGTTTTAAAACATTTTTTAAAACTCTTTCATTCTTTAAAATTCCCAAGCTAAGTTTATTATTTATATCCAATTAAAAAAAGAAAAAAAAAAGAAAAAAACTTTTAATAATCATCTTTACCCGGAAGTTCTTCTTGTGATATAATGATGAGATCATTACGAAACCATCAAACCTTATGAGAATAAACTGAATTAGAAATGTTTACGTATATGGCGACATTCATACAAACACACACAAAAATATTTATTGTGATTACCTAACCTCTTAGATAGGGCACAAAGCCGAAAGTATGGGGCACCTAGTGAAGATCGAACTCAATATTTTGCGATTTTCAAAGCTTGGCTTCAATCTGGCACAGGGCGGAGTGTATGGAGCATAAATTGAGGATCAAATTCACTACAAAATCGTAATCTAATGAGGTTTTCCAGCTTGTATAATCTGATTTGTCCATCACTACAGTTGCGTTGTTTTTGTCAGCCAGTTGTATGATTATATTTTCGTTCTACTGCAGGGATCTGATTACCAGCCTCTCCAGTTTCGTGATGTTTGACTTGGGCGGTTTAACTTTCTCCAAGGTCTGTCTCACTTTTCCCCTTAGCTCATCTTAAAAATGTGGAACAACTATATATGATATTAATAATACAACCTGGAAGGCAATACATAGCAATATTAAACCTGAATAAAAAAATAAGATAATTACTTGTGGAAGGTGGACTGTTATTCACTTATAAATTATGGCTATAAGAAATCGTAATGCGTAAATTTAAGGTAGGTGGTATAAGGTGAGAATTAAAAATAGAATTGTGGGTATGTCTTCATTTAACTAAACATAAGGTCAGAATTGGTAACACGACTCGAAGTCTACTTTTAATTCTGACCTTATCTCGACTGGAAATCGAACTTGGATTTCTTATTTCTCATTTCGAAGAGATCACCATTAAACGACACCACCTCCCGCTTTATATAATGGATAGCGGCTCGGATTGAGGAATCGGAGAGGCGAGTTCGAATTCCAGTCGAATCATTTACATTCACTTACGTGCTAATACCCTTGGGAAAGGTATGAATCCTCTTCTCCACTGTAGCTATGGGTAAATAGCAAAACAGAATGGGTTCTATAGCAACAGTTCTACCGCAGAAAGAAATGCCAAACTACTGCGGGAAAAAAATGTATCAAAAGCCTCTATCAAGTATCGCACATAATTGACATATATATATATATATATATATATATATATATATATATATATATATATATATATATATATATATATATATATATATATATATATGCATACACATATATATATATCTGCACGCATATATAACTATGAACCTACCTAGGTTTCATCTACGTGCATCGTCAGGGTACTGAGCACTTTGCTTAGTTATTTTTATTCTACTCGTGTCGGGGGTTATTTTCTTTGGACCCTGAGCTGGGAATCTGGTCGATTATTTTGGCCAAAATTACATTTTCCTGGTTCTTTCTTTTTTATTCCTTTTTTTTTTTCCCTTGGGCATTGGTTTGTTCATTTACAAGCCAAAACACCTAAGGTTTTTTCCGGACGAGTATACTACTTAATTATATTTGTAAGATTATTATTGTATACATACATACATAGATACATACATAAACACACACATATATATATACGTACATACTACGGCTAAAACGGTTCTGTTTTTTTTTTTAATTTAAATGCATTAAAACGTTTTTTGCTTTGTTTCTGAATACGTCCGGATGAAATGGAGGTGTGACTAAATTGCCCATGCGTCTTTTTGCTTTTAAATACGCCACATCTGCCCACATACATACATGCCCGCAAAGGTATGTTGTTACATAACAATAAGAAAGTGTGTGTTTGTTTGTATGTGCGCGTGAGATAGATAGATAGATAGATAGATAGATAGATAGATAGATAGAAAGAAAGAAAGAAAGAAAATGAAATTAATACAATGGGATAGATAGATAGATAGATAGATAGATAGATAGATAGATAGATAGAGAGAGAGAGAGAGAGAGAGAGAGAGATACGAAGAGAGGGACTGAAAGAGAGGCGCGCAATGGAGACTGATTTGTCATCGTACATATAGATGTGATATGCCCTTACTAAATGAATGTCATTTTTGGAAAACAAAACAAATCCTTCAGTACAACAAAGCAACCCACACATGAAACGCTCTAAACAAAAGTAAATGAAGATATAAAAAAAAAAAAATCAAAACACGGATAGAATTCTTTTGTAATTTATCGTGAATAAAATAAACAAATTTTCAATAAAGAATCATGGATTTAAAAAACCGTGTAAATAGCAAGGAAGCTAAAGAATACGACTTAACGAAATTAAAAAGAAAGCAAATGGTTTTTGAATAGCTAAATTATTTAAAGAATTGACTTTCTTCCACCCGTGTTTTATATAAAAGAAAATGTTTTGCTGTCTACGATGTAATAACCGCAACCCCCACCTACGATGTAAGACAAAAAAAAAAAAAAAAAATGCACCGTGCGGGTGGTTAATGAAATAAGGAAAGCGTATTGAATACAGTTTTTAATCACAGGAAAATTGGATAAGAACGAGAAAAATTAAAAATGAAAATATACAAACAAATAAAAAAGATGTGTGTTTAGAAAGGAACAAAAGATTAATACGCAATTAAATCATTAAAGAAATTTCGGAGAAAATACAAGTGCGTGAAGCGTTTGCAAATACGGTTGGGTTAAGGATGGGGAGAGAGGTGAGTATTGTAATTGGGGGGATAGTAAGCGAAGGCAGATGTGAATGTGAGGGCAGAAAGAGAGAGGGGAATACAATGAAAGAGGAACGAAGAAAGAAAAGAGAAACATGTTAGAGAGAATCCGAAAGAGAGGTGAAAAAATGGACATGAAAAAAAAAAGAGAGGACAAAATTAAGTGGGTGGTAAATGCGCAAGGAGAATAAGATTAATTTGAGAAATAAATGATGATAGGAGCAAACATATATACATATATATATATATATATATATATATATATATATATATATATATATATATATATATATATGTAGAGAGAGAGAGAGTGATCTGCTCATATCATCATTTACTTTCAAATACTTATATATATATATATATATATACTTGATTTGAGTTTGCAACCCTGATATACACACACACACACACGCACACACACACACACACATATATATATATATATATATATATATATATATATATATATATATATATATATATATACTTAGTTTTATGGATTTAAGTTTGTAACCCTGTGTTTCACGTTTTTGCGATCCTGAGACAGAGTTTTGTCTGATGACCTGGAGCGCGTGAAACCTAGGGTTACAAACTCACATCTATACAACTAATTATGTTAGCTCTATCTAGCGCTTTTCAATATGTACTGCACACACACACACACATATATATATATATATATATATATATATATATATATATATATATATATATATATAATACAGACGCACACAAGCGCACGTGTATACACACACTCACACACACATATATGTATGTATATATGAGACAAAGATACATTGATATATATTTGTTTTACATATCAAGAATAATAGTAAGGAAAATTTTATGAGAAAGTGGAAAAGGTTTTCTTGTGACCCGTTTCGTCTTTTAGGATTTCATTGGACTAAATTTATTATGTCGTCGCAACCACACATGCGCACGAACGGGTGATGCTGTGAATTTAAAACTTTTTAATTTTTTAAAAATTATATATGTATATATAACACTTCCCTAAAAAGAATCCTCTAAATAAGACATTCAACAAGAAGTCGATAAAAAATTAGCTACTACTGTATTGATAATATGTACCAAATTATTAATTCCCATAATAATTACAT
Source organism: Acanthosepion lycidas (assembly GCA_963932145.1). Lineage (NCBI taxonomy): Eukaryota > Metazoa > Mollusca > Cephalopoda > Sepiida > Sepiidae > Acanthosepion > Acanthosepion lycidas. The sequence continues at coordinate 70,144,722 of OZ010610.1, read as the reverse complement.
CTTATACTCTGGACACATGGCACAGTGGATAAAGTCGTTGGTTAGATCCAGTGACAGGAGCCAAAGAGTGTGAGTTCAATACCTGGTTAAAGCTGTAGTGAACTTGAAGACAGGAATTAACTAGAGATAACTGATAACTGACATTCCTTAGATATGGAACGTGGAACTAGAACAGTCTACTCTAGTGAGCGAAATAAAGGGTTCAAGTCGACATTCCAACCAACTGAAAAAGGCCGGAGCGTACAACGGCTGAAACGTAATAAATATGACGACAAAGTTTAGGACAATAGTCCGAATAATGTAAATAGTGTACATAATAACTCATCTCAGAAATATATATATATATATATGTATAATTTCAGAGTATATTTGTAAAAAGACAATATGAATATTAGTTTGTAGCAAGTATTTATGAATATAATCACAAATATTTGTTTTTTCTATATTTTCAAGTTTAAATATTCATCATGTTATTCAATAAATAAAACACAAATTAATACCAATCTAAAAGAATTCAAATACTAATTTTCATAAATAAAATTAAAAAAAAATGTTAAATAATCTTTTACACACCTTCATTTATTTGACATTGAATTGTATTAGGTCGTATCCTCCATACTTTGATAGATTTTTCAGCTAACCTGATGAAAATTTATGGGAGTTCCTAACTTTAAGAATTTTCAAAAACCAGTAATATAAAATCCTTGCATTTGCTTTGATAAAGTCCCTCAGAGGATGGCTGAGATAAATTTTTCTTTTGACTTTATTCAAAGTAACTTCTACACCTATATAAATATATTTATTCATCATTCTTTTTGTCGACAAGAAAATTAAATTAATTTAATTCTCCAAAAAGTTTAAAGCTGCTAAACTCCTCAACAACAATAACTTACCTGCAACATCCAAATGAGAGAGAACCAATAAATTCATATGTTCCTTAAGGAATTATGTTCCTGATGAAACCAAATTCGAAAATAATTATATTGGCTATCCAACAACATGCCTAAAAGAAGTCTGATGTTAAATTTCTCTGACCATAGATCAGTTATGTTTCATTCAAAGACACATGGAAACCTACCAAAACATATCCGTAAAATACTCGTTGATAATAAAATACCATAGCCTCATCTACATGTAGAAAATTGCTAAAAATAATGGAAGCCTTATTAATAAAAAAATAAAAAGCCTCCATACATTTATATCAACTATGAACACGGCCACAATGTGCTGACTGTGTTTTGTGAATAAAACATTCCTATAACTCGAGACGCATGTATAAAATAATGCATATATTCAGTTAAAAGGAAAATATAATTGATCCTTGATAATGTCCGGAAGTATAGCCGGAAGCGCTTGGAAAACATTCGGACAATTTTTATATAATTTATGTCCTGAAAAAGAGATGAAAATAAGAACACATAAAAAATTATATAAAAAAAAATCAAGTATCACTTCTTGTCAGTGGTTTTCAAGGAAGCTTGCATAAAAGAGGGATTGCTATCAAAATGCACAATGTATATATTACATCTCTCTGACCATAGCTTAAATAGATCGCATTTAATTATACATGAAAACCTACCTACTGCCTGATCCACATGTTAAAAAGGTTAAAAATAATGGAATAAAAAAGAAAAAGCCAACATTCAATAATATCAACTTTGAACACAATCACTATCAGTTGACCGTGTTTGTAAAATAAAATATTCCTATAAATCTAGATACATATATAAAACAATCCACACATTCAGTTAAAAGTAAAAACAAGATGCATCCTTGATAATGGCTAAAAGTATAGCCGAAAGCGCTCAGACATACAAAAGATTTGGGCAGTTTCTAGATAAATTTACGTCCAGAAATTATAAGAAAGACGTGACAAATATATATATATAATTGTTTATTTAGGCAGCAATTTTTCTTTCATGCAAGCTTCATTACATATGACAGACAAGGTGCTTTATTTTTTTATAAAATTTCTCATATGATCCTATATTTTTTTTTCTTTTCAGTAGATAGATTATATAAAATCTGTTCAAATGTTGTTTTCATCCGAGCACTATCGGCTATACATTTAGCCATTTTGACTGAAAATGGTTGAAATATATTAACAATTAAAAAGATATAGATTGTTGTATGTATTTATATAATGTTTCATTTTCAAAACACGATCAAGATATTGTGTCTATGTTTATAGTTGATATTTTTGAGTGTTTTTATTTGCGTTATTTTTAGCCTTTTTTTTTTACATGTCGATGATGCTATTATATTAGTGTTGTCAACAAGTATGTTACGGATAGGGTCCAGTAGGTCTCTATGAATATTTAAATGAGACCTAATTGAGCTATGGTCACAAAGATGTAGTGTATAATTATTTACGAATCAGGAATACAGTTCCTTAATGGACATTTAGATTCGTAAATAATATTTATTCTATTTAATTTTGCTCTAGAAGGTGAATAATTTTTAACTATAAGGTTAGAGGTTTTACAATATTTTGTAATTACTAATGAGTGTAATTTTTTTGCTAT
>OZ010610.1:70127197-70137197 GCA_963932145.1 Acanthosepion lycidas | reverse complement strand
GGAGGTGTGGCTGCTGGTATACACTATACCTGACAATAGGACTCTTCACTATGTCACACAAGCAGGAGTACCAAGTCATGGCTGCCAGACAATTTCTTAGACAACATTACCACTGACATCTGGCCGCCTCAATCCCCAGATCCTTTAATCATTATGTGTGGGGTGTAATTGAGCGAGATAACAACAAAATCTCCTTCTTCTTTCCTCTAATTTTTCTTTCATCTGCTTCTTCTTTCCTCTAATTTTTCTTTCATCTCCTTCTTCTCTCCTTTAATTTTCTTTCATCTACTTATTCTTTCCTCTAATTTTTCTTTCATCTGCTTCTTCTTTCCTCTAATTTTTCTTTCATCTCCTTCTCCTTTCCTCTAATTTTTCTTTCATCTCCTTCTCCTTTCCTCTAATTTTTCTTTCATCTCCTTCTTATCTCCTTTAATTTTCTTTTATCTACTTATTCTTTCCTCTAATTTTTCTTTCATCTGCTTCTTCTTTCCTCTAATTTTTCTTTCATCTCCTTCTCCTTTCCTCTAATTTTTCTTTCATCTGCTTCTTCTTTCCTCTAATTTTACTTTCATCTACTTCATCTTTCCTCAGAATTTACTTTCATCTCCTTTTTCTTTCCTCTAATTTTTCTTTCATCTCCTTCTTCTTTCCTCTAATTTTTCTTCCATCTACTTCTTTTCTCTAGCTTTTCTTTCATCTCCTCCTTCTTTCCTCTAATTTTTCTTTCATATCCTTCTTCTTTCCTCTAATTTTTCTTTCATCTCCTCCTTCTTTTCTCTAATTTTTCTTTCATCTACTTCTTCTTTCCTCTAATTTTACTTTCATCTACTTCTTCTTTCCTCTAAATTTTCTTTGCTCTCATTTTTCTATCGTCTAATTTTTCTTAATTCTTACTTTTCTTTCCTGGAACTGTTCTTTCCTCTTATTTTTATTTCTTCTAAATTTTCTTTCGTCTAATTTTTCTCTCCTCTAATTTTTCTTTCTTCTAATTGTTCGTTCTTCTAATTTTTCTTTCCTCTTATTTTTCTTTCCTCTAATTGTTCTTTCCTCTATTTTTTCTTTCTCATGAATTTTCTGACATCGCATTTGTCCTTCTTTCTTTCTTTTCTTTGCATTGTTTCTTCGTTTCAGTCTCCCTTACCATTTTTTTTTCGTTGATTTCTTTCTTTTTTCTTTCATCCAATGTTGTACTTTTCTTCCTTTCCTTATTTTACCATTCTTTCTTTCTTTCATTTTTTTTTGCCAATTTTCCTTTCTTTCATTATTCACGTTCCTCTTTTCTCTCTTTCTTTCAATCTTACTTTCATTCATTCTTTCATTCTTTTAAAATTTTCCTTTCTTCATTATTTGCTTGCCTCTTTTCTTTCTTTGTTTTTCTTTCTTTCTTTCGTTATTTCTCTCTTTCTTTTCCTTTGTTTCTTCTACATTCTCCCTTCAAACGTTTTCCTTCCCTTCTTTTCTACTTGTCTTTTTTCTTTGCTTTTCTCTCTTTCTTCCTCACTTTCTTTCTTTCTATCTTTCTTTCTTTTTTCTTTCTTTCAAAGTTTTACTTTCATTCTTTGCTTTTCTTCCATTTCCCTTTCTTTTATTCTTCAACACTTTCTTTTTTCTTTCATTCCAGTATCCTTTTCTCTTTGCTTAATAATGACTCTTTTCTTTCTTTCTTTCTTTCTTTCAGTTATTTCCTTCCTTCCTTCCTTCATCACATTATTTCTTTCTTTTCCCATCTTTCTTTGTTTCATTCGTTATCAGTTGGAACCTTTCCCATCTTCAATGTCTTTTCTTCAACTGTCTCGTCACCATTTCTTTCATCCTCTCTCTCTCTTTCTTTTTACTTCTTCAGTTTGTTGTCTCGATGTCTTTTTGATATCTTTCAGACTCTATCATCAGTATTACCACATTTTTTTAATCAATTCAAAAACTAATCTAAACACACCAAAATGAAAACAAGCAGAATTTCTCGACCGCCGAAATGACAGTCAGCTGAAGAAGAAGCAATAGTAATAAAAACATTCTAATTAGAAGAATCCCCAATAATCCGCAGTAGACATGGCAAATTGATTCAAAACTATAATGCGATAAGAAATAGATAAATAAAATTAAAGAAAAAAGTGGGATGTAAATACAAAGTAAAGTAGAAAAACAAGGTTATCATTTTTAAAAAAAGAAGATACAGCAGCAGAGAGGGAAAGAAAGGAACAAAGAAGCAAAAAGAAAAGAAAGAAAACAAACGAAGAAAGAAAAAAAAAGAAGACAGAAATAGAGAAAGCAACGAAGAAAGAAAGAATGAAGAAAGAAAGAAAGAAAGAAAGAGAGAAAGAAAGAAAGCAAGCAGAAAGAAAGAAAACAGAAAAAAGAAAGAAAGCAAAAAGAAAAAATGAAAGAAAGAAAGAAAGAAAGAAAGAAAGTAGAACGAAAGAAAGTAAGCAGAAAGAAAAACGAAAGAAAGAAATAAAAAATGAAGAAGGAAAGAAGAAAATAAAGAAGGCAGGCATAGAGAAAGCAACGAGGAAAGAAAGAATGAATAAAGAAAGAAAGAAAACAGAAGAGAAAAAAGAAAAGAAAGGTGAAAGAAAGAAAACGAGGAAAGAGAGAAGAAAGAAAGAATAAAGAAAAAAAGAAAAAGAAAGAAAGAAAGAAAGTACAACGAAATAAAGTGAGCAGAAAGAAAAAAAGGAAAGAAAGAAAGAAGGAAATAAAGAAGGCAGGAATGGAGAAAGCAACGAGGAAAGAAAGAATGAAGAAAGAAAGAAAGAAAGATAGAAAGAAAACAGGAGATAGAAAAGGAAAGAAAGCAGAAAGAAAGAAAAAAGAAGAAAGAAAGAAAGAAAGAAAGAAAGAAAGACAGAAAGAAATAAAGAAAAATGCAGAAAGAAAGACGGAAAGAAAGAAGTCAGGAAGAGTAATCAACGAGGAAAGAGAGAATGAATCAAGAGAGAAAAAAAAAGGAAAGAAAGCAGCAAGAAAGAAAAAAGTAAAAAGAAAGAAAGAAAGAAAGAAAGAAAGAAAGAAAAATGCATAAAGAAAGAAGGAAAGAAAGAAGTCAGGAAGAGAAAGCAACGAGGAAAGAGAGAATGAATCAAGAGAGAAAAAAGGAAAGAAAGCAGAAAGAAAGAAAAAAGTAAAAAGAAAGAAAGAAAGAATGAAAGGAAAATGCAGAAAGAAAGACGGAAAGAAAGAAGTCAGAAAGAGATAGCAACGAGGAAAGAGAGAATGAATCAAGAGAGAAAAAAAGAAAGAAAGCAGAAAGAAAGAAAAAAGTAAAAAGAAAGAAAGAAAGAACGAAAGAAAGAAAGACAGAAAGAAAGAAAATTGCAGAAAAAAAGACGGAAAGAAAGAAGTCAGGAAGAGAAAGCAACGAGGAAAAAGAGAATGAATCAAGAGAGAAAAAAAGAAAGAAAGCAGAAAGAAAGAAAAAAGTAAAAAGAAAGAAAGAAAGAACGAAAGAAAGAAAGAAAATTGCAGAAAGAAAGACGGAAAGAAAGAAGTCAGGAAGAGAAAGCAAGGAGGAAAGAGAGAATGAATCAAGAGAGAAAAAAAGGAAGAAAGCACAAAGAAAGAAAAAAGTAAAAAGAAAGAAAGAAAGAATGAAAGACAGAAAGAAAGAAAAAAGAAAGAAAGTAAAAAGAAAGAAAGAAAGAAAGGCATGCCCATTTGTGTTTACAGGTAATGTCTTTGACGCTGAGTGAATTGAAAATAAAGTCAGAAGACGCACTGGGATAGCTAATGGTGACATTCGAAAATATGTCTTCCAAGTGTATTGAGAAACAAAAAAATCCTTAGAAACAAAGTAAAGAAAACTGAACTATCACGTGATATCTGTGAGTGATGGGCAATATCCTGGAAGATGAAGAAGAAACATGAAGCAACAAAAATATGGTTCTACAGAAGTATGCTGAGGATAACATGAATTAAACATGTGAGCAACAAGGAAGTTTCAGAGAAAATTGTAACAAAAAGAAAACCTAATACCAGGAATGGACAGCCGACATTTCTAAGGCACATAATGAGGAAAGAAGGCTTGGAAAATCTGATACTCAGATGGACAGATGAAAACAACGCATAAGTGAGCTTGAGTAAGTGGATTTGGGACAGCGTTTCGGAGAAATAACAAAAAGGCAGCATTTATTAGGAACTACGAAGCACAGGAAATTGTGAAAAGCCATGATCGCTTACGTCCTGAAGGGAGACAACGCAACGAATTTTGGGTCGAAATTTTGGTTGGAAGAATGTAATGATACTGAGTTGATTCTCATGTCCACACCGATTATAGCTATATAAACATCAGCAGCTTGTTTGCATACAAACAGACAAACGCACATATATATACTGTCGTACGTATATGATAGTCGACGAAAATTATATACAGAAAACGATTAACGAATGTAGCAGTACTGGAAAATAATAACTTGTTAACCGTCTCATCGTCAGTATTCTGAAGGTAGGTAATCGAAATATTGATTTTTGGAAGTGGGTCGGTCTGAGAACTTTTCAGCACGTTGTCGTATAAGAAACGTGTATCTATATGAGTTACTTTTGGGCTATCATTTTGTATTGGCGCAAAAAAAAAATTGGAAAAAAAGCGGACGGGTCAATAATGACGACATAGTTTTGTGTTTAGACCCAATTTTCTTGAAATACTTTTGGAAGCAGATCGAATTCCGATCAAGAACAATGGAAGAGTAAATGATTTTAGTAAACGGAATGCTTATTTCTATAAATTTAGTATGGGTGGCTAGGGCAGTGGCTGTGTAGTTGGGGTTGAGGGCAGTTGAGGATAGAAGCAACTATGGGTCGGGGTTGACAGGATATGAACGTTATAAAGTGAAATAAAAACAGTCCAAAGAAAAAATAAATTAGAATAAAGCAAGCGAGTGAAAAAGTTAAAAATAATAATAAGTATGATGGGAGATGAATGAAAGGAACAGGGGAAAAGGCGGACGAAGAAGAAAATAAAAACAAGTGGAAAAAGAATGAAGGAAAGATAGGAAGAAAAAAACAAGTGAAGAAGAAATAATCAATCGAAGATGGAGGGAAGACAAGAAGAGGTGAAAGAAAGAAAAAAGAAAGAAAGAAAGAAAGAAGAAACTATTGATGGAAATGCTGAAAGAGAAGAAGAGAGAAATTGGCGGATGAAAAAAAAAAGTTTAGGAAAAGATTAAAAGAAACAAAGAAAATAAAAAAAAGAAACAAAGAAGAGAAGGGAGGGAAGAAAAGAACGAAGTAAAATTAAACGATGGAAAAGAAAAGGAAGGAAGAAAAAAGGTTAAAGAAAGAAAGAAAGAAAGAAAGAAAGAAAGAAGTAGTAAGCAATTACGGAAGAAAGGAAGTGAAAATCAACGGAAAGAACAGATAAAGGGAAGGAAGGCAGGAAAAAATCGAAAAAAGAAACAAAGAATAAAGGAAGGAAGGAAGGAATGAAGGACGGAAGGAAGGAATGAAGGACGGAAAATATTGAAGAAAGAAATAAAGAATGAAGGAAGGAAAGCAAATAAGAAGGAAAGAATGAAGGCTGCAAAGAAAGAAATAAAGAAGGAAGGAACAATGAAGGAAGAAAGGAAACGGTCGAAGAAAGAAACAAAGAATACAAAGAAGGTACGAATGAAGGCTGCAAAGAAAGAAAGAAGGAAGGTAGGAACAATGAAGGAAGAAAGGAACAGATCGAAGAAAGAAACAAAGAATGCAAGGGAGGAAGGAATGAAAGTTGAAAGGAAATAAGAATAGAAGTCAGAGAGGAAGTAGATAAAGGAAGAAAAGTTCGAAGAAAGAAAAAGGAAGGAAGGAAACAGGAAGGGAGGAAGAAAGTAAGAAACAAAGAATGAAAGAAGCAAATCAGGAAGAAAGAAAGCACGGAAAAGATCGAAGAATGATGGAAAGAAGGAAGAAAGCGAGGGAGGGAGGAAGAAAGGAATGAATGAATGAAGGAAGGAAGCATGGTAAAGATCCCCGAAAGCAGGAAGGGAGGCAAGAAGGAGGAAGAGAGGAAGTGAGAGGAGAGGGGAGGGATGGAGGAAGGAAGGAACGAACGAAGGAATGGAGGAAGGTAGAAGAGAAGAAGGAAGGAAGGAATGGAGGAAGGTAGAAGAGAAGAAAAATAAAGTGGGAAGCATAGAACTTAGGTTACATCTAGCATTATCGACCGTAAATTGATGAGACCTTGTCGCCAATCTGGTACTGCGCTTAAATTCACAAATTCTGAATATGAGACAAAATATTATTAAGAATCAAGGACGATAAAAGAACAGAGATTAAGAAAGCAAAATATAACGAAAGTCATTGCATTTTATTTTTTGAATCAACGTTTAGTTTAAGCAAGCGAATGAGCCAATTGGAGTAAAGTGCCATGCAGATTTTAATTTTTCCCACTTGTGACGAATGCAGCTATCGATTATTTTTTTTGCATGCTAGCATGCTAGTTAACATTGGTGCCAGTCAGCTGTTGGCTCTCACGCTGACCAATAGAATCTTACTGTCTATTCGTGGCAGCCATCTATAGGCTCTCACTCTGGCCAGTAGAAAATAGCCGCAAACTACATGAAAACTGCCGTAGATGCATGAAAAAATCGATTATTTCCATTATCGATGGGAGTTGGGAAATGCAAAGACAGTCTTGGCCTTCTCGCTAACTTGGAGCATGTGCATGTAAATTTTGGTGCAAATCCTTCAAAAATGGCGGCCGTGCATTCGTTACACACAGACAGACACAACCCGCCTTTTATAGATAGAGATTGGAAATTGTGCGTCTCTACAATTTCTCTTTCCTTTTAGAGTTCTTAAAAAATGTTGTCATTTTCTTTACTAATCTTTGCTCCACTATCAAGCTCAATAGTTAAGTTATACAATCTTTGCTCCACTATCAAGCTCAATAGTTAAGTTATACAATGTTTCCTTCTTTCTTTCCAAGCTTTCATTCGTCATTATGCATTGCAAATATTCCAGTTATATCATACTGATGTTAAGTTTCCATTTTATCTAAGAATTCGGCGTTGCTCACATTGTAGGTCTAGGCTATTCTTTATCCTTCTTTAAAGCAACATTTCCTTTGCTTCAAGTTTCTTCTTCCTCTGTGAGGAGATTTTCCAGCATTAACAGTCATATAGAAAGAATGACATTACATAACATTTGAGTACTCCTTTTTTGTTTCTAATGAATTTTTCCTGTTTCTTTAAGCTATGCTTATTTTCTAGAAATCATCTTTCTCCATTCTAATGAAAAAAAAAACGTTATCACGCAATAATTCAAAACTATTTTCTTTGTTTCTAACGAAATTTTTCTGTTTCTTAATACTATGCTTATTTTCTAGAAAACATCTTTCTCTATTCTAATATAAAAAATCGATATCACGCAACAATTCAGTACTTTTCTTTGTTTCTAATGAAATTTTCCTGTTTCTTTATACTATGCATATTTTCTAGAAAGCATTTTTCTCTATTCTAATGTAAAAGATTGATATCACACAAACAATTTATTATTCTTTTCTTTGTTTCTAAAGAAATTTTCCTGTTTCTTAATATTATGCTTAATTTCTGGAAATCATCTTTCTCCGTTCTAATGAAAAAACCGATAACACACAAACAATTCAGTACTCTTTTCTTTGTTTCTAACGGAATTTTCTTGTTTCTTTATATTTTGCTTTGCTTTTGGAAGTCTTTTTTCGCTATCCCAGTGCTCCTTTGGGGTTCAGTGTCGTGTTTTTCGATCTCTGATAAAATATTACCGGATATTTAAATTGTATTTGTTTGATTTTGCTATTTCCAATTTGTAATTTACATGTTGGGCTGTTCTTTTTGTTAACAACCATGCATTCTGTCTTCTTGCAATTGATATTTAGTCCTTTCTTCTTGCTATCCTTAAGTGTTCTTTTAGTATTCATTCCGTTTCCGCTTTCAACAGTGTCATGTAAATATATTATGATACGAATGTGAACTCCATTAATGAGTCATATTTAAAGGATTTCTGATTTTTTCAGAATCCCTTTACGTTGAAACGATTCTGAAAGTATTAGATGCCCTATCATGTTGAATATATAGCACGCGCATGCACACACAAACACACACACATCTTTATAATAAATATGAAAGTCAGTATGTCAGTGTGTCACACTTTTTCAACTTTACACCTAGAAGCCTTAGCCTAACATAACATACCATTTTGGAATCTGGCCGACTCCGTAAGCAAATTAAAATCATTCCTGGTCGGATCCGGATCAACAATCCTGAAATTTGGGATTTCCAACTTTTCATTACTGTAATTGACATCAGCAGATTTGGCTTTTTTTTTCAATTTTTTTTTTTTTCACCGGTTCTTTTGGACGATATGAATTTTAAAAAATTGAAAATAAGAATGAAGTGGCGGCAGAAGAATTATCGTTGAACTTTTAAAAGGTAAGTTTAAAAAATAATGCAATACCTAAATACAGCGATCAATTTTGAGTTCTTCTGTAGTTTATTGATGTCTATCGCATCTACACATCTCTATCTATTGTTATGAAGGTCCAATCAAGAGGCCTCCGCCGGACCTACCTTAAATGCCAACAAATAGGGCGGCTTCAAATACACTATATATATATATATATATATATATATGTGTGTGTGTGTGTGTGTGTGTGTGTGTGTGTGCGTGTGTATATATATATATATATATATATATATTTATTCTATTATTCTTATTCTATATATATATATATATATATATATATATATATATATATATAGAATAATATATATATATATAGAATAAGAATAATAGAATAAATATATATATATATATATATACATATTCTATTATTCTTATTCTATATATATATATTCTATTATTCTTATTCTATATATATATATATATATATATATATATATATATATATATATATATATATATATATATATATGTATGTATATATATATATGTGTGTGTGTGTGTTTAGATATATAAGATTGACAGATATGAGAAGCAACCAACCGAGGAGAAGGAGTTCTAGTCCCAAAGAGCACAGATTTCCGTTAGTTTTTTTCCAAATCGATACAAGATTTCATCATAATAATGAAATCATTGATTTAGTCTGAAATTGAGCATCTGGGATCTCATACTTCAAAATGGACGGGAGAGTTACGGTGTCTGGTACACACAATAGCATAGACACACTTATAGAGAGATAGAGAGGCACACACACACAAACACACACACATATATATATACATATATAAAAGAGAACAATGAAATCAACACTTAGAGGCGACAGTCTGTTTCATGCCAGATGCAATCGTCAGGCCTGACGATTGCATCTGGCAGGAAACAGACTGCCGCCTCTATGTGTTGATTTCATTGTTCTCTTTTATATTTACACACGCTCTATCTCTGATATTGAGCACTTTATCCCATAAATATAGCACACCTATATTTCTTCATATATATATATATATATATATATATATATATATATATATATAGAGAGAGAGAGAGAGAGATAGATAGATAGATAGATAGATAGATAGATAGATAGATAGATAGATAGATAGATAGATAGAATTAAATGGATTATATCCGAAAATTATTTGATATATATTCTGTTTATGGCTTATTTTTATAGATACAAATTATTTAAGTAAATGCTCTGTTTTTTTTTTGTGTTTTTTTTTTTTTTAATTAAACAGTATTAATTATATTTAGCGGGGGCATGGTGGAGTAATGGTTAGCGGCTTGGATTGAGGAATCGAAGAGTCGAGTTCGAATTCTAGTCGAATCCATTACATTCACTTAAGTGCTAGTATGAAACCTCTTCTTCTCCCCCCACCCAGCTATAGGTAAATAGCAGGACAGACCGTGTTCTGGTCTACCGCAGAAATGGCAACCCGGAAAAAAACCTGCCCTATCAGTCATGCGTCGAAAGATACATGATCGCCTAACTGTCTGACTTACCAGCCTGAATGTTTCGTAGAAAATATGCGTTCTCCGACAAGAATTGAAACTCTATCTCATCAAATCAAAGGACAGTTTCCTTTAC
>OZ010610.1:70114697-70124697 GCA_963932145.1 Acanthosepion lycidas | reverse complement strand
TTTGAAAGTATTATGAAATGAAAGAAAGAAAGAAAGAAAGAAAGAAAGAACGAAAGAAAGAAAGAAAGAAAGAAAGAAAGAAAGAAAGAAAGAAAACACTGGTGAGGAGAAAGCTGAAATATGAAATATAGAAAGAGAAAAGGAAATACAATGTATATTCAAAAGTGTTATGAAATAAAAAGAACGAACGAAAGAAAGAAAGAAAGAAAGAAAGAAAGAAAGAAAGAAAGAAAAGACAACGGTGAGGAGGAAGCTGAAATATAGAAAGAGAAAAGGAAATCCAATGTATATTTGAAAGTATTATGAAATGAAAGACAGAAAGAAAGAAAGAAAGAAAGAAAGAAAGAAAGAAAGAAAGAAAGAAAGAAAAGAACAGAACCTCGGTGAAGATGGATCTAAAATATCGTAAGAAATATGAATATATAAAATTCATTGTATACTTGAAAGCGTTATGGAATGAAAGGAATGAAAGAAACGAATGAATCAAAGAAAGAAAGAAACAAATAAACAAACAAACAAACAAAATGGAAAAGAAAAATAGAAAAATAGAAAAAATATGGTACACTTTGTCCAACAAAAAAAAATTTAATAGAAAAGACATTTGGGAGAAAGAATGTCAGAATAAAAAAATAAGGAAAGAATCAGATGAAGAAATGAAGAAAAATAAAGAAATAAATATTCATTTTCTAAATGAAAAAAAAATATGTAAAAAAAAGCAATTTTCGACATATGTAAAATTACAGGAAAAAAAATTAAAAGCTGAAATTAAAAAATTAAGTTGTAAATATATGAAGAATAAATGAAGAAAAGTTTTAAACAAATGAAATTTAAATGATCATGAAATATTGGAATTCAAAAAGAAAGGGAAAATGAAAGAAAGACGAACGAAAGAATGAAAATTATAAAGAAAAAAACAAAAAAGACATAAAGTTTTAAATAAATAAATAAAGAATATAAAAGAAAGATAAATGAAAGAAGAAAGGAAAGTTATAAAGAAAGATAGATTAAAAAAGAAAGAAAGAAAGAATTAATGCAATAAATAAATAAATACTCTTTTTAGAAGTGAATGAAATTTTCGATATATGTAAAATTTTACGAAAAATTAAAAGCTTAGAGATGTATTTCAATTCATGGTACTGAAAATTGGGGAAATAAGAAAGAAAGAAAGAAAGAAAGAAAGAAAGAAAGAAAGAAAGAAAGAATGATAGAAAATCGAGAAAGAAATAATACTTCGAGAACTGAAAGAATTGTTCGATATAAATAAAAATATTGAAAGCTTCGACATGTATTTCAGTTACGCTATTGAAAAATGGCAGAAATAAGAAAGAAAGAGAGAACGAAAGAAGAGAAAAAAGAAAGAGAGGAAGAAAGAAGGAGAGAAAAAAGAAAGACAGAAAGAAGGATAGTAAGAAAGAAAGAAAGAAAGAAAGAGGGAGACTGAGAGAAAGAAAGAGAGAGTCAGAAAGAAAGAGAGAATAAAGAAAGATAGATCAAGAAAGAGAGATAACTGAAAGAATTCTTCGATATATGTAAAATTTTAAGAACAGCTGAGAATAGATATATTCCAATATGTGATAATATAAAAATGATAATGTGAAATAGTAATTTAAAATTGAAGAAAGAAAGAAAAAAAAAGGGAAGAAAGAAAGAAAGAAAGAAAGAAAGAAAGAAAGAAAGAAAAAAGAAAAAAGAAAAAAAGAAAGAAAAATGTTCAAGGCGGGGAATGAAATCTTATGGGAGAATAAAGAATGAGTAAGAAAAAAGAAAGAAAGAAAGAATAAAGAAAGGAAAGAAGAAAGGAAGAATAAAAGAATAAAAGAAAGAAAGAAAAAATATAGGAAGAAAAGAAGAAAGAAACAAGAAAATAATAACAGAAAGAAAGAAAGAATAAAGGAAGGAAAGAAGAAAGAGACAATAAAAGAATGAAAGAAAGAAAGAAAGAAAGAATAAAGGAAGGAAAGAAGAAAGAGACAATAAAAGAATGAAAGAAAGAAAGAAAGAAAGAAAGAAAGAATAAAGGAAGGAAAAGAAAGAAACAATAAAAAAAATAAAAGAAAGAAAGAATGAATAAAAGAAAGAAAAGAAGAAGCAATGAATGAAAAGACAATTAAAGAAAGATTAAAAGAAAGAAAGGAAGGAATTATAAATGAAAAAAAACGAAAATCATGGCACGAAAAATAGAAAAAGTTGGAAAAAAACTAACTGAAATGTCATTGAAAATCAGAGAAAACGGAAAGATTTAACTAAAACACATTTAAAAAGTACTTAATTTATACCATTTTCTTCCTCTTCTTCCATTTCTTCTCTCTTGTCTCCCTCTCACGCTTACTCTCTCTCCTCACTTTCTTTCTCTCTCTATTTCCTATTCTTCTGTTCCAGGAAAATGTCCGTCATTCTCGTTTCAGACGCCGACATAATATCAAGTTCCACCATTTTCGATTGCATATTAACGTGAGTTGTTCTGGTCACGCTCTATTGATTCAAGTGAGTTAATATTAGTGCCATTGTCATATCCAATCAATGGAACAGATATTTCCTTTTCCCCTTTGCTTTATTCCCATTTCTCGAGCTTCCCACATACAACCCTTCACGGACACCGCTTACTCTCGGTGACCGATAGTATGTTTACGTCTCGGGAAACAGCCAAACTAAATGAAAATTCAGCCTTCTGCTTATTCAAACACTTGCATGGTGTCAAACGCTGAATCTTTACGGACGGATTATCAGTTGCGGGGTGGGGGTTGCTTTAAAATATCGTAGGTGACAAAATAGCTATCGTGAATAAAGAAAGCGATTGCGAGTTAAACGTAATAATGCTGTATTTGCTAGCATTTATGAACGCACAATTTCCAAATAAATAACAAGAAAAATATATTCCGGTTTCAGATTACTCTTCGATTGCGGGTGAAGGATGACTTATCACTGCCAACTCAATGCCACTGACTCAAAACCTCCAAATCAATTTCACCGACTCAACACCGCCGACTCAACAACATGCAATATATGAACTTTTTTCGCCGATTTTTAAAACCGAATAAAAGTAATTTATTAAGAATCATTTTTAAAACATAACTTTTAAAATCGAATAAAAGTAATTTATTAAGGAACGTTTTGAAAACATGACTTTATTTTTTATTTGAAAATATGTTGAAGATTGTATGCAATTCCCCTCAAATATTTAGTTTGAGATTTTTGTGCAAATCTTTCTTTTTCTCTTGGACGTAGAAGTTCCATTTTCGGTGAGATGAAAAGTTTGACAATTAAACACCAGTCTGTCAAATAAGCTGTGTACTAAGCCGAAGTTGATGTAGCGGGCGTTCAAAAGGAGACATAATAACAATGTGACGTCATTCAGGGTGAGTAAATATAATAACACTCCCCTGACACAATACGTATGGAAAAATAAAGACGAAAATAAAAACCCTCAACCAAATACAAAATGGCGGATATTGAAGATGAATAAGAATTACACGTGAAGAAGTTAATTTTGAGAATTATCCCAAGAAGAGAATTTAGGGGTATTCTTGCTTCCATGTCAGCGTTCTCTATAAAATAAGAGAGCTGGAATGGATACACATTAAAATATATTTAATATCTTATATAGAAACCGGTTGAAATTCACTTCCGTTAAAAATTAAAACAAAAAGGAATATGTATTAGGTTGGTGCAAAAATAATGACGTAATAATGTCGTTTTTTGACGTATTTTTAACGTCAAAAAACGACATTATTACGTCATTATTTTTGCACAAACCTAATATATATTCTCCATGTTTAAGGCTATTACCAAGAGCTAAGTTAGAAAAAAATTGAAGTTGGTCTGAATTCAATTATTTCTTACTCGGATTGAAGAATCGAAGAGCCAATTTCGAATTCTATTATATATATATATATATATATATATGTATATATATATATATATATATATATATATATATATATATATATATATATATATGTATTTGTGTGTGTGTGTATAATTTAAATTATGCGTTTGTAGGCAGCATTTTTTCATTAATGGATGTTTCATTAAATAATATAAAAAAGAGTTTGTCTATTTTAAGCAAATTCCTTTCATATCGTCTGATAAGCTTAATAACATTATCATTGAAAGACGATAGAAAATCACCATATTGATACATGTTTTTTAGTCCTATCTATGCTTACATGAGCTATCATCAGAGATAACAAGTACATTACAATAAATTAAACAGTATACGGGCATAGCAACAATGATAGTCTGTTTTGTTTGCATGGAAGATTTCCAAGCGATGACAAACTAGTGCATACGAGCCACTGGAAGCGAAAATCGCACTGCGGTGCATGATATCACACATGACCATACGAGAGTGAAAACGAGAAGTGTTAAGTATGGGAAGCTGTTGGTATACACCAATGGTTTCTGTTATCAATTATTTACCGATGTAACAGTAAAATTGTCCAAATTTGTAATGGGATAATTATCCATCCCACAAAATGTTTAATATCTAAAAAAAAAATACAAAAATAATTCTTTATTCATTCATTTTTTTACCCAGGTTTTCAAATAAGACGTTTAATAAACACTATTTGACACTTGACACTATTTGTCGAAAAAATGCTTGAAAAACACTTTGAGCTATTCAGCTAGAAAGAGAATAGGTTAAAATCGTTTTACGTCAGCCACGCTATGTCTTCCCAACTGAGAAATGGTGAGAGGAAAAAAGTTATTCAGGCCTTCAGTAATGATACCGACATTTATACTCTGGCTTCCATCATCAAAGTCCATTCAAGAACGGTTAAGAGAATAAGTTCAAAAAGAGGGAAAAGTAGAGACGGTAAACTGGATGAGGAGGTCAGAACAGGAAGACGGATCATCCTTTGAACTTAGAGCTATAGAGATCAATTAGAAAAGATCCAACTCAACTCATAACACATTTGGTATGTGTAGGTTCCAGATATGACAGTTCAAAGAGCAATGAAAAAAGACTTGAAAATGTAATCGAACCTTTGAGAAAAATTGTTACTACAGGATATAAGGTTAGAAGGATAGTGAGGGCGAAGATTACATTGAATAAATTGGAAAATGATTCTGGGACAATATATATATATATATATATATATATATATATATATATATATATATATATATATAGAGAGAGAGAGAGAGAGAGATATGATTAATTAATGATGAATATGTAGTTTTAAGCTTGGAGAGTAATTTAGAGATTAATAGTGTTATAAAAAGCTCTGAGAGTTTAGCAAGATATCTGTTAACATTTAATTTCAGATAAGTTAATATAAGATAGTTCAAAGCTTAATATAAAATTGGAAACTATGGGCTTTTGATACTTAGCTATGAATAATTAACGATGAACATGTCATTTTCATTTATGGTCGACATTCTTATTGTTCAATGTAGAGTGGAGCAGTGTCATAAAAATTTCGGAGAATTCCAGTAAGATATCTTTAATCTTTTCAAATCTTAATCTAACAATTGAACAATTTTTGCTGTTACACGATTTGGAAAATTTTGCTGTCACAATTCTTCGCATATATATATATATATATATATATATATATATATATATATATATATATATATATATATATCGGGGGGGGGGTAATGGTCAGTCTTAATTCAGTACCTGAAGATTGCTTTGTGCTTGAAACTCCGAGTCGTGATACGGGTGAAGAAAAAAATATTAATTTATTAATATATAATTTATAGCTATTTTATATTATAGAGGGTATTATTTTATTAATATTAGCACACAATATGCAATATACACTTCCAACAGTTCAGAATTTAAACTAACAATTATACGATTTTACTCTTACACGATTTGGACAATTTTGGTGTTACACACGCACACACGCATATATATATATATATATATATATATATATATTATGCACTGTTATATTAGAACATGCACATACCCACTATAAAACGGTACATCTTGCTTCAACGTTAATATATATATATATATATATATATATATATATATATATATATATATATATTGTATGCATTTAGGCATCCAAAAAGCCATAGATTTTATTTGTCCTAGCATAGATCAATATCCCAGCATTTAAAGGAACACTCATTGCCTCCCTAACAAATTATACGGATATTAGTTGAAAATATAACTATATTACATAAAAACAATAATAAGTAAAAACTAAAAATGCTTGAAGCTCCTTATGTAAGAGAAATAAAGCCCAAAAGAAATGACGTCAACTATGGATGTAGCAACAAATTACTTAAATGCATATATATATATATATATATATATATATATATATATATATATATATATATGTACGAGCAAAATGGGAGGTTACTTCCATTATACTGAAAAAAAATACATGTAAACTGGAAATCTAGAACACTTCATGATCAGTAAAGACGAAAATTTGAAGTGTTTCGAAATTACAGAAACACATATATATGTATATATATAATCTCAGACAACTGAACTCCCTGAAGATGTTCTCAGATGCAATTGAATGTACTTGGGAAAATAAAAAAAATATTTGAAAAAAAAAAATGAATTTTTCTTAATCAGTTTTCTAAGGCTACCAACGAATTAATCCGGGAACTCGAAAGGATCACTACAAAAATTAATGGACATGATATATATATATATATATATATATATATATATATATATATATATATATATTGGACACTATTTTTGCCCATAGTTGGGACCCTAACAGGTGCTACCACCCCGGGTCAAGGCGGACCTGGGAACACCAGCAATTAAACCGTGGTTCCAAGCTCCTTAAATCCTCCAATATCCTGATGAGAAGACTTGCTGCCGGATGTAATTTATCGTCATACCCAGGACATTGGATGGTTCTGCACAAGCCTTCACCACTTTAATCAAATCACCTGTGTGGGTTTTCTGGCGGTGTACCTTGATTCGTTCTTATCCACACAGTTCACTTGCAAGGTCCGCTGGCAAGAGAGTGAAGGCGACGGGGTCAGGTAAAGGATATTACTGGAAGGTTCTAACTGGTGCTCTATACAGTGGCAGACCGATGGCTGATGGTCGTTTTTTCACAAACCATATGAATTTCTTCTAGATTATCGCACAAACTTTCATAACTGAACCAATGAGCTGTCAGATCCTCATACGTCGAAACCGACGGGCGAGTCCATTATATATATATATATATATATATATATATATATATATATATATATATATATACTTTAAGGTTCCATGTAATAAATTATTTTACCACAGCTCTTTTAAAAGGACTGCGGATCATCAGACTTCACTTCCAAACAAAAAATGAAAAGAAAATTTACACATTTTTGACGGGCCGTATTAAACATATGTAAATTAACGAAGTGGGTGTGGAGAGAGAGAAGACATGAGTGAGTTAGCAGATATTGACACATTTAAACGGTTTAAATGTGTCCATATTACATGGAACCTTAAAGTGGTCTGTTTTTATTTAAATTATTTGCTCCGGATTTACATTGAGCTCTCTGGATTTTATCCTCCTTGAGTTTACCCATACGGATTAACTAGTTTTTCATAAACTATATATATATATATATCTGTGTATTAAATTCTGTCTGTCTATCCATCTATTTATCTATCTCAGTGAATTAATATCTATCCCAATTTATTCATCTACTTCTGTTCCTATCTCTCTATCTATCTATGTGCCGCTGTGTACTTGTAGAGGCTTGTTTGATGGTCTATTCCCATTGTCACTGGGTTTAACGCTATTTGCGAAAATGGTGAAACCCAGGGTCACAAACTCACATCAGTCCAACCAAATATATATATATATATATATATATATATATATATATATATATATATATATATTAATTTAAATAAAAACAGACCACTTTAAGTTTCCATGTAATAAATTATTTCACTACAGCTCTTTTAAAAGGACTGCGGATCATCAGACTTCACTTCCAAACAAAAAATGAAAAGAAAATTTACACATTTTTGACGGGCCGTATTAAACATATGTAAATTAACGAAGTAAGGAAGTGAGGGGAGAGAGAGAAGACATGAGTGAGTTAGCAGTTATTGACTCATTTAAACCCTTAACTTAACATGGAACCTTCAAGTCGTTTGTTTATATTTAAATTATTTGCTCTGGATTTACATTGAACTCTCTTAGGTTTACCCATACGGATTAACTAGTTTTTCATAAACTATATATATATATATATATATATATATATATATATATATATATATGTGTGTGTGTGTGTGTGTGTGTGTATGTTTGTGTATACATATATACACACGCGCATACTCATGTATATATGTGTGTGTGTGTATATACTAAATTACTGAGTGAGTTATATAGTTACCTGCCTAATATACTTACTAACTGCGTATCTACCTATCATCAACATAGCTAGCTAAATTGACAGAAAATTAGATAGCTATATAAGAACACACTGAGATAGATACACACACATGCACATACAGACACTCACACACACACACACACACACACACACACACACACACACACACACACATATATATATATATATATATATATATATATAGTTTCAGAGATACTTTCAGATCGTTTCTTTAACGTTTATGCATTTCAATGTTGGCGGAATTCACACCATAACGTATTTCCTAATTATGAAGTGATGAGATACAAAACTATTGGATAACACACTCGATAGGCAGAGACCGCAGACAGTCTGACGTACGTTTAAGTCGACATAGCGACTTATTTACCCTTACTAAATTCCTGTATAAGGTTTCGTTATTTAATTTTGAGGAAGATAGACGAGCAGATGTTTAGCTCTCTAATCACAACGGCAAATGTGGAGGACAAAATCAGACGAATTTTCTCCTTCTCTACCTCTCTCTCTCTCTCTCTCTCTATATATATATATATATATATATATATATATACATATATATAATGTTATTAAGCTTATCAGACAATAGGAAAGGAACTTAAAATAAATAGACAAAACATGCATGCATGTTTCATTAAATAATATAGACAAGTTTTGTCTATTTATTTTAAGTAAGTTGCTTTCATATTGTCTGATAAGCTTAATCACATTATCAATGAGAGGCGAAAGGAAATCACCCTATTGATACATGTTAAAATACAATCTAAGCTTTCGGCTTACATAAACCATTATCAAAGATGACAATTACTTTTCAGTATATCCACCAATTCACGGCCGAAAAAATAATAATCTGTTTTTTTGCATGAAAAATTTCAAAGCAACTACAAACTCGTGTATACGAGACGTGGAAGCGAAAATCGCACCGCAGCTCGTGATGTCAGACATGACCACGTGAGAGTATTAACAATGGGAAGCCTTTGGTTTAAACCAATGGCTTCTGTTATCAGTTATAGGCATTTAAGAATATTTGTGGAGATTCTGTAGTTTTTGTTCAGGTTAGGTTTCAACTGTTTTATGCATTTATGTTTAAAATAAATAGACAAAATTTGTCCATATTATTTAATGAAACATGCATCAATATATATATATATATATATATATATATATATATATATATATATATATATTCATGAATCATTCATACAAAAAACAAATACAAAGGTCAATGATTTAATTGGCGAGAATCCATCATCGCGAACAATTCAAATAATATACAAAAACCCCGAACCTGTTTATGAATGAAAAGATCCTTGTTTTATAAATTTCAGTTGCATGAGGTCATATTATTTTTACAAGCTTTCGTCTGTTCCTACAGACATCCTCAGGTATGGAAAATTTTTTGTTCTTATTTTTACTCTCAGTAATAAGAGGACAACGAAAATGGAGATATGGAAAATGAATATATATATATATATATATATATATATATATATATATATATATATATATATATATATATATATACTGGTCAAATACAATACAGTCCTGCGTAAAACAAATTTTAGAAAACAACTCGTTAAAAGAGTGGACTTTGCATCAAATAGCTCTCCCCCGCCACCAGCCTCACCTTGTTTAATGATGGGAGTCG
>OZ010610.1:70099697-70109697 GCA_963932145.1 Acanthosepion lycidas | reverse complement strand
TTAATAATTCTCAACCATTATCCTTTATACCATACGCACATCCAAGCTTACAGCACCTGAGATTCCAAAGCGTTCATCCGTCTAGGTACTGACCAGGTTCAACGTTGCTTAACTTGTGTGGCCGTAAGCTAGAGACATTTGTCCAGCATTCTGTTTCATAGTCGAAGACTGAAATAACAAAACATCCAGTACTCTCTTCTTTGTAACGAAATTTCTCTCTAGAAAACATTTTTTGGACAAAAATAATTAACTTTTCGGAATGACACCGAAGTCTGTATAAGACGAAAATAAATAAGGACATGGTCACAAGTTTCCTTTTAAGAAAAAACAAGCAAATTTCCACATATTTTTTCACTAAGTAAAAGTAAATTTCTTTGATGCGTCCTTGTTTTCAAAGTAAATACGATGAATTTGGTATTTTTTTTTTACTTTTTCTTATTTTCAAATTCGGGATGAAAAAATAACTGTACATTACAGCGATGGCAATAAAATAATTAAAAAAGAAGTTTTAAAATATTTGAATATTAATAGTAATATCAGATAAGCATAAAATTCTTGTAATCCAACAATGCAAAATCCAAACGAAAAAGGTAACATATAACAGCACCAGCGATATAACACATTTGAAAATTGTTATAGAAGTAAACGAAAACGCTTGGAATAATAAAAATTACGGAAAGTTTTGTACTGTCTTAATCTTATCAAACGGAAAAACGAAAAAAATAATGGAAAAACTTTAAAATTAAAATTTCCTTGTTAGCCGTATTTAATAAAAGATGTTCGAAAGAAAGGATGCTGCCTAATATATATATATATATATATATATATATATATATATATATATATATATATATATATATATATATGGACGATAAATGTTATGTGACCATTCATAAAAATACAGTATATACTACTATATTTTTTATTTATGTTGGTCCTACGCGCCGCTGGCGAATCTAATGTGTTGTTCGCGTCCGAAGTATTACTGTTCATTAACAGCCTTCATGTGATTATTCTATTCAGTAACCTTCCCTAGGTTTATAACATATATATATATATATATATATATATATATATATATATATATAATTATTTATTTAAAAATTATAACATAGGTATGTTATAAATTCACTACAAAAATAGCCTTTTTCTTTCCGTACCTCCGGTGTCTTATCACGTGATGATATTGAATGTAGAATAAAACCTACATAATATAATAGTAATTGTTGGTTACTGGAATTTATTCCGTATACACCAATCCTATACTTGTACATATATATATATATATATATATATATATATATATATATATATATATATATATATATATATATATATATATACCCAAGTATATGATTGGTGTATATGGAATGAATTCCAATAACCAACAATTACTATTCTTAAAAGAGTGCTCAATACAAAGTAGAGCATAACCACTTATTTTACATTCAACGTCATCACTTGATAAGACACCGAGGGTGTTGAAACAAAATGGCTATTTTTGTAGTGATTTTATAACATATTTATGTTATAATTTTTTTTTAAATAAATAATTATATATATATATATATATATATATATATATATATATATAAAGAAGGAAGATTGAGCCCTCTTCATGGATCTATCTTTTTAATATCTTATGCTAAAAATGCCTACTTTATGGATTTGACAATATATATATATATATATATATATATATATATATATATATATATATATATATATATATATATATATATATATATAGTTTCCGAGTCATGACAGTCCCGACCTACAACGGTTCGTGTTTACAAAGCAATCTCTAGTATTATTCTTTCGAGTTACGCCGTTTACCTCGAACATATGACGCAAACGGCGGAGGAATACATTGTAATACAGAAGTCGAGTGTGTAAGACGACGTGGTTGTACGCTATCTTGGATAGTTTTGCAATTGATCTCTTTCGTTTCTGTTATTTTTGTGTTTGTAGAAACGTTGAATATATCTACAAAACGAAGTGCGGCTTCTTCTGATGGCGCTGCTTCGAAGAAAAGGAAAAGCCATCACCATGGAAGTGGATATTGCATATTGTGTGCTAATATTAATAAAATAGTGCTCGATGTAATATAGCTATAAAATATATATTAATAAATATATATTTCCCGTATTTCTTCACCCGTAGCTCGATTCGGAGTTTCAAAACCAACGAAATCTTCAGGTACTGAACTAAGACAGACCATTACACCCCGCCATTTATATATATATATATATATATATATATATATATGCACGAAGAAATGTAACACCAAAATTGTCCAAATCGTGTCATGTAACAGCAAAATTGTCCAAATCGTGTCATGTAACAGCAAAATTGTCCAGTTGCTAGATTAAGCTTTGAAATGATTAAATATATCTTACTGGAATCCTCCGAAGCATTTAAATACCATTTTACTTTCACTTGATGACATGTTATATATATATATATATATATATATATATATATATATATATATATATATGTATGTATGTATGTATGTATTATTCCTGGATCATTTTCCAATTTATTTAAGATGATCTTCGCCCTCTCTAACCTTCTAACTTTCTGTCCTGGATAACAATATGTCTCAAACGTTTCACTTAATCTTTTTTCACGGCCCTTTTGAACTGCCATAGGTGAAACTGATCTCTTACATGCCAAACGTCTTATGGATTAAGTTGGATGTTTTCTAGTTGATCTCTTAAGCTGTGTGTTGATATTATGACCCCTTTTGCTGATGCGATCTCCTGATATTGTTTTCCTCTCTACTCTACCCTATTTTAAACCTATTCACCATTATCTTGATGGTTGTTGAATAGACCAGAGTATAAATAAATGACCAGACCAGAGTATAAATGTATGAACTTTTTGCTCTCACCAAGGCTCATTTGGGAAGAAAAGTGCGGCTGACACAAAATTATTTTAAACTGTTTCCTTTCTAAGTGAATAACAGAAAGGCCTTTTCAGTGATTCTTACGACAAATGGTGTCAAGGTGGCTAAACGTCTTATCTGAAAACTTAGAAAAACGAAACTCAGTTATTTTTATGTTTTTTAGATATTAAACTTTTTTCTGTTACACCCATATATTAGATGAGGTATTATGACAAATATGGCGACAAAGATGAGGACAATACTCCGACTAATTTAAATACTATATATATATATATATATATATATATATATATATATATATATATATATATATATATATATATAAAAGAATGAGGTTATAGTGTGTATATTAAAAAGAAGAGAGATACCGCAAACGCTTTTGGTTGTAATGTGAATTTTTTTTAAATATTATGCTTTATTTTCCATAATTTAACTACTCGTGTTTCTGGTCTCACGACCATCTTCAGGTACCTCTCTTTTTTAATATATATATATATATATATATATATATATATATATATATATATATATATATATATATATATATATATGTGTGTGTGTGTGCATTTATATATGTATGGGTGTTGGTGGCTTTAAGAATAATATATAGAAAAATGTGGTGATATTGAGAAAGCGTGGAAAACCTATTCAGACTACGTGTTACACCTCTTCATAATAGGCGTCTTCAGCTCGGAATAAGCGACAAAACCTTATGTAAGGAAAAGTGCGTTGGTATATGTAAAAAAAAACATAATAAAAATTCCTATTAGCTGCTAAGAACAGAAACTTATTTTTCTCATATTAAAGCCGTTAGCCGGTGGATTTGTAAATAGTGAACTCTGAGTAAACCTTTGTCTTCTTCAATGTTACTTTGGATAACGCATTCTGTTATTAATCCCTTTGATCAGTGATCTTGTCTAATGAGATTGCTCTGATGTTGACATTCGAATGGTTTGAAAACAGTGTATCTTCAATGCATTTTCCCTCAGTGAATTCTTTTCACAATATTTAGAGAGAGATGTAGTCTCATTATATAAATAGCAGGATGTGGATACACGATATCTATTGAAGCATGAGGTTTCACTATATCTCTAAAAGGCTGCGGTTTCATTGTATCCATGTAAAGATGTAGGTTCCCTGCATCTGTAGAGATATGTAATTCCACTATATCTATAGTGGAAGGAGGTTTCACAATATCTATAGAGGGATATGATTCACTGTATCTAGAGAGAGATTTTGTTTCATTACATCTATAGAGTGAAGCGGTTTCAATGTTTCTATAGAGGGTTCTGGTTTCACTATCTCTGGAGTGAGAGGAGGTTTTACTATATCTATAAAGAGATATGTTTCACTGTATCTAGAAAGAGACAGAGAGATTTTGTTCCAATATATCTATAGAAGGATATGTTTCACTGTATCTAGAGAGAGATTTTTTTCACTCGATAGAGGGAAGCAGTTTCAATGTATCCATAGAGGGTTTTAGTTTCACTATTTCTGTAGAGAGATGAGGTTTCACTATATCTATAGAAGGATATGGTTTTAACATATCTCTAAAAGAATGCGGTTTCATTGTATCTAGAGAAAGATTTAGTTTCACTGTATTTGTAGAGATATTTAGTTTCACAATATCTATAGCAGGAGGAGGTTTCACAATATCTATAGAGGGATATGTTTCACTGTATCTAGAAAGAGATCTTGTTTCATTATATTAGGTTGGTGCAAAGATAATGACGGTTTTTGACGTGGTTTTTAACGTCAAAAACCGTCATAATTTTTGCACCAACCTAATATCTATAGAAGGATGCAATGTTACTCTATATAGGGAAGTGGTTTCAATGTTGCTATAGAGGGTTCTGATCTCACTATCTCTGTAGCGGGATGAGGTTTCACTATATCTATAGACAGATGTGTTTCTACTGGATATAGAGAGATAGATATTGTTTCATTATATCTATAGACGTATGTAGTGTCATTTTATCTAGAGAGAGATTTTTTTATATATAGAGGGTTAAGTAGACACACTATCAATAGAAGTATGTGTTTTCCCTGTAGTTAGAGAGGGATGCGGTTCCAGGATATCTACCATGGGATGTAGTTTCCAAATATCTCAGAGGGATGAGGTTTCCCTATCTCTGTTGAGGGATAAGATTTAAGTAGATTCTATTATCGAACAAACTACACAGTTATTTAAAATGACCAATTTATTGTGCGCAGCTCAATTCAGCAGAACTTCATATACTGTACAAGTGCACTTCATGGTGTATATCAGATTATGCTACAAATAAAGACATTTTTTTACATCGCTTTCATCTTCAAACTGCATGTTGGCCTCTGTAAGAAGCCCATCTGCTGTCACTCCTCTCCAGGCTGATTTTGAATTAGGATTTTAGATTCCTCTTTATTGGTTCAGTCTATAGGGTTCAGCTTGTTCTGATATTTACCAAGAGCAGAGAATATATATATATATATATATATATATATATATATATATATATATATATATATATATATATATATATATATATAAATATATATATATAATGTAATGAAAAACAAACCAATTTAATGTACCATTACGATAATTTATTTCACCTAAATCCTTTTTTAAGGATTCAGGATCATCAGGTAAATCATCCAACAACGAATTGAGAAAAAAAATGGGATTAGAAATTGGTGGGTAGTGTAATTTTTGTAATTCAATAGAGGGGGTTGAGATTGGTAGTTAAACAGACAATATAAAGTATAGGGAGGGGTTAATTTTAATTGTTAATTTTATATCTCTCTTATAGTTATATATATATATATATATATATATATATAAATATATATATATATATATATATGTATGAGAAGATATATATATATATATACATATATATATATATATATATATATCTTCTCAGCTCTAGGTGAGAAGATATATATATATATACAAACTATATATATATATATATATATATATATATATATATATATATATATATACAAACTATATATATATATATATATACAAACTATATATATATATATATATATATATATATATATATATATATATATATATACATATCTTCTCAGCTCTAGATAAATATCAGAACAAACTGAAGAAGATATATATATATATATATATATATATATATATATATATATCTTCTCAAATCTTGGTAAATATCAGAACACTCTGAACCATTAGAACATGTAAGATACCACTACAAAATTTTACTTTTAGTTTCGACGTTTAATACACAGCGTCTCATCAGGTAATTCACAATAATGGCAAAAATGATTTTATTTAAAATTACAATTTTAAAAATTTAATCTTTAAAAAGTTTATTCAAAGAAAATAAAATATAAGAAGAGTGATTATTGGATCATGAAGTTTAGCAAGATTGTAAGTTTAAGGAAATCATTTTTTTTACATAAAACAGAAAATGAAGTGATGTTTCATAAATTGCAATTCTAAATGAAATTGTTTATTGCGAACATTGTTGTCTCTCTCTCTCTGTCTATCTATCTATCTATCTATCTATATATATATATATATATATATATATATATATATATATATATATGCAGGTATGTAGAAAAATAGGAAAGAACACGTTAGGTAAATAATCCAGGGTACTTTAGTAGTTTTGTTTTTATTTTTAAAAACAGTGATCCATACAGAAGTAGAGCCTGAAAGTGACCGATATGTGGATATAAATTAACTCTTAGGCCCCTTATCAAAAATGGTCGCCCCAGCCGTTTCGATAGTAAGGAATGAGTATGATTATAACGATACGTAAACTTCAAAATTGGTTATTCCTAAACATTCGCTTGCGGATGAAGCAGGGCTTGTTACTTTAATTCAATTAATTTTTTATAATATATTGATGGTTTCAGCTCTCGTTTTTTAAAAATGAGAACTCTTATGGAGCGAAGGAATCATATTTTTTGAAAATGTTTTATAATATATATATATATATACCTTTCAAAATCTTCGAATCCATTGGACTATTATATATGGGGCAGGTTCGAATGGGAAGTTGATTTACGCCCACCATAACTGATTCAATGTTTGTCATATAGGAATAAAGTGTCGTTGCCGACACTTGGGTTTGAACATGGAACGCCATAGGAAAATTACGGTCGACCTCATCTTGAAATAATCAGATCACGTGACGGGTAAAGAAAAGTATATATATTGGAAATTGGCGGCGTCTGGCCGAGTATTGTTTGCAGGTGTTACTATTGTTGTATCTGTGATTTACAAAGTCTCTCCAACATACGGGGATTACAAAAATATTCAAAACAGAAAAAGAGGCCATATCACGTTGAAACGCCGGTTCACGTACGATCACCAAGGTTAATCAACGTCATGTCTATCCAGTCCCTAGAATACCAAGCGTTGTAAGATTGGCAGTGTGGGTGATGGAATTGATTATGGCTCGGAATATCTAATCGTAGAGCCGAGTTCCGATTCCAGGAGGGTTAGTTATATTCACTCAAGTTCTTAATTAGTAAAAACCTTTATAACTTAATAAATACTATCTACCCCCCCCCAAAAAAAAAAAATCCGTACAATCTAAAATATTTTCTGCCTATAAATAACCTGCAAATGGTTTGATAAGCCGTAGAAAACGAATCGAAACAATCAAAATAGAGATCATTTCGGGTATATAGACGTTTCAGTTCTCGTATTGAAGCGGTCGTCTTTATGTTAATGTGTCGAGAATAGACTTAGAATTATTCATGACAAATTCTTTTCTAAAATAAATCTCTTCTTTCACGACGTACGGCGTCTTTTACTAAATTCATTCTAACGTCCTGAGCAACCCTGCTATGCATTTCAAAAATTGCATCTGCAAACATAAAATATTTAGCAGATAATAGTAAAGGAGCCAAATGTGTAGACGTTGAGATAACAAAATACACAAACAAACTAAAACGTGAAGAAATGTGTACGTAGAACGGATATTTAAAAAGAAAAAATATATATATATATATAAACCGCAATAGACATATTTGCTAATGAATTTTTTCTTACGTTTTCAGTAAATATGTTTCTCACGAGAAAAATAAATATACATATAAGCTAACAGTTGTCTTGACTTAAAATTGGAAATAGCTTTGTTTTTTTCTTCTATTTCTTCTTCTTCTTACATTAAAATTTAGAGTACTTAGTCGAAAAAAAATATTCACATTGGTATGGGGAAATTATGATGGATCCTTTGGTAAAAAATCATAACATTTTTGTATTTTTATCAATTTATATATTTATGTCTAAACATAAGATGAGAAAAATTACTTGAAATGGATGTATGGAAAATAAGCAAAAAGATTAGATGAACGCATCTATATATATATATATATATATATATATATATATATATATATATATATATATATAAAGACATTTTTACGTTTATACATTCTTTATATATATATATATATATATATATATATATATATATACACGTGTTTGTGTGTCTCTGTGTGTACATGCGTATATATACACATATATATATATATATATATATTGTGTGTATATATAGGTACATGTATATACATACATATATACATATATATATTTATATGTATATATATATATATATATACATATATATCTGTGTATATATATATGTGCGTGTGTGTATGCATATATGTATGTATGTATGTATACACACACTATATACATATGTATGTAATTATATATGCACATATATGCAATATACATATGTAAATAGTGTGTGTATATACATATATATATATATATATATATATATATATATATATATATATATATATATATATATATATACATACATGGGAACCGGTATTTTTATTTAATTATCTATCTGTAGATGAAAATATGATTACGAAAATAATGAATGTACATTCGTATACGACCTACATACGCGCGCACACACACACACAAACGTTGATATATATATATATATATATATATATATATATATATATATATATATATATATATATATATATATATATATATATATATATATATATATATATATATTGTTTGTTTGTATGTAGAGAGAGAGTGATCGAAAGAGAAAGAAAGAAAGTTGTGCGGACTATAAGATGCCTATCGACACAGAATCAGATAAAGCAGAGTTCGAATTCCAGTCGAGTTCGTTAAATTCATTTTCCCACAAAAACCTTTGAGGATGTCATGAATACGTCTCTTCCTTTACCTTGTTATGGGTGACGAGTAAGATGAACTGGCCTCTATAGTCTTGGTTGGCAACCAGTCTTGAAGAATAACCTCTCTCACTTAAAACCACATAGAGAGTATTGGAAATGCTTCACCCAGGAGCTAACAGACAACTTGTGGCTGGAACATGGGAAAAATCCTACCCCCCAAAATACGAAAACGCTCTCTTTGTAGCTTCATCTGACATGGTGATTTTGAAGCATAGCTTTGATGTGGCACATGGCCAAAAATATAGGGCTCCCACTGCGTATAGTAATCACTATTCGGTCGTTATTGATTTAGCGAGACAAGCTTGCTAACAAATACACTGTGTCACATGATGAGATTATTGATAATTATATATAGATATATGCATATCATATTCCTACTCTATATATCCAAATGTATAAAATTCAAAGCGATCAAAGCATTAATTTAAAACAGGGCTCAATACTAGAATAGAGCAATAAATATTTATTATAAACTGTTATATTAGAACATGTAAGATACTACTACAAAACTTTACTTTTCGTTTCGACGTTTAATGAACTGCGTTTCACAATAATGGCAATAAAAGATTTTATTTAAATTACAATTTCCAAAATTTAATCTTTAAAAAGTTTATGCAAAGAAAATATGACATAAGAAGATTGATTATTGAGTGATGAAGTTTAGCAAGATTGTAAGTTTAAAGAATTATTTTTTTTACATATATATATATATATATACAAACTATATATATATATATATATATATATATATATATATATATATACAAACTATATATATATATATATATATATATATATATACATATATATATATATATATATATATATATATATATATATATATATACATATATATATATATATATATATATATACATA
>OZ010610.1:70079697-70094697 GCA_963932145.1 Acanthosepion lycidas | reverse complement strand
TCGCCAGAAGACTTCTGGGAGATAAGAGGAACGGCAGATTAGCATGCCCAAAAGATAGGGTGGATTCCTTTTTGAAGAGCTCTTACAGGGACCCAAGAAGGGATGAAGAATTATGATTTAATGATCGCCTCATTAAACCCAGCCTCCAGAAGTTGAGTCCAACACGAAGGTGCCAAGTTTGAGTGAGGTCAAACAGATAGTAATGGCAGCGAGATCAGCATTGTCGCCAGCTCCGAGTGGCGTGCCTTACTCCGTGTACAAGCGTTGCCCCGGTCTTCTCATGAAATTATGGATGATCATTAAAGCAATTTGGCAAAGGTAAAGTTGCAGAACAATGGCGATACGCAGAAGGTGTTTGGATCCCAAAAGAAGAGAACTAGAAAATATCGAGCAGTTTCGATGTATCTCGTTACTGAGTACAGAAAGCAAAATATTTTTTAGTGTTATTTCCCGACGGCTATCAGCTTTTCTGCTAAAAAATAGCTTTATAGATACAAAAAGGCGGAACCCCTGGTATGCCTGGATGCGTTGAGCATATAGGAGTTTTGTCGCAATTAATAAGGGATGCAAGGAGGAATAAAGGAGACCTGGGTGTTGCGTGGTTGGACTTGACCAATGCATATGGATCCATACCGCATAAACTCGTGGAAGAAGCTTTAGTTAGACACTACGTCCCAAGTAGCATCCGCGAGCTTATCCTAGATTACTACAGACAATTCCATCTAAGAGTTGCATCCTGTTCGGTTTCTTCAGACTGGCATAGACTCGAGAGAGGAATTATTACAGGCTGTACATTGTAAGCCACGCTTTTTGCTCTCGCGATGAACATGATCGTGAAGTCCGCTGAGGTGGAATGCCGTGGCCCCGTTTCAAACACCGGAGTTAGGCAACCACCCATCCATTCTTACATGGACGATCTTACAGTCACCACGCATTCTGTTACATGCTGTAGATGGCTATTACGCGGTTTAGAGAGACTGATTGAGTGGGCAAGAATGAATTTCAAGCCTAACAGATGTAGATCAGTGGTAATAAAAATGGGCCGAGTGGTAAAACACTATTTCACAATAGAAGGGAGAGCCATCCCGACGTTGGCTGATAAGCCTGGTAAAAGTCTAGGTAAATCTTTTTGTAATGCTCTGAAGGACACACCAGCTATCGAAGCTATACGTACTGATTTTGACTTGTGGCCGGCGAAAATAGATGAATCGGGATTGTCAGGGCGCTTCAAAGCCTGTCTATACCATCACTGTGTGCTCCCACGAGCATTATGGCCACTCCAGACATATAGCGTTCCCATCTCGACTGTGGAGACTTTAGAGAGAAGAGCTAGCAGTTTCCTCCGTAGATGGTTAGGATTACCTCGGTGCTTAAGCAGTGCAGCCTTATATGGATCATCCAATGCCATCCAGCTGCCATTCAGAGGACTAGTTGAGGAGTTCATGGTGTCACGGACAAGGGAAAGCTACCATTATAGAAACTCCAGAGATCCCAAAGTATCAGGTGGGGGAATTGAGATCAAGACTGGCAGAAAATGGAGTGCTACTAAGGAACTAGCTATCGCAGAAGGGAATCTGAGGGTAAAAGCAATAATTGGTTCAGCCGCACAGGGCAGAGCAGGCCTGGGGTTGATTCCCACCTACAAATTCGGAAAAAGCACCGTGAAGGAGCGTCAACACCTGATACAGGACGAAGTAAGAGAAGGGATGGAGGAAAAGTGGATGACAAAAATGGCAGGTTATAGGCAGCAAGGCGCGTGGACCAGGTGGGATGGTGTAGATCGGCGGAAAGTGTCGTGGTCAGATCTTTGGAATACCGACTTCAGCCGATCTTGATTCCTGGTTCAGATGGTGTACGACGTATTACCAAGCGCGACCAATCTACAGCTATGGGGAAAAATAGGTTCACCAAATTGCCCAAAGCTAGTGGCAAATTTTTGTTCTAGGTGCGGGCCGAATACTGTTCATATTCGGTCGGGTCGCCCATCGAAGAAGTCTGTTGTTTATTTAGACCCGAAACTTCTAGTGACATGGGAACAACAACACTGACGACGCATCTAGATTCAGCGCTTAAAGGTGTATTTTAATAATAATTAGCACACAAAGTACTATATCATATCTGTATATATACACATACACACACACACACACATATATATATATATATATATATATATATATATATATATATATATATATAAAATATATAAATAAAATATTGCACATTGTGTGCTGAAGTTAATAAAATAGTGTTTGATATAATATAACCGTGTTATAAATTATATATTAAAAAATATACATTTATATATATATATATATATATATATATAAATATATGTATGTATATAATATATATATATATATATATATATGTATATAATATATATATATATATATATATATATATATACAGATAGAAGATTCTATCTACCTGTGTATCACTCTCTTTCTCTCTCTCACTCTCTCTCTCTCTCTCTCTCTCTCTATATATATATATATATATATATATATATATATATATATTATTTCAGATTGTGGGCTGATGTTAATAAAAGTGTTTCATATAATATAACAGCGTTATAAATTATATATTAATAAATATATATATATATATATATATATATATATTGAGTGAGACACAGAGAGAAGAATCTATTTACATATCTGTGTATCTCTCTCTCTCTCTCTCTCTATATATATATATATATATATATATATATATATATATATCCAAATATATATATATATATATATATATATATATATATATATATATATATATATATATATCCAAATATATATGTTTGGAAATATAAACCTAAATTCACCATATATATATATATATATATATATATATATATATATATATATATATATATATATATATATATCCGTGTGTGTGTGTGTGTGTGTATGTATGTGCGTGTGAATTGGCATTAATGAGATTCAATATTGTAGATGATAATTTAGCGCATTGGATAGTAGTTTTCCCTCGAATTATCAATGCTATTACAGTTACTAAAAGCTAAAGCTTTACTTACAAAAGACCAATACAGTACATATATATAAATTGTATTTGGCATTAAATAACCCACAGTGGTTGATATGTCATAAAACCCAAACAAACAAACAAATAAGAAATGGACTCTCGAATTTGTTCATGAGTGTCTCAGTCTCAATAAGGAGGCTTACATCATATGCCTTGAAGAGGTAGTGCTGCTCTGCGTCAAGAGGGTGGCTGCTTAAAAATCCTTTGTCTGGTAACGGGAATCTGCACCATGTCACACAAGCAGGTGAACCCAGTCATGAGAGTTAAACGGGGTCTCCTTAGATTATAGTCATAACTTATTCTTAAATTAATAATAGGGTCCAAGAACATGTTTTATTATTGAAAATGTCAAATTTCAAGTGTTTTGGTATCTGTCTCTATTTCTGAGATGAGGTATTATGTACATTATTTACATTATTCGGACTATTGTCCTCATCTTTGTCGCCATATTTATTACAACGTTTCGGCCTTTCAGTATCTGTGTATATTTCTGATATGAGGTATTACGTACAATATTTACATCATTCTGATTATTGTCCTCATCTTTGTCACCATATTTATTACAACGTTTCGGCCCTTCGGGTTGATAAGCCGTAGAAAACGAATTAATCAATCAATCGTCGATGTTTCGTTCTCAGAAAAACTCTCAGTGTTGGACGAAACTTCTAACGTAGTCTTTTCTATTTCCAGTGTCTTTCAACATGATTTCTTATGACGAATTCAGATACAGGACACCTCTGTTTCCTTCCCAATTCCAGACCATAGTTTCTTATTTGGAAAGTTTTCTCTTTAGTCCTGTTTCTTGTAACAATTGGTAAAGTAAAGCGGGTTCTAATAACTTGGTCCGACTTGAAATGTGAATTAAGTTTAAGCGTTTAATGATTTTTTCTTTCAGCATCTGTCTATATTTCTGAGATGAGGTATGATGTACACTATTTACATTATTCGATCTATTGTCCTCATCTTTGTTGCCATATTCCTCACAACGTTTCTCCCTTCAGTATATGTCTATATTTCTGAGATGAAGTATTATGTACACTATTTACATTATTCGGACTATTGTCCTCATCTTTTTCGCCATATTTAACACATCGTTTCGGCCTTTCAGTATCTGTCTATATTTCTGAGATGAAGTATTATGTACAATATTTACATTATATGGACTATTGTTCTCCGGCCTTCTTCAGGTGGTTGGAATGTCGAACTTAACCCTCTTATTTCACTCACTGTGGTAGTTTGTTCTAGTTCCATGTGTCGTGTTTAATGGTTGTCACGGACACATGGCACAGTGGATAAAGGCGTTGATTAGATCCAGTGACAGGACCGAAATAGTGTGAGTTCAAAACCAGGTTAAGGCAGTGGAGAACTTTCAGAGGGAAATTAACAGGAGATAACTGATAACTGACATCCATTAGACATGGAACGTGGAATTAAGACAGTCAACCCCAGTCAGCGAAATAAAGGGATCAGTTCGATATTCCAACCACCTGAAGAAGGCCGGAGCAGACAACGGCCGTAACGTTGTAATAAATATGGCGACAAAGATGAGGACAATAGTCCAAATAATCACTCTCTGATTAACTTATTATTATTATTATTAATTTCTGCAGTATAATCATTTATTACCGGGCCCAAACAGTGACCTATGTTCAGAAATGGCTTCCTGACATTTTCACTGTGTATTTATTGAAGAAAAAAAGAACCTGAGATCACATACATTTTACACAGATAAAGCTCTTCTCAATCTGCGAGATCTTCTAAGGAGTAAATGTTTCTCTATTTCTTTCAGGAATGGCTCCCAGGAATCCCTTTAGTGAGTCTATCGGAACATTTTCCAGTCAATTCGAAAACTCCAACTAAATCTGGAATTATTGATATTCTCATCTGCTATATTTCTGAGATTACCACTACAAGATGCCTCTATTTTTATCTTCAAAAATACATTATTGTCTGTAGGAATTGTCTGTAAGAAGACATATTCTTTTTTTGTGATCTCTGATTAAAATGTCTGGTAAAGTAGCTTTTTTTTGTTTTGTCTGTGCATTGTAAAGTCCGATAAAATTGTTCCAGGTCCTATGACTGTAACTGGGTTTGTGTGGTGTTCTATAAATTTCTTGAGTGTCATTTTTGTAAAATAATATTTTCCAATGCAGATAATGTCTTCACTTTCATGCCGGGTTTTATTATTGTTACTCTATTTCTTTTGATTTCTAGTGTATACTCATTTCTATCCGGGTTCAAACCAAAGTCCTAAGGTTAGAAATGGCATCATGACATTTTCTATTAAGCATTTTCTGAGGGAATAAAACACTAAGATCACACGCATTCTTCTTCTTCTTCTTCTTCTTCTTCTTCTTCTTCTTCTTATTATTATTATTATTATTATTATTATTATTATTATTATTTTGATTTTGATTTCTGCTATGGTCACACTATTTACCAAATATGCGGGAAGACATACATCACCAGAGCAAATTAACGTTGAAGCAGCTCGTTCGGTGTTGTCAGCTTCATGAATTTCAGGTGGGCTTGTCTGCAGCCGCATCAAGTCGCCAAATACCTGAAGCTTTTGGGTGATAATGCTGTGAGTGAACGTACCGCCGGGCGTTGGTTCCAGAAGTTCAAGTCGGATGATTTGTCCGCAGTGGCCGGCAACATGTCCTGGATGATGAGGCCCAGAAGCCGACCCTAGAGGCGTACAACAGCCAAACCTGTGGTGGGCTTGCCGGATGATTCCAGTAATACTTCGCCTGCACCGCATAAGGAAGGCATACTTGTTCATCAAGTGGGTACTCCAAAACACTGTCGGAGCCCAAAAAGCAATTAAGAGTGGCAACCTGTTTCCCGGTGCTTTCTCGTCATGGTAGTCATTGGTTGTCACCACAGAAGACTGTGCCTGACACCACAAGACTACGTTTACACCCACGGAAGATCAAACTCTGTCTCTGATGGACTAGTGGTTCCGTATTAGCAGCTACGAACAGTCGAAACCTTCACTGCGGACTTGTAGCTGCAGCAATTGGAACGTGTACAACAGGCAATGAATCAGAAAAAGTAAACATTGTGTAATCGTGGGGGTCTATTGTTGCTTTATGACAATGTTAGGTCTCATGTGGCGTGGGTGTCCAGCGATACTATACGGCGACTTGGTTCTGAAACACTGTGCCGTCCACCTAACCCTCGGGCTTTCCGCCCACAGATTTCCACCTTTTCTATTCACTGGACAACCACATTAGTGAGAAATCATTAGGAATGAGGCAGTCATTCACTAATTTGTTTTCGTTCAAGATACTCAAATTTACTGCCAGGCTATTGCGCAGACTGAGGTGAGTTCGGAAATGGTTTTGGGTCCCGATGGGGATTACTTTGAGGTCAAAGCGTATGTCAAATTTGCTGTAAGTTTTTTTTTCTCAATAAATAAAAACACAGTAAAAATTATTTTTTTTTTATTTACCTTGTCCGTAGGAATTGTCAGTAAGAAGACATATTCTGTTTTTGTGGTCTCTGATCACGATGTTTGGTCGATTTGCTTTTATTGATTTGTCTATGTGCATTGTAAAGTCCCATAAAATTGTTACAAGTCCTATGACTGCAACCGGGTCTGGGTGGTGTTCATACAAATTTCTTGAGTGTCTTTTCTGTAAAAGTTGCATATTTTCCAATGCAGATGATGTCGTCAATTTCATGCCGGATTTTATTATTTTATTTTAATTTTGATTTGTGGTCCATACTTATTTATATCCGGGTCCCAACCAGAGACCTGAAGTTAGAAATGGCATCATGACAATTTACACTGAGCATTTTCTGAGAAAGAAATAAAAACCCCTAAGATCACACATTTTACATAAGAGATAAGGCCCTTCGTAAGGTGTGGGCTGTACTTTTGAGTATTTGTACTACTGCTGGTGATCGAAATAAGTAGAGGTGTTTAATTCAGGAAGGCACTAATTTCTTCTAAGAATATGCAGTTAGTTGAACAAATGTCAAGTGTACATCTAGGAAAAATTAAGTCGTTGATCCAGTAATTTACGTTTCATGAATGTGCTAGAGAGAGTACGAGTACTATTGCTCGACGTTTGAAAAAAGTATAATCGGTATTACGCCTGTAATAACTTAACATGCTGGATGTGACAGCCGGCCTGCATGAAGCGTCCCAGTTTCACCCGTCACATGAAAACCAAAGAGTAATCTGAACAGACGGACACCCCAGCTTGGTATTATAGTCATTAAGCTTGTCTAGCTAGATCAGTTACGACTGAAAAGTGAGTTCGATCCTCACATGCTGCCCTATATTTTCGGCCTTGTGCCACAACTAAGCTACACTTAGAATATAATTTTGGCCACTATGACGTGTCGTAACGGTTAGCAAGCTTGTATCGCTAGATCAGTTACGACTGAAAAGTGAGTTCGATCATCATTAGGTGCTCCATACTTTCGGCCTTGTGCCACATCTAAGCTTCCCTTAGAAAATCATTTGGTTAGCAAGCTTGTCTCGCTAAAACATTTACGGCTAAATAGTGAGTTCGATCCTCATTGGCTACTCCAAACTTTCGGCCATGCGTCACATGTAATCTACGCTTAGTTTTTTTTTTCCTTTTACAACAATTGCTGTATTTTCGAGCAATAAATCTCGAGTAACCTGAACAGAACTTACAAATCATGCTATGTCCTGTACAGGCTAATTTATCTTGCCGCGTGTAAAATAAGCTCTGGTTCCAAGAGCCATTGTCGTTTTCACGAGAACTTTAGACATTCACCAAACTTGTCAGCGTTGGTCATACTCGATTATCGAGTCGAGAGTTATATTATATGTACAATTTTTGATTTAATGTATTTTTGTGTATTTGTGTTTGTATGCATTTACGTATGTATTATTTTTGTATGTATTAATCACGTATTGTATATGTATGTATTATGTGTATTCCTATGTAGTGTAGGTAATGTGTCCATGTGTATGTCTAATATCTTGCAGATTCTCACTAACTTTTACACTCTTTAATATCCATAATGTTTTCTTACACTTATTTGAATATTATCTGTTACCTCGTTACACCTGACACGTATTTATACCAATAAGAAATAACCAATCAAAACATCCTACCACATATATTTCATAGTTGGGACCTTAACAGGGGCTACAACCCCGGGTCAGGTTCGACCTGGGAACAACAGTTACTAAGAGTTGGTTCCACGCTTCTCAAAACATCCCGATCAAAGGCATTGCTGCCGGATGTAATTGATCGTCATATCCAGAACAATTTTGGTAACTGCAATTTCTTTCCCGCATGTTGGACTCTTTATTTAGCTGAGAAACATGTATTCTGTATTCTTGCATTTGATGGTCAATCCTTTCGTATTTCTTTTGGTTTGTTACATTCTGTTGCAGTTCCAGTAGTTTATTTTCTGTATATATATATATATATATATATATATATATATATATATATATATATATATATATATATATATATAAGACGCCTCTATCACTACTGGAAAGAGCGACGCGTAATACCGAATGTCTCCTTATAAGGAAACCAGGAAATTCACCATTACTTCTAAAATCACTGGCTTGCCAGCGATAACCAAGATTACGGTCGTATCACATTGAAACACCGGTTCCTGTACGATCACTGAAGTTACGCAACGTCGAGCCTGGTAACTACCTAGATGGGTGACCGCTTGGGAGTACCAGTTGCTGTAAACTTGATGTGCACGTGATGGAAAATGCCTCAAAATTATTAATCAGACTACCGAGGTCCAGTTCCAATTGGGTTTATTATGTTCACTTGCACTCAAATACACTTAGTAAAAGTATGAATCCAACGGTTGTGCCTCCAGCTATGAGTTAATTAGTAAGACTTATATCAGTAAATCATTATTTTCTAAAAAAAAAAAATATATATATTACAATCTAAAAATATTCCTGGTTTTAAACAACATGCAAAGAGTCGATAACCCATAGAAAATGAATCAATGAAACGAGCTACTCAGCCATTTTTTACCTTTATTTATATTCTCTTGGATATAAATATGTAGAAACTAATGTGGCCACAAAATGAGGGATCAGTTTATATATTGATTGTAATTTAGAATTGATCCCTGACTTTATATCCATATTATAATTTCTTATTTTTTTATAAAATGGCGATTATGTTTGAATCTGATTTTTCTCATAGCATAGGGTTAATGAGTAAAACTTATAACACTAAACCATTATTATGTCAAAAAAGAAGTTCTTAATATTTAAAAAATATTTTCTATTAATAGTTTTAAATAACCTGCAAAGGGGTGATAAGCCGTAGAAAACGAATTAATCAATCAATCGTCGATGTTTCGTTCTCAGAAAAACTCTCTGTGTTGGACGAAACTTCTAACGTAGTCTTTTCTATTTTCAGTTTCTTTCAACATGATTTCTTATGACGAATTCAGATACAGGACACCTCTGTTTCCTTCCCAATTCCAGACCATAGTTTCTTATTTGGAAAGTTTTATCTTTAGTCCTGTTTCTTGTAACAATTGGTAAAGTAAAGCGGGTTCTAATAACTTGGTCCGACTTGAAATGTGAATTAAATTTAAGCGTTTAATGATTTTTTCTTTCAGCATCTGTCTATATTTCTGAGATGAGGTATTATGTACAATATTTACATTATTCGAACTATTGTCCTCATCTTTGTTGCCATATTCCTCACAACGTTTCGCCCTTCAGTATATGTCTATATTTCTGAGATGAAGTATTATGTACACTATTTACACTATTCGGACTATTGTCCTCATCTTTGTTGCCATATTCCTCACAACGTTTCGCCCTTCAGTATAAGTCTATATTTCTGAGATGAAGTATTATGTACACTATTTACATTATTCGGACTATTGTCCTCATCTTTGTCGCCATATTTAACACAACGTTTCGGATTTTAAGTATCTGTCTACATTTCTGATATGAGGTATTATGTACACTATTTACATTATTCGGACTATTGTCCTCATCTTTCTAACCATATTTATTACAACGTTTCGGCCTTTCAGTATCTGTCTATATTTATGAGATGAGGTATTATACACACTATTAACATTATTCGGACTATTTTTCCTCATTTTTGTCTCCATATTTATTACAACGTTTCGGCCGTTCAGTATCTGTCTATATTTCTGAGATGAGGTATTATGTACACTATTTACTTTATTCAGACCATTGTCCTCATCTTTGCATCCATATTTATTTCAACGTTTCGGCCTTTCAGTATCTGTCTATATTTCTGAGATGAGGTATTATATACACTATGTACATTATTCGGACTATTGTCCTCATCTTTGTCGTCATATTTATTACAACGTTTCGGCCGTTGTACGCTCCAGCCTTCTTCAGGTGGTTGGAATATCGAATTTAACCCTTTATTTCGCTCACAGGGCTAGACAGTTCTAGTTCCACGTCCTATGTTTAATGGATGTCAGTTATCATTTATCTCCTGTTAATTCCCCTCTGAAAGTTCTCCACTGCCTTTACCGGGTATTGAACTCACACTCTTTGGACACATGGCGCAGTGGATAAAGGCGTTGGTTAGATCATGTGACAGGACCCAAAGAGTGTGAGTTTCGGCACGCAAACGAAAATTTTAAACCCATCTCTTGGTACAATTAGCTCTTACATATATGAAAACTAATATTTATCTAGCTTAGATATAAAATATTTATATATAATTGTTCGTGCATAGAAATATACCATTTTTCATGTTAAAATATACAATCCGTTTATATATATATATATATATATATATATATATATATATATATATATTAACGGATTGTATATTCTAACATGAAAAATGCAATATATATATATATATATATATATATATATATATATATATATATATATATA
The DNA here is from genome assembly GCA_963932145.1 of Acanthosepion lycidas. Taxonomy (NCBI): domain Eukaryota; kingdom Metazoa; phylum Mollusca; class Cephalopoda; order Sepiida; family Sepiidae; genus Acanthosepion; species Acanthosepion lycidas. The sequence goes on along the minus strand of OZ010610.1, from coordinate 70,083,770 downwards.
TTATATATAAATATAAAAGTGATAATAACAGCACTGGTGGCCTGACGATTGCATATAGCATGAAACAGATTGTCGCCTCTAACTGTTGACTTCTATGTTGACTTCTATATTTACATACGCGCTATCTCTGATATTGAGCACTTTATCCCATAAATATAGCACATCTTATGACTATATTTCTTCATATTAATATATATATATATATATATATATATATATATATATATATTCTAAGCTATTAATCGATTTTATGTCTAATCCGTCATTTTTTATTGCTTCATGCGTATTATTTCAAAGTATAGAAGTGTTTGAGGAGATATCCATTTGTTTTATTTTTTTATCAATATTAATTATATCTACCGGCTTGTACGTTGGAGAGTCTTAATAAATAAAATATGCACTACCATCCAGATCAGGCGGTCTGTTCCCTTAATATGATTAGACCTCGGATGGAGAATACATGTTTTTTACGATTCTAGAATACGCAGGTCCATAGATGTATTTTCTTACTGTTTACTAAAACACAGCATTTAGTGAAACATGCGAACCCGTAAAAATATTAATAAATCTAGTGATTGCTAGGTATCCGTTTATCTCTCGGGATATGGGCAGCGACATATTTGTCTATATTTCCGTTATTAGAAAATGAATCTGCAGTGATGTCTCCAGGGCAAATGTAAATGGAGGCCTTGCTCTGTCCTGGTCCCACTCACGGCTGAACATATACTTTTTTTTCGAATTTTCGGATAAGGTGTTGAGTATTGTGGTGTCTGTGTTAGAATTCATTTGTCTGCATCCAGGTATTCCTTGGGAAATGCTTTAGCGTGACGCCATGTCAAACAACAAATCGGTTCTTCATAATGACTGTGATAGCCGAAAGTATTTGACCAAAAATAACAAAACATGAGCTTCGGGCAGGTTGGCCACAACTTCAAGCACAATATTTAAAACCTTATCAGAAAACTGGAAAAATATTAAAAAAAAATAAATAGACAAATAAATAGTCAGTTTTTTTAATCAGTCTGTATAAATATGTGTCTGCTTTGGACATGTTGCAAGGCATGAGAGCCTGTGCAAGACCATCATGCAAGGCACCTTGAAAGTGGACGTAGGAGAGGACGCCAACGCAAAAACTGGTTGGACAATGTCAAACAATGGACAAGTATGACTGTACCAGAATTGCTGATGGCTGCCGTTGATAGGTCATGATAGTATGTATGTATATATATATCTGTATGTATATATGTATATGCATGTATGTATATATGTATGTGTGTGTGTATATATATACATATATATATATACATACATACATACATATATATATATACATATACATATATATGTACGTATATATGTATGTATATACATATATATATATACACGCACACACATACACACACACACACACACACACACATATATATATATATATATGTGTGTGTGTGTGTGTGTGTGTGTGTGTGTGTGTGTATATTTAGTTTATGCAAATCTAGGTAAACTGTATGGGGAGACCCAAGGAGGATCATATCCAGAGTGTTTTTTCAACATTTGGAAGTATAGTCTGATGATCCAGAGCCCTTTAAAAGGGTTGTGGTGAAATAACTTATTACATGGAACCTTAAAGTGATCTGTTTTTATTCAAGTATATATATATATATATATATATATATATATATATATATATATATATATATATATACATATACAGACAAACATACTGACAGACATATATGTGTGAGTTTGAGTGATATGTGTGTGTGTGAGTATGAGTGTATGTGTGTGTGTGTGCAAATATATCGAAAAATAGGAAAGAACACGTTAGGTAAATAATCCAGGGTTCTTTAGTCTCTTTGTTTTTATTAAAAAAAAAAAAAAAAAAAAAAACTAAAAAAACAGTACTCCATACTAACATACAGCTTAATTTTTTTTTTTTTTAAATATTTATTTTTTTTAAATATAATGTTTTGTTTTTTTGTTTTTTGATATATTATAATAATTTTTTAAAAAGATATGATTCCTCCGTGAAGGATTCATAAGTTTTAAAAATGTAATTATAATATATATATATATATATATATATATATATATATATATATATATATATATATATATCACTCTTTTATTTTTCATTAAAGGCGATTGACAAGGTACAATGAATAAGGTATTTCATTTAGTTGCTCTTGTATTCCAAACATTCTTTTCTTTTCTGGACACAAAGTGTGTGAAAGTGTCCAAAAGTTCTGCTTTTCCGAGTGCCTTTAGCTATACTTTTACCCATTCCCAAAGAAGTTTTTACTTTTTCACTGAATATATGGGTTGTGTTAGGTATGTATCTAGAATTATAGGAATGCTTTATTATACAAAGTCAGCACATTTATGTTAATACTTAATGTCACTGAGGATATTTCTTTTTTTATTAGGGATTTCATTATTTTCAAGTTTGACTTTCTACATGTGGACTATGCTTGTATTTTTTACTAGTATATTTCGGATGGAGGTTGGTAAGTTTTGGGGGTTTATTTGAAGGAGTTCTAAAACTAAATAAAATGACTTATCACAGTCGTCTTTCATGAAACATATGTAAAAGAGGTATTGCTGCCTAAAAACACAAGATATATATATATATATATATATATATATATATATATATATATATATATATATATATATATATTAGTGAATATACATAATATCCCATGTCGATTGCATATATATATATTCACAAATATATACTTATAGCTCTATTTCTGTATGTGTGTGCGCGCGCATATATATATATATATATATATATATATATATATATATATATATATATATATATATATATATATATATATTATGAATTAATTGATTTAAAAATGTTTTCATCGCTACACAGTTCTAAACATGTTTCAAAAAATATTTATATAAAAATGTTGTAAACATAAAATTATCAATAAGAACACCGGATTATATATCTTATATATATATATATAATATAATATTTGGACACTTTCACACACTTTGTGTCCACAAAAGAAAAGAATGTTTGGAATACAAGAAAAACTAAATGAAATATAAATAAATATATATATTTGGGAGGAGGCATGTTGGAGTAATGGACAGCGTTTTGGATTGAGGAATCGGAGAGCCGAGTTCGAATTCCAGTCGAATCCATTTGCATTCATTCACATGCTAATACCCTTGGGAAACGTGTGAATCCTCTTCTCCCTCCAGCTATGGGTAAATAGCAGGACAGACTGCGTTCCATAGCCTTTGATGGCAACTGGTCTTGGGGAAGTACAACTCTGATTTCAAAACCTGCGGAGAGTCGTCTGGGGGCTTTGTGGCTCTTTAAAATATGTGGACAGTCCTGCACGTAACCTTCACCAAAATAATCAAATCTCATGTGCTGCTGTCGGTTTCCTAGGAACTGATCTGCTTGAATCTCATACGTCGAATTCAACGGGAGAGTCGAGTGAGTATATATATATTTGGTGGGGGTGGTGGGCTCTCCCGTTGTATTCGACGTATGAGGGTCAGGAAGATCAGCCGACATCAGCACATGAGATTTGATTATAGTGGTGAAGGTTTCGTACAGGACCGTCTAAACTTTTTGAAGCGCCGAATACAGAGATCTGATGCTCTACGTACCACAAGGTCCCCAAACGTCCCTCCGCAGGTTTTGAATTCAGAGTCGTCCTTCTGGTAGTCCATATATATATATATATATATATATATATATATATATATATATATATATATATATATATATATATATATATATATATATATATATATATATATATATATATATATATATATGGGATAAAGTGCTCAATATCAGAGATAGAGCGTGTGTAAATATAAAAGTGAACCTTGAAGTCAACACTTACAGGCAACTGGCTGTTTCATGCTAGACGCACTCGTCAGGCTACGAGTGTTGTTATTTTTACTCAGCTATTTATATGTACATGGTGCATTATGGGTAATCTATTTTGGCGTTTTTTTGTTTTTTTTTGCCGGGAGTCGTTTATTTGTTTATTTATTTATTTGGGTTAAATTATTTTCCTTGCTTTTATTTATTTTTA
>OZ010610.1:70072197-70074697 GCA_963932145.1 Acanthosepion lycidas | reverse complement strand
GGTTTCGATCATATTAGCTGCTAACAGATTCATATCTTTTCATATCTATTCTTTGACATTTGATGTCTATCTCTATGTTTGCGTGTCTCTCTGTGTGTGAGTCGATATTCATTACACAATGTATTATCTGGTATAAGGTCATGCTAAATGAGCGTCAGATAAATTTAGAATCCTCTTTAAAATGAACCTTCCAGAACTGACTAGAATAATTAACAGATTTTCAACAAACCGTGTATATTAGGAATGATCGATTACATCATCTGAAGGAACGAACCCACAATTTCTTGATATACGTACGCATGAATATGTACATGTGTGTGCGTGTGATGTGTGTGTTTGTGGCTGTGTTTCTGTATGCGTGGGTGGGAGTAACACGGCAAAATTTAAAATCTAATGACAAAGATTTCAAATGAAATTAGGGTACCTACTGGAATATATATATATATATATATATATATATATATATATATATATATATATATATATATATATACATATATATATATATATATGTATATATATTTATATATATATATATATACATATATATATATATATATATATATATAAATATATATATATATATATATATATATATATATATATATATATATGTGTGTGTGTGTATTTCATTGAAGACGACAAACAATGTCCTACGATCAAGCATTTTTATTTAATTTTCGTTGTGTTCGAACAATGTTTTCTTTTCTGGAAATATATGCTTCTTTTATAAATCATAAATAAAACATCCATATAACTCCAGATGCATACACATAAAGCAATACACCTAGTTAAAAAGTAAAAATAAAATCACCCTTGAAAATGGCCTAAAGTATAGCCTAACGCTCTTGGAATTACAGAAAATTTGGAGAATTTCTACAAAATCTGTATCCAGAAAAGAAAAAAAATAAATAAAAAACTTAATCGCAGTAAACTGTCTGTTGTCTTTAATGAAACATGTATAAATGGAGGATTGCTGCCTAAATACATCAAACATATATATATATATATACCCGATCACAGCTCCAAAATATCCATTTAAATAGAGAAACTTACCAGAATATACAAGCATAATAACGTCATCTGCATGTAAAAAAAAGTAAAAATAATAAGTCTTAATAATAAAAAGAAAGATCTAACACTAAATAATATCAAATACGAACACGGCCACAATGTGCTAACTGTGTTCGGAAAATAAAACATCCCCACAACTCTAGAAACATACACACAACACATACACCCAGTTAAAACTAAAAATAAAATCATCTTCGATAATAGATAAATGTTTGACTGAAAGTGATCGGAATAAAAGAACATTTCGACAGTTTCTACACACTCGTTTTCCCATAAAGAAAACTGTTGTTCGAACACACACACACACACACACACACACACACATATATATATATATATATATATATATATATATATATATATATATATATATATATAAAAGACTGACATATTAAGAGAAACGTGGGTATGCTGAAAAGTTCATTATCTGTCCCATTTTAATACAACTCGTTACAAGAGGTAACCTTATTTCATTTGAAATGTGAGATTATATTTGAAATTTTAGCGTGTTACTCCCACCCACGCGTACAGAAGCACATCCACAAAACACAAACACACACACATGTATATATACATGCGGACGTATATAATGAACAGAAGGTACGTTCACTCCGATGATGTAATCAATCTTTATACGTATCAACACGTTCTGATTCTAATCTGTTAATGGTTCTCTAGTCTACTCTGGACAGTTCCATTTTAAATAGGATTCTAATTTTACCTGACGCTCATTTAGCATGACCTTATGCCAGATAAAACTATGTGCAATAACTATCGACGAATATTATCTAAGAACACGGCCAAAACATGTTCAATGTGTTCGGAAAATGAAACATCCTTATAACTCTAGAAACATGCACCCAACCCCTACACCCGATCGCAGTACATTGTCTGTAGTCTTTAATGAAACACACACATATATATATATATGTGTGTGTGTATATATATATATATATATATATATATATATATATATATATAAATATATATGCATATATATATATATATGTGTGTGTGTGTGTTTTGAATAATAAAAAATAGTGAGAAATTAAAATATTAAAATTTTCAAGCACAGTGGGTTGAATATTGATATTTTTTGTTTTATTATTTCAATTACAGTCCTCGATTTGTTTCGGCCATCATCAGGAGAAAGAATCCTGCATGCTGACAGCAGTCAACTACAAGAATGAATGACTTTCCGTAGAAAATGAACTTTATCTGTAGTTTTCATTTTTTTGTTTTTTTATCATTAATTTTGGTCAGACCTTGTATTTGGTCTAACGGCCCCTATCATGTCGTTTTTTTTAAAGATAGAGCTGGTTAGATTCATTTCATTATATATGTGTATGTATGTGTGTGATTGAGGAAGATGGATAGATAGGTATAAAGAAACAGACAGCCTGCCAGACAGATAGATAAATGTTAG
>OZ010610.1:70059697-70062197 GCA_963932145.1 Acanthosepion lycidas | reverse complement strand
TGCAAATTTGAGGATGCTGAATATTTGTTTCTGCTTTAATTTCTAGTCCGTCTATCTATCTATGTATCTATGTATGTATGTATGTATGTATGTATGTGTAGTATCTATTTATGTATCTATCTATGTATGTGTATGTATCTATGTATGTATGTATGCAAGTATCTATCTATCTATCTATGTATCTTTATATATATATATATATATATACGTATGTATATATATTTATCTAATCGTCTATTTGTCTATTGCTCTCTCTCTATATATATATATCTATATATATATGTGTGTGTGTGTCTGTGTATGTGTCTTTCTACGACTTCTGCAAACTTATCTACGTATCTATCTCAATCCGTTCATCTATCTATAATTCATAGTATCTGACTAAATCTAATCGCATCTATCTATCTCGCTATCTCTCTCTCTCTCTCTCTCTATATATATATATATATATATATATATATATATATATATATATTTCTACGACTACTGCAAACTTATCTATGTATCTATCTCAATCAGTTCATCTATAATTCATAGTATCTGTCTAAATCTAATCCTATCTATCTATCTATGTATCTATGTATCTATATATATATATATATATCAGTCCTTATGTCATGTCAATACTGGTTCGCATCTCTCTTTATGAATCTGGAACTCTAGGTATAAGTTTACCGTTAATTTTCGATATACTTTTAGCTATTCCACTATATAAGTTGACTTATCTTTGTGTATTAATAAGCATTTAACTTTAAGTATGTCCTGACACAAGTACTTTTTGAATTACCAAAGCGATTAAACTATGTTAAAATGCAGGTTACTTTTAAATTATAGATTTAGTGTTACAAATACACACCCAGAATAGACTCATTCAAATAGCCTATATACATATTTCTATATCAGAATATAATATCTATCTATCTATTCATGAGTATGTTCATATCTATCAATCCATGGCAGTTTTCTCATATCTATCTTAGACCCTCCATCATCTGTCATTCTCTACCTATTAGAGAAGGCTATATATATATATATATATATATATATATATATATATATATATATTACGTCACATATTATGAAATGGACAAAGTCCGACTACTTTTTTAAGACATTTTTTTATGTTTATACGCTCTTTTTATAGATACAAATATTTAAGTAAATGCTCTGTTTATAATAAACAGTATTAACGACATTTACCGGCCGGAATGTCTGAGAAATTTTCATAGAAAATATGCGTTCTGCGACAGGAATCGAACCTGTATCCTATATGTAACCGTCATATTGCCTTACGTACTTTAGCCATTGAGCCACAGAGGAGGGATGCGGTTAGTAAGTTCGATTTTACAGTTTTTAAACTACAATTCTTCATGATTTTCTCCCGTTCATTCAGATCTACTCGATGCGTATACAAATGTAAGCAAATAACGTTATGAACTGGACAAAGTCCGACAATTATTTTTAGACATTTTTATATTTATATGTCTTTTATCTCTGTATGTATATATATATATATATATATATATATAATTATTTATTTTAAAAAAATTTATAACATAAATATGTTATAAAATCACTATAAAAATAGCCATTTTGTTTCAACACCCTCAGTGCCTTATGAAGTGATGATGTTGAATGTAAAATAAATGGTTTTAAAAGTTTCAAATTAATTAATGACACTTCGCAAGGGAAACATTGTTGGTTATTGGAATTCATCCCGTATACACCAATCATATACTTGGATATATATATATATATATATATATATATATATATATATATATATATATATATATATATATATATATATATGAGCCTTTGTTGTAACCACATTACACATACTAATTTGGTTCACTAGCTCGGTCACGATTCTAACTGTAGAAGTCATAACATAATTTACCTCCTAGAATGCACACTATGCCAGAAACAATATGTGGAAAAATCTGAATGGCCCTTTCACTACAGAATTAACAATTATCGCAATCGAATTAAGTCAGCTGCCCACGAAAGATTATTACCTGTAGAACATTACCGAAAGAAAAACTTTAAAAGTCATTCAAAATTCACTATTCACTGAAAGATTTGAAATAGACAGAAAGTATAACCTTAGAAAAATTCTAGAGGAAGATGAAGACAAATGGGATTTGCGCCTCAAACACTTCATCCAGACGGGCTTAATCACACATTCAACAACGCAGATTGAATTAATATATAACACAATAAATCAAGTTCTACCCACATATCTCACCCACACATGGGTTGATGTCTCAGACTTATACACACACTCATACAAATATATACACATACACACATCACACACACACACATTCCCAAAGAATTAAATGACTACATAGACTTAACACACACATCTTCCGAGGAAATAATAAAACTGTCAAAATGACCAAGGACACAATTCTTCAAATCAAGAATCTCCCATCCTCCATCCGAAAAACAACTTCAAAGAGGCCGTTTGACCAACACAAGGTCTGACCAAAATGAA
>OZ010610.1:69992197-70024697 GCA_963932145.1 Acanthosepion lycidas | reverse complement strand
AAAGCTTAATGTAACAATTGGACAATTTTGTTTTTACTCGATTTGGACAATTTTGATGTTACACCTGTTATATATAGCCCCAGTGAAGCACATGCACTCAAGATCATGATCATGGTTTCCATAAACAATTACCATCGTAGATGAACATATATACTTCAGCTGTAGCAGGAGTGGTGTGTCTTAGCCAAGATAATTTGAGGGAGCCCAAAGCACAGTTTCGTTTAAATTCAGTGTTTTCCATCACCTAGAAAACCAAAACTATAGGCCCCAGTCGGTCTTGCTATTTTTTTTTAAATGAATTCGCCCCATGTAAGACAATAAAGTCACTGAGACAAGAGTTTACTGGGTGTGGAAGGGTTAGAAAGAGAAACAGAAATTTTACAGTAAATGTTTTATCGCCATTTTAGGATAGCTTTGTGTGAAAAAGAATGAAGACCATTTATTTGCTATAAAATATATCCAGGATGATTCTGAGAACAGCAATATTTGACTACGTTATACTTAATAGTATTACTAGAAGCATTTATACACGAGTTATATGGAAAAATCACTTTTTTCATAAAACGATCCAGGGGTCGTTCTGTACACGGACGTGTATTCTAAGATGAACAACTCTTCAAGATTTATTATATATACATACACATATATATATATGATTCATTTCTGTAGTTTAGTGCTAGAAATATTTCTTCTCCTGATGATGGCCATTTTGGCCGAAACTAGCCGAGGAATCTAAATGGAAAAATAATAAAAAAAAACGAAAGAATATTAATCTACAACCCAGTGTGTCTGAAGATTTTAATTTTTTTATTTTTTTATTGTTCAAAAAAAAAAAAAAAAAAAAAAAAAAAAAATATATATATATATATATATATATATATATATATACAGGGTGTCCATAAAGTTCGTGTGCACTTAAAAAACTTTAGAACTTTATTTGTATTTGCTATAGAAATATTAGGTTGGTGAAAAAATAATAATGACGAAATAATGTCGTTTTTTGACGTAATTTTTAACGTCAAAAAACGACATTATTACGTCATTATTTTTGCACCAACCTAATAATTTGTAAAATGAATCAGAAAGAACTAAATCTGTGTTTTTTTAAAGTTTTTTTTAATTGAAATTTGATTTAACTTTCCACATGTCCTCCATCGTTAGCAATAGAAAGGGTAAAAAAAAAAATAATTTTTTTATTTATCTAAAAATTGTTGCAAATTTTGTGGTAAAAATTACTCAATAACTATACCTAAAACTACGTACATTAAACTTTATAACATTTTTACAGATTATTTCTATCGCAAATACAAAGAAATGTTACATTTTTTAAAGTGCTCTCGGACTTTATGGATATCCTGCATATATATATATATATATATATATATATATATATATATATATATATATATATATATATACATTTTCTCCTATCTATGTTGTGGCATTGTTAATGCTAGAAATGAAGACACAAAGAGAGGAATTGAGTTAAACACATATATTAACAGAAACAGTAATAAAAAGGAGAGTGTTACAGCAAGAATGTTCGGTCCGACTGTCAGAGATGACTACTGGAAATTTCCCTCTTCAAAAGGCAGTTCCTGCTCCTAATAATAGCTGTAAGTGTCCATGCGTTCGTGGGTAAATTACCATAACATCATCCCTAGCCGATTACCTCGTAATTTCCATAGGGTTTCAATCATTTTGATTTATTTTTTCGTAAATTGAAATTGGCATTTATATTTTAGATTACATTACGTAATTGAGGGATAATATATTTTAAAATGTAATCAGCAAAAAAAAAAATTACTTGGACTAACATTTTCAGCTGACATGAAGTGGACAGACTATATTAAATCAATGGCTAATGCTAGACAATTTTTCTCGCCAGACCCTATCTTATATATTTATAAGGCCCTATCCTATCTTACATATTTATAAGGTCCTGTACTATCTTGCATATTTATAAGGTCCTATCTTATATATTTATAAGGTCCTGTCCTTTGAATATTTCTTCCACATGTGGTCTGTTGCTCCGGTTATATATTTAGAGATTCCTGATAAAATACATAAGAATCTGCAATATTATAGGTCCTGACCTGGCATCTAGGTTTCAGACTCTCCCCATTGCCTTTTTTAAAATTAAATACTTTCATGATGTTAATTGTTCTGAAATTTCCGCTATGGTACCAAGTTTTTCTGAATTTAAAGACTAGATCGTCGGCAAGGTGTCATCATTTTACAGTCGAAATGGCTAAATATAATCTTTAGTTCTATGTTGACAGTTCCTTCTATCGCTTGTGAAAATCTCTTCCGGCTTCTTGAGTTCCAGTCAATTTAATGTTTAAAAGTTTGAATGCGATGTCAGTCCTTATCTTCTCTCTTCTTCCTCCCTGTTCTTTTATTGTGCTCTCTCTCTCTAATAGTTTTTTTTCCTAATATTCTCTATCAATCAGTAAACGTCTTAGTGGCTTTATTCTCTTGCCCGAGGTGAAATGATTTAAAAAAAAAAATAGAATTTTGCTTTTTGGTTCCACCCTGAACAAATCTTTGTTTTAACATTTGACTGCCCAGAAAATTTAAAAAATTACTTATAAAATCGACTTATACATGTGTGTATTTTCAAGTGTATGCATTTGTCTGTTCCTCTCTGTCTGTATATTTACACTTTCAAGTCGGAGTTGCAAGCAAAAATGAAGGAGAGCCTTGTATACAATTTGAGTTAGCCTAAATGACAGACTGCTACTGATTGTAAAGTGCAAATCCAGAAAATAAATAAGATTGGATGAGTGTCTGCTCGTAAATGGGGAAGTGCTATTAGGTAAGCAAAGGGACATTTAAATCAGACGAAAATACACGGCCTAATATATATGGAGATGTTTCTCTTGTTTAAACATTACATTAGGAAAAGGTGGTAAAATATTTCTATTTATCTATCTATCTATCGATATATCTTAGTGTGTTCACATCTTTATCTCTCTCTCTCTCAGTTTCATAACCTCTCTCTCTCTCTTGATCTGTAAATATGCCTCACCCATATATATATATATATATGTACATACATATATATATATATATATATATATATATATATATATATATATATATATATATATTGAACAAAATATATGCAGAATACTATGAAGACACACAGAAAAAAGTGATCAGAGCTTGAGTAGCTATCATGCCGAAACTACCTAGATAGATAGATAGATAGATAGATAGATACAGAAATGTTTAGACAGACAGATACATACCCATAAAAAAGAATAGATACATATGAAAAGGTAGATACACATACACATACATAGCTGTTCATATCTATCTATATATCTGTCAATTTTTGTATAAGTAAATATATATCTATATATCCGACTTGCATATATATCTCTTTGCATGTACACACACACTCACATATATATATATATATATATATTTACATACTCACAGAGAGAGAGAGATCTTTATATATATATATATATATATATATATATATATATATATATATATATATATGTATAGAAAGGTATATTATCTATATATTTTGTATTTATCGATCTATCTATCTATTTGTCAGTTTATTTCTATCTGAATATGAACATCTCTATCTCTCTCACACATACTCTCTCTCTCTGTCTCTTTATCTTAAAAGATTTAGTCCCCTTATTCCTTATCAAGTTTACACATGCAAGAAACTTATTTCAAAAACTAATTGCTGCATACTTTTTCCTCACTTCCCCTTTATGGCATGCTAGTTATTTAAGACACAGGGAAAATTGCTTTCATGCCTCAGTCAATTTTCTCGTTTCCTTTCACCTCAGTGAAACTGATTCAGTGATAGAAAAAAACTTTTTGAAACATGACAAAGCTAATCTTACTGATTAAAAAAACTCTAAATATCTAGAATGACATAAAGAATATGGGAATATATGACCTTTATAGAGCACTCGGTTTGCCTCTAGGCTGCATTCTTCATGCAGAGGTGCTCTTTTTACTGGCCTGTGTATATATATATGTGGATGATGGAGCGGAGATGACTGTTGTTAAAAGACCGCATAATTTCAGAGTATCACTAAACTTGTTTAAAAAATCCTAATAATGTGTATATATGTGTCAAGCTCTATACTTATGTATATATGATTTTATAAGCTAATTATTATATGTAAGTACTGATACAAAAACAAATATATATATATATATATATATATATATATATATATATATATATATATATATATATATATATATAAATGAAAAACAAACCACTTTAAGGTACCATTACGATAATTTATTTCACCCAAAATCCTTTTTTAAGGATTCAGGATCATCAGGTAAAACTTCCAACAACGAATTGAGAGTTCGTTGTTGGAAGTTTTACCTGATGATCCTGAATCCTTAAAAAAGGATTTTGGGTGAAATAAATTATCGTAATTGTACCTTAAAGTGGTTTGTTTTTCATTATATATTAGCTCTGTCCTCACATTGAGCTCTCAGGATTTCATCCTCTTTGGATTTACCAGTTCGGTTTACCAAGTTCCTTATAACTTAAATATATTTATATATATATATATATATATATATATATATATATATATATATATATATATAACCACACACGCACAGATAACAAGTAATTCTGAGTAACAATTTGTCCTGTGCATTAGTCATACACATAATTACAGATACAACTTAAATTTCAAGAATTCTATATTCATTAAAAGAGAAAATAATTTACTTAGTTGGAAAGTTATTGAGAGTGCAATTATCGATTGTTGCTAAAATGTTAATTTATGCACTATATTTTTTCACATGTATTCTTTCTTAGACGAAATACTTCTTTCTGAAGCTAATATACGTGCCTATAAAGATTTTTAAAAAATAAATAAAACGGTTAACTCAAGACGTTTACATATTTTAAATAAATACAATGGTCTATAATATATGAATAAAGACAAAAGGGAACATTATCTTCGCATTCCGTCGCAAATGTAAAGATTTTACAAACGGATCTATGAACAGGAAAAGGATCTCATACATAACAATTTATCAAATGGATTGTCATACACAGGAATACATTCAACCACAACTTCGATTTAAACAATGCCTATATATATATATATATATATATATATATATATATATATATGTGTGTGTGTGTGTGTGTGTGTGTGTATGTGTGTGTATATATATATATATATATACATATATATATATATATATATATATATATATATATATATATATATATATATATATATATGTATGTATGTACAGACCTCTTACACACTTATTTACCAAAAGTTTTGTTTCCCTCATGATAAATGTTAGGATTTCATTTTGTAACAATATATATATATATATATATATATATATATATATATATATATATATATATAAGCATTCAATCCCAAGCAAGGCGGGAAGCCACTAGCACGCAAGGGGTTACAGAGTTGGAGCGAGAACAAAGAGGATTGATAGAGGAAAGGATGAAGAGAAGGTGAGGGGATAGATCAGGGCATCTGGAGACGTCGATTGACGCTACATTTGAATAGTTGGAAATTGTAGCCCCCAGGAAAACAACAAATGGGGAGGGAGTTCCACAGGCGAGAAGTGCGAGACATGAAACTATTGGAGTAGAAGAGACGGCTACATTTAACAGTTTCGACAGAGAACGGGCGAGAGTGAGATGCCAGCTTAGTTGAACGCTTAAATTCATGAAGTTTCGGAACCAGTGAAAGCAGCTCATTGGAGCAGTTATGTTCCAAAAGTATTTGTAAAAAAGACAGAGGGAGTCAACGTCACGTCTGTGAGAGAGCGACTGCAGACGAAATGACAAATCAGGGCCAATTACATTGAATATCTCTCTTTGGATTTTATCAAGGACCTTGAGACAATTAGAAGGGGCTCCAGACCATATATGGCAGCAATACTCCATGAAAGGGCGAATGATTGATTTGTAGATTTGAAGGATCGACTCCGGCGAGAAAAAATTCCTGGCGTTGCATAGGGTGCCAACTTTCTTTGGCGTAGATGAAGCTGTTGACTCAATGTATTTGTTCCATCTCAGGTTAGCGGACAATGTGAGACCGAGCAGTCGCAAAGAGGTACTCTCATGGAGTTGAGAATCAGACATTCTAATGGGAGTCAGGGATGGTTCTCTCTGGTGAGTAATAGAGAGCAGTTTTGTTTTCTCAAGAATGCCGCTATTGAGTCGTGTTAAAATGTCAACATCTACATCGATTTTTTTTCAAATATTCCTCTCATAAAAAATATATTTCTTTCCCAAGCCAATATACATGACTATAAACAGTTTTGAGAATTGAATTAAGACGGTTAAATCCCAAACTTCTTTTATTTAACATAAATAAATACATAAGAAATTAATCAAATTAAAGACTGCAATCCCTAAGTATATTTTTAACCAACAAGTTAAATTTGGTTGAAAAAGCAGAGATTTTACGGAATATTTATGTAGTAATGTATTATTATTATTATTATTATTATTATTATTATCATTATTATTATTATTATTATTATATTTCCTTTGATTTCTGGTGTGTACTCATTTCTTTCCGGGTCCCATGTGTGGAAATTGCGTGGGTCGTATTCTATTAATTTGTTGAAGATTTGTTTTCATTTATTAACAATTTGTCGACTATTTGATTTTTGGGTGTGTTCCGTACCTTGTTTGCCCCTTAATAGAAATTATAATTTTCCAATATATTTGTCGATGTCCATGATGACAACTCGGCCATGTTTATTGAATGGCTTATGGTGATTTAATGACGAAGGAGGGCCTAGAGAATCTGACACTCATGGGTCGAATAGAGGGAAAAAGAGACAAGGAAAAGCAGCGCGTGGCATACCTGACAAGCTTCAGCAGGTAGATGACACAACGTTGTTTGGGGGAGGAAGCAGTGGGAAGGTACTTGCTGAGAGCTGCAAGGGATAGAGGGAGGCGGAGAGTCATGATCGTCAACGTCCGGAAAGGACATGACGCATAAAAAGAAGACAACGTTTCTAGTAACAATAGGCATATCCTGTGTAGTGTTGTCTTTTTTATATCAGTGGAGGTGACAGCTATTATTTTTTGGGTCAAACATTTTTCGAAATCTGTGTGGTCAAATCAGACCCATCATACCTATTATTAACATCGCCTCCCACAAAACTTGGTAAAGCAATTGCAAGTATCGTAACTCCGTTATATATATATATATATATATATATATATATATATATATATATATATATATATATATATATATATCATTACAAGATACTTTTCCAACTTATTCAAGATAATATTCGCACTTTTTAACCTTGAGTGAGTACCAAGGTGCCTCACAGCTTTAACGTACGATTTAATTTTCAAGTCTTTTTTCACTAATCTTTAAACTGTCATAGCTGAAACTCCTCACTCACGTACCAATCGTCTTAGGTATTGAGTTGGATCGTTTCTAATTGATCTCTTTATTTCTAAGTCGAAATGATGATCCCACTCCCTGTAGTGGCCTCGTGGTTCCGTTTTTCTCTCTACGGTTCCTGTTCTCATGAGGGTCCTTGAATGGATTTTGAAGATTGAACTAACAGTATCAATGTTGGTACCATTACTGAAGGCCACAATGTTTTCTTTTCACCATTGCTCATTTTGGAAGACAGTGGGTCTGACAAAATCATTTTAATTCAAAAGATCCTATTCGAAAACATGGAAAAAGAAACCCAATTAATTTATTGGATTTTGAGATATTAAACATTATGTGGGATGGACAGTTATGCTGTTACACGATTTGGACAATTGTGCTCTTACAGCCGGTGCACGCACACACACACACACACACACACGCACACGCACACACATATATATATATATATATATATAATTTTTTTTTAATATGATTACATCACGACACTAAACATTTTAAACATCGCTTAAGAATGAAACTGTACTTCAAAATTTAAGTTTAATATTGAAATTAAACTTTAGGACTTGAGTAATGTTTCCAAACACATTAATTTCCGTGTCGCGATGTAATCATTTTTTTTTTAAACAATAATTTTAATTTAAGCTCTTCTTCTATATCGTGAACTGTTTTTTTTTTTTAAATACTAAAGAACTTTGGATCATTATTCTAACTGTTCTTTCCTATTAAATCAATACACACACAGATATATATATATATATATATATATATATATATATATATATATATATATATATATATATATATATATATATATATATATATGAGTAATACAAATATAAAATTTCTTTTTCCCTGGCTCATCAGACCACACTTCCAGGGGAGAAATATAATTTAAGTTCATATATAGTTCTTATACACATTTGAGGGGTAGTTTTAAGTTGATGTAAGGTGATATAGAGAGTGGGAATAGAGAGAGAGAGGGTGTGACAGACAATGTCGAAATTAGAGAGGGAAAGGAGAGATAGGAATGATTTTAAATTTATTTTATTACAATACTTATTAGTGAGGAAGAGGAAGTTATAACCAGACATTGACCTTTTTAATAGGTCATCTCACAGGAAACGATATAAAAAGAAAAAAGAGAAGTTAAGATGCAAGAAATCAGAAGTGGAATTCGGGGTTTAAGGAAAGAAAGAGGAATACAGATTTGGAAAGAGAAGGAAAATTAAGATAATTAATGTATTTGGGCATATTGCGGCTAATTTGGAAAAACTCAGATTTATATATATTTGCCGTTAACGTTTGACAGTAATTTAAGTGTTCATATAATATTATTTGAATATAAGATCAATAAACAAAATTATTACTATTATTAATATTTTTAATATTGTAAGTAACAGTTAAGGAGTTATATTAGTTTGGTGCAAAAATAATGTTGCTTTCTCACATAGTAACATATGTGAGAAAACGACATTATTTTTGCGAATCCAGGAACCTCCAGGAGGGTCATCGTCAGTTAAGCATTGGTTCAAGACGCAACATACTGCAAATCATACGTGTGGAGGAAAGATGAGTTCATGTCTGCACACACATATGGTCATCAGCTGCATCGGTCAAAGCAATTACCAGAAAAACTTGACATGATCTGGATTTGTTCAGACAAAAAATATCGTCCAAGATCAAAAAATAAACTGCTGAAATAACAGGATTCTTCTGGTGTCCTTCATGTTGTGCGTCCCAAATGCCCCACTTCTCGGAAGGATTTTAGAGTTTTTGTAAAGAAGGACAAGTCATTCCGAACAGCTTTTTTCAGCAGGGTCTGTTGTACAATTCTGCTTACTTACTCAGGTGTCGGAAACAGTTGTGAAAACATAGACAGACTTTATATGTTTCAGAAAAGCCGTATGTGTTTCAGGAAAGCTATGCGTTGTAGGAAGCCAGTATGTGTTTCAGGTAGACCGTATATGATTCATGAAGGCTGTACGTGTATCAGGAAGGCAGTATCCGTTTCAGGAAGGCCGTATGTATTTTAAGAAGGCGGTTTGTGTTTCAGAAAGGCCGGACGTGTTTCCGAAAGCCGTATATATTTCAGGAAGGCAATGTGTGTTTCAGGAAGTCAGTATCTGTTCCAGGAAGGCTTTATGTGTTTCAAGAAGGCAGTATGTGTTTCAGGAAGGCAATGCGTGTTTCAGGAAGACCGTATGTGTTTCAGGAAGGCAATACGTGTTTCAGGAAGATTGTATGTGTTTCAGGAAGTTTGTGGGTGTTTCAGGAAAGCAGTATGCGTTTCAGAAAGATTGTATGAGTTTCAAGAAGGCGGTATGTGTTTCAGGAAGGCAGCATGTGTTTCAGGAATGTGGTATGTCTTTCAGAAAGGCAAAATGTATTTCAGGAAAGCAGTATGTGTTTCAGGAAGGCAGTATGTGTTACAAAAAGGCCGTATGTGTTTCAGGAAGTTCGTATATGTTTCTGCTGTACTCTTCCCCTGTACACAAAGCTGTGATTGGATGGTTGGAAGTTTGCATGGTTATATCACACGAAACATATGGACATGCACCGATCCAGACCTAAATCCCCTTCACTAATATATCTGAGACCTTCTTGAACTGAAGACTAATCCATGTTCCTACAACACGACTAATTTATTTGTTATATATACCTTGCGCATATATATATATATATATATATATATATATATATATATATATATATACACACACACTCACAACACACACAAGGTCCGATGGATAAATTGACGTCTAAGTTAAATAAAAATGAAAATAACTTTGAGATCTCATTTTAAGAGATATATTGACCAAAACTACACAAAAATATCTTGAAATAGTAATGAGTAAATGTCTTGAATAAAATCGACATTGACTTCAACCACGGCTTATAGAGGACTTCGGAATCTCCTGCAGCAGGTTTCAATTTGGGGAGTTGGGTGGCTAGATATAAGGGGTATTGTGGTCCTAGAAATTGTCTCACAGTCATGATTGTGTTCTCCTGCTTGTGTGGTGCAGAGTCTGTTGCCAGATATCGGAACTTCCAGCAGCCACCATCTTGACTCACAGCAGCACTGCTTCACGGTACGATCTAGGCATCCCTGTTGTGTCAGCATGCCAATTTCAAATGTCGGGGCAGAGTGAGTTGAGACATGGTGCTCTTTTTCTCACAGATGGTACCCATCTAATCCTGTTATCTGTATAGTTAATAAAATAATTAAAAAGAAAAACCCATCATGCATTCGCGAAAATAAAAATGGCGACAATTTACCCATCGCCCTCTGTACGTATAAAGTATTTTATACTTTATAAAGCAAGGTGTTTGCAAATGTATGCTCCACAACATATATATTTATAAAGACATATATATATATATATATATATATATATATATATATATATATATATATATATAGATAGATAGATAGATAGATAGATAGATATATGCGAAATATGGGGGGAAGAATTGTTACTCATACTGAATTCTCATAATCTGTCCAAAAACCGAAATTTAGAAATTCCTGTAAGAGTATATATATACACATATGTGTATATATATATATATATATACACACACAAATATATATATATATATACATACATATATATATATATATATATATATATATATATATATGTGTGTGTGTGTGTGTGTGTGTGTGTGTATGTATGTGTGTGTGTGTGTGTGTGTGTGTCGAATAGGACAGAAAAGATGCTTTGATTTAGTTTTTTTTATACAATTTTTCATGTAATCGTATAATTTTTCAATTTTCGGATTAGAAATGATATAAAAAATGTCCGATTGTTCTTTTTATCCGTGCGCTTTCGGCTATACATTTAGCCATTTCAAGGAGTATATATTTTAACTGTGAAATAAGAAATAGTTTGTTGCATGTATGTATTTATATAATGTTTTCATTTTCAAAAACACAGTCAAAATATTATTTCCCTCTTCATAGTTCATACTATTGAGTGTTGTTATATTAATAACTTTTTCCATTATTTTTAGCATTTTTTTCATGTAGATGATGCTATTATATTAGTGTTGTCAACAAGGATGTTACAAATAGGGTCCGGTTGGTCATCATGAGGATTTAAATGGGATCTATTTGAGCTATGGTCAGAAAGGTGTAGTGTGAGTCTTCGTGCCAAACATGTTGTAGCATGGTCTATATAATTATTTACGAATTTTGATTGATCAGGAATAGAATTTCATTAATGGACATTTAAATTGACCATGTTTTGACAATGAAAACATTACCCAGTGAAAATATTAGTACTTTGTATCTACAGTCCACGAAGTCGTTCTTTGCACAAATTCTCGATTGGATTTAAATCAGAAGAGTTTCCAGACCAATCTATAGTACTTTGATTTGCTCACTGGTAAGGCTTCTGTTCGGACAGCGTCACAATTTTCGTACGCTTCCTTTGAGTAACGTCCATCACAGACAATGGCCATATGACAACTAATCGACAGTTGAGACAGTAGTGATATAAAACGATGCAATCACAGAAGACGCAATATTTTTCAAGGCCAAACAAATTTCATCATACACCCAGAAAATAGATTCATATCACTGCACACCACTGCAAATGACCCAATCTGAGGAAAAAAATAGAAATCCATTACACCCTGCAACTCCAGTGTGTCTAAAACTGACCGTATGTTGTAAGAAAGGAAAAGTGGTTGTTTCAATTATCTGCACAGGCACGTGTGTGTGTGTCTGTGTGTCTGTGTGTGTGTGGGTGTATATATATATATATATATATATATATATATATATATATATATATATATATATATATATTTAAATAAGTTTTTCGTGGTACAGAATTTAATAATAGATAGGAAAAGACAATATTTATAAGGCATTTTTAAAAGCAAAAACTAAAATAAAAACAACCGGTTTCGTCCCAGGACTTATCAAGTTTATTTATTCTGGGAATTTAAAAAGCGTATGAATTAATTTTTAATTAACGAATCTAATCGAATGGGGGGAAAAAAATCATGAATTTCAAGAAACTAGAGTCCAATAATATTCAGACCCAGGACATATATATATATATATATATATATATATATATATATATATATATGTATGTGTGTGTGTGTGAGTGTAAATTTTCATATGTATTATTTATATATTATATATGTGCGGTACTTTTTGGAAAGCGCTAAGTATCAGTGATAGAGCCAACATATTTAATTGGATTGATGTGAGTTTGTGACTCTGGATTTCACTCTTTTTGCGATCGACTGTAGCGTGAAAACCAAGGCCACAATCTCACATCAATCCCACTATATATATATATATATATATATATATATATATATATATATATATATATATATGATTCATTGTTTTTATATTCATATCATATTTATTCTATGTCGTATATGGCATGCTCCATAGTATGCCCGTCTAATGCAACACCTCAAAAAAGAATAATTTTCATATTGTTAGTTGCCAAATTTGCCATTTGACTGGCCTGTCTTTAAGGGGACTTAAGTGACATGTGGG
The DNA here is from genome assembly GCA_963932145.1 of Acanthosepion lycidas. Taxonomy (NCBI): domain Eukaryota; kingdom Metazoa; phylum Mollusca; class Cephalopoda; order Sepiida; family Sepiidae; genus Acanthosepion; species Acanthosepion lycidas. The sequence goes on along the minus strand of OZ010610.1, from coordinate 70,011,749 downwards.
AATGCATGGTAACAACATTCTGGTCGCAAATATATTCATTAGGCACAGTGGAAACCGTGTATGTTAGGTCGCAAAGTGTACAAATCATTAAGCAGCCTTAAAAGTTACGTAAGATCCCACAGTCAACGCTAGGTTGCAACTGCAGGGGAACACATTATTAAAATAAGGGCATTAATTAATCGTAGAAAACATGGGTAGAAAACTTGGCTATAAATCTCCATCAGTGTCATCTTAGTTCATCGAATGGACAGGCATATTTCGATCGTATTGCCTTAGTTTCTAGTTACGTCTCTAAGAAAAATGATTTACAGTGCCATGCTAGGAATTGTTTCTCTCCAGAATCTATGTCGCCAGTCTATAAGTCAAAACTTCGTCCGTGCTTAGAAAACTACTGCCACATATGTCCCTATGCGGCCACAGTAGATAGGTGTTGACATTGCATTTAAATTTTTGCAGATTAATGTCAGCTGTAAAGCATGGAGACGAAAAGGAATTTTACGAGCAAAAAATAAACTTTTAGCAGAGATGTTACGGCTACATCTAGCTTGTTTAACTGTAAATTGATGAGACCTAGCCTAGTTCAAGATAGATATGTTTATTTACCGCACAGAGTTAGGACATTCTGGCCGTGTTCGTAGTTAATGTTATTTAGTATTAGCTTTTTTCTTTTTATTATTAGGCCTTCTATTACTTTTTAATATTTTCTTTTACACGTGGATGACTTTATTATGTTTGTATTTTCTGGTGTAAGTTTGTGTGTGTATTTAAATCGTTTCTAATAGAGCTATGGTCAGATAGGTATAACGTAAGGCGTCTGGATAGGGGTGTAGTTGTATGACCGATATAATTATTTATGAATTCGGTTTGATCAGTCACACACTTCCTTAAGGGGCATTAGATAATGTCGTTCGTTGTAATATTGACTTTGCTGGTGTGCTGTTATTTTTGAGGATAGAGTCATCTGTCTTAATTTTTTTATAATAGATAATTAAAGTGATATTTTTTTTGTTCGGGTCATTTGGGGTATATAATACCGAAACGATCCTCTGTGGCGAAATCGGTAAAAGCACGTCAGGCTATAGGACAGTTCCGTATAGGAATCAGGTTCGATTCCTGTCGGAAGGCGCATATTTTCTATGACTATTTCTCGGACATTCAGACCGGTAAATGCTATTATTACTGTTTCTTATAAAACAGAACATTTACTTAAATATTTGTATCTATAAAAACAATGTATAAACATAAAAATGTCTGAAAATAATTGTCGGACTTTGTCCATTTCATAATATATATATATGAATATATGTGTGTATATAGTGAGAGAAATAATTTGGAGGATTTGAAATAATAATAATTAAGTAATTCATCGAGTCTAGAAGAAACCTCAACAGAATGCAGAAAGTACTGGACGGCCGTTTGGTTCCTATATTTGGGACTCGGCAGCAATACGCATCCACTACCGAGAATTGAAAACCGGACAGTTATGATAGGAGGCAAACTTGATGAATTAATTAAATATATATATATATATATATATATATATATATATATATATATATATATGCATTAATTAAAATATATATATATATATATATATATATATATATATATATATATATAAATATATAAACATTTATTTCTATGACCCACTGCTTAATTCTATCTATCTATCTATCTATCTATCTATCAATATATATATATATATATATATATATATATATATATATATATATATATATATATATTCCATCGCCATCGATCTGACCGCGAATAATCATCAATGTGGATGAATTAAGGGCCTCTGGGTGAAGCACCGTGCCTCGAAAGGGTGTTGGGCCTCAGACTGACAACTGACCTTATTGGAACTCGTACATACGATACATTGCTAAGGATGCAGGTAAAGGGATCGGCTCTCTGTCCCGCTCCAGTAAGTACCTGACCCCCTCATGCAATCCTCTACTAGCTCAGGCAAAAATGAAGTACTCTTGTCATATTTGGGCGGAAGCAGCTCAGACTGCACTCTCTAACCTTGATAGAGTTCAAAATCGTTTTAGACCCCCTGTGGATGACGAACTACTGTCCACCCTTCAATGTTTCTCCCACAGGCGGGGATGTGGCAAGCCTTTTCTGCTTTTACGCTATTTCCATGGGAAGTGCTCAGACGAACTACATTTCCTGGTCCCACAGAGGCAAACATTCACAAGTACAGGCCATGCTTCTTACATAGCAGCAAACCCCGATCATTGCCCTCCGTATTCCATCGGTAAGAAGTTCCACTCGAACAGCTTCTTTCCGCGTACCACTGCTCTGTGGAACCGACAACGAAGGGGATGTCCCCAATATTGACCTGTTCAAGCCTGGGGTAAAATGTTGTCTTACACACTTGTACAAATAGATCGCCTCCAAACGTAACCCCAAGGCTTGTAAATGGTGAAACTCGCTGCAAAAAAATGTCTATTTTGGGTTTTCTGCCTGGATTTTCCGCGTTTGGATATTAATCAAAAGCAGTGTTTTAAAATCAGTGTTTTACTGTCAACACTGACAAATTCTGAGATGTCCGAAAATAATGCCCTGTATTCCTTTGGATGTTGTCGGTACGATCGAAATATGGATGTGTGTGTGTGTGTGTGTGTATATATATATATATATATATATATATATATATATATATATATATATATATATATATATATATATATATATATATATATATATATATATATATATAAGTAATGTATCGAGTCTAGAAGTAAACTCAAAAGAATGCAGAAAGCACAGGACTGCCGTTTCGTATTATATTTGAGACTCATCAGCAGTGCGCATTGCCTAGCGAGAATTGAACCCCGGACCAACTGTACCAACGGGCCTCGGTGACGAAGAGGTAACGAATTAGACTCGATATAGCGCTGCTCGATCACATATTCCGTGGTGGAACTCATCCGAGTTTCCCATATCCATACTACTGCGCCCCGACTACTAACCACAAGCTTCTCCACCCAAAGCATTAGAAACCAATTTAAGAAAGAATATACACATGATAGAAATTAAGACGGATTTGATATATATATATATATATATATATATATATATATATATATATATATATATATATATATATATATATATATATATCCATTAAAATGCTAAAAATATACATATAAGGTAGAGTATATATATTAGGTTGGTTCAAAAATAATGACGTAATAATGTCGTTTTTTGACGTATTTTTAACGTCAAAAAACGACATTATTACATCATTATTTTTGCACCAACCTAATATTTCAGTCTGTTCTTATCTAGTTATATATTTGTACATATTTATATATATATATTATATATCAGTCTGTTCATATCTATCTTAATTTGTTTATTATCGATGTATCTATCTATCTATCTATCTATATATCTATCTATCTGTCAGTCTGTCTGTCTATCTATCTATCACTCTTACAACTTGCAAATATACTAATCTAGCACACTTTAGTCTCGTTCTATTTCTCTATGGGCAGATGCCTGACATAATCTGTTATTATTACGTTAGCAATAATATATATATATATATAAATATATATATATATATATATATATATATATAAGATAAATACGTTTCTGTATATACATATATTAAAAGCCAATAATTCAATCGCTATCTTCGATGATATAGACGTTGTAGTTGGCCATAGGGGGGAGGTGGAAGTCATAAGAGAGAATTGTGGGTAATCCCATACAATCATGTATCGGATAGTTATTTTCTGATTCGGTAATTCTGTTAGTGACTTAATACTGCTTAAGAGAATCGTATATTGATGCAGTAAAAAGTGGAGGAATGATTGGGACATTAAGAGAATATAGACGGTTTAAGATTGAGAAATGTTTTTGGATTTTTATTTTTAAGGTGCATCGATAGTGGTGAGAAATATTAAATAGACACCGGGCAACATATTGTCAGATACAATGAGAGTGGAGGGACAAAACGAAAAAGTTTCTAGTTAGTATATAACTAATAAATCAACTTTAGAAATAATGCCCACCATCTTTGTATTATCTATCTATCTATCTAGCTATCTATTTCAGCAAGTTCATTTATATCTATCTACCTATTTATTTCCGTATCTATCTATCTATCTATCTATCTATCTATCACAGTCCTTTTAATATCTATCTATTGCCGCATGTTCATTTATATCTATCTATCCACCTATATATTTTAGTATGTTTCTATCTATTTCAAATTTTTATATCGTTTTCGGTCTTTCTTTCTTTCTCTCTCTCTCTCTCTTTTTCTTTATATATATATATATATATATATATATATATATATATATATATATATATATATATATATATATATACCCAAGTATATGATTGGTGTATATGGAATGAATTCCAATAACCAACAATTACTATTCTTAAAAGAGTGCTCAATACAAAGTAGAGCAGATATAATTATTTATTTTCAAAGAAAAAAAAATTTATAACATAAATATGTTATAAAATCACTACAAAAATAGCCATTTTGTTTCAACACCATCGGTGTCTTATCAAGTGATGACGTTGAATGTAAAATAAATGGTTTTAAAAGTTTCAAATTAATTAATATTCTACGCAAGGGGAAAACGTTGTTACAAAGGCTAGATGGACCAATCAGAACACAAGTACAGGAAAATTCAAAAAGCTCGATAACGAAGTCATGTTATAATATCTATTCAGATGTTTAGTATTAAAAAAATAATTTATTCCAACGAATAATTACTAAATTATATGATAAAATTTAATATTAAAATTTAAAACTGCTAATTACAAAATCAAAATTTAACATTTATTCGCTATCAAGTTTACAACTATAAAATTACTGAGGAGAAAAGAAGAAATATATATGTTATTCAATTTATTTTTTCATTGAAGTTACTTTAGCTATATTTAATATCCGGTCTTTTTACAATGTATACATTTTAATCCTCATGGTGTGTAAATGGGGTCCTAAACTCACGCGTAAAACAAACGCAATCAGATTCTAATACATAAGCACCAAGACATATACACACACAATATTTTAATATATTAAATAATATTAATTTTAATCATTTTTATCTTTGTATATTTACTCGCTTAAGTTAGATTTCAATAGGTTGTTAACATTCATGCAATGACATTTTCTGTCTGAAATATTTATCGGTTGGGGTATCCAACTGTCTGGGTCAATGTCTGTGGATGTGTGTGCATGTATTTATATGTATCTATGTGTATGGAAAGTGCATCCACTTTTAATTATGTATGTATGTACGTGTGTGTTGGTTTCCCTTCTCCCATTCCCCCCACTTTTGTTTTTTTGTTTTTTTACATGACAGACCGTGGAGATGTTCTCTGTCTTGTCCCTTTTTTGTGTGTGTATATGTCTTGGTGCTTATGTATTAGAATCTGACTGCGTTTGTTTTACGCGTGAGTTTAGGACCCCATATACATTGTAAAAAGACCGGATATTAAATATAGCTAAAGTAACTTCAATGAAAAAATAAATTGAATAACATATATATTTCTTCTTTTCTCCTCAGTAATTTTATAGTTGTAAACTTGATAGCGAATAAATGTTAAATTTTGATTTTGTAATTAGCAGTTTTAAATTTTAATATTAAATTTTATCATATAATTTAGTAATTATTCGTTGGAATAAATTATTTTTTAATACTAAACATCTGAATAGATATTATAACATGACTTCGTTATCGAGCTTTTTGAATTTTCCTGTACTTGTGTTCTGATTGGTCCATCTAGCCTTTGTAACAACGTTTTCCCCTTGCGTAGAATATTAATTAATTTGAAACTTTTAAAACCATTTATTTTACATTCAACGTCATCACTTGATAAGACACCGAGGGTGTTGAAACAAAATGGCTATTTTTGTAGTGATTTTATAACATATTTATGTTATAAATTTTTTTTTCTTTAAAAATAAATAATTATATATATATATATATATATATATATATATATATATATATATATATATATGCAATGAATTATCCATGGTTAAATGACAAAACAGACTTGGTTCTGTACCTTTGGATGACAACTTGTCTCAGAGAAAAACAACTGTCGATTCAAAACATGCAGAGGTTCGTTTGGGGACTTTGTGACACGTTATGCACTGGGTCTCTGTCTCTGGCTGTCGGTTCCTATATATATATATATATATATATATATATATATATATATATATATATATGTGTGTGTGTGTGTGTGTGAGAGAATGAGAAGGCACTCCGTTTATTATTTATTAAAATATATTTGAACAATATCTTATTGGCTTGAAATATTAAAAATCACCTCTACAATATTATTTCCATCCTTTCTGATGCAAATCTTACCCTGCCTTGCAAAATTCACATTGCCGTCAATTGTATCAGATGTACATCTTTCTTTTTCTTTTGACAAATACATGTTTAATGTGAGGAGGTAAAAAAAAAATATAGTTAATGAGGCTTTATCTTTAGAGGCACCCTGTATATTCCAACAGAGATTGTTAAATCGTAAACATACCGTATTTACCTGTTTATAAATCGACTTTATGTCGTCTTGGATGAATTTTAACCCTGCTAGATAAAAATTTACGAATGTATAGTGCAACTAGCCACATAAAATGAATAATAATATGTAGAGATAAATAGTATATAGATAATGAGTTTTTTTTATGTGTCCAAGCTAACCCTGTACGGGATCGGAGCGGGGGTAATGAGTATGTAAAACACACGTGCGTTAAATTTTTCCTGCTAACCGGTTCAACTACATGAGAAAGTTGGACTTTAATTAAGTCCAAAGAAGACAAAGAAAAACAAACAAGACCGATAAATATATGGAAACAAATATATGTATTAATAACAAGAAAGGTTACAAGTTACATGGACAGTTACATAGACAGGGTGTGTGTGGTGAATACTATGTGCGTGTGTTGTGGTGAGTGTTCGTACGTACGTATATTGTTCTTAGCGTGTTCCCAGCATTTGGGAAACGCTGTCTCTGTGAGCGTTCACATCTGCGAGTTTGTATAAGGCTGAAGGTCTGAGGAAAAAAGAGATTTACTTCAAGATGGCGGCCCAAAAGCCTGAGGGAAAAAGAGGCGAAGGGTCAGCGAGTATTTATAGCCAGGGGAGAGAGGCCCCTGTTGAAGGGTTAAGGATCTAAGGAAGAGCTAACTCCGACAGCCCTGTATATCCCCTAGCTGGGGGAGAAAAGATGAAGTAATATCTTTTACAAGGATATTTGCACGTAAGGGAATGTGATGAGCTCAACAAGAATCCGAACATGATTCTCCGCTTTCACATCCCGAGCGTCTATCAAATGCACCACCGGCACTATAATGCATATAGCGAGAAATAAAAAGAGGGTCGAGTCGAGAAATCATAATAAACATCTGACGGACATAAGCTTTCAGATAGGGAGAGACATGTCCGTTGTGATATTTTAACGTAGACACTCATTCGCAAATTGTGTATCCGATTGCTTTCAAATAGAAGTGAATATTTGGGGGAAAAATAGGAGGTGGGAGAGTGTGAATTATTTGCCCAGATATTCTTGAAAGTGTTTCATATCTGACGTGCATTTCCAACATTGCCAGAAACATTATTTTAATTTGAAGATTTCATTTATAATTGTATATAAAAAGCAAACATGATTTTCTAAGAGAAATGTTCCATACAGTTTGGATAAAAGCAATTTATATTACATTAAAGGCATGGAAGTAGAGGAACGAACCAAATTGAATATTTCTCGAGTCGTATCTACAAATATAGAGATAGGTGACCAAATGAACATTATCTATCTATCTATCTATCTATGACTGTCTGTTCATTATCTATCTATCAATCTATCTATCTATGACAGTCTGTTCATTATCTATCTATCTATCTATCTATCTATCTATCTATCTATGACTGTCTGTTCATTATCTATCTATCAATCTATCTATCTATGACAGTCTGTTCATTATCTATCTATCTATCTATCTATCTATCTATCTATCTATCTATCTATCTATGACAGTCTGTTCATATCTATCTATCTATCTATCTATCTATCTATGACAGTCTGTTCATTATCTATCTATCAATCTATCTATCTATGACAGTCTGTTCATTATCTATCTATCTATCTATCTATCTATCTATCTATGACTGTCTGTTCATTATCTATCTATCAATCTATCTATCTATGACAGTCTGTTCGTTATCTATCTATCTATCTATCTATCTATGACAGTCTGTTCATATCTATCTATCTATCTATCTATCTATCTATCTATCTATCTATCTATCTATCTATGACAGTATGTTCATTATCTATCTATCTATCTATCTATCTATCTATCTATTTGTCATACTCGAATCACTCTATCTGACATTATCAAACAGCAAGTATGTATCTTTCTATCTATCTATATAGCTAGCTAGCTATCAATTTTCATTCCCAAACAGCGAATGTCTGTCTATATATCTGACATTTTCAAACAGTATCTATCTATCAATTTTTATTCCCACACTGGGAATCTATCTATCTATCTATCTATCTATCTATCTATCTATCTATCTATCTATCTGACATTCTCAAACGGTGAGTATCTATCTATCTATCTATCTATCTATCTATCTATCTATCTATCTATCTATCTATCTATCTATCTATCTCAAACAGCGAATGTCTGTCTATATATCTATATATTTCATTCCCAAACAACGGATATCTGTCTATCTATCTAACCTTCTCAAACAACAAATGTTTTATCTATGCACGTTGTTTATTTTTGATTTCGTCGTCTGAACGATAAAGTAGGGTCAGCTGGTCACCGTCTGTGAGAAATAAAAACACAATGACTCAATTCACTCAGCCAGAAATTTGGAAACGGCATGCAGTATTGCATGGCATTCACCGCAGAATCTCCAATACGCACTTTTCAGAATGTTTAAGTGACAATCTGAGACAGTTCAGAAGATTTCGAAAGAGTTTGATGATATAGCCAGACAACATCATCGTGTTTAGAAGGATCATTAGTGATGACTAAGATACGTATCCATTCATCATCCCACAGGAACTCAGACTCAACGCAGAAGCCTACATCAAGTGTCATGGGGAGGTAGTGCTGCCCTGTGTCAAGGTCTGAGAATAGGACGCTTCATTATGCCACACAAGCAGAAGAATACAGTTACGACTGTCAAACAATTTCTGTGACCATATCGCCCCTTACGTCTGGCCACATAACTCCCCAGACTTCAACCGACCTTGATTATTACGTGTGGGGTGCAGTCGAGTAAGAGACCAATAAAACTCCTTGTGACAGAGAAGATGAAGTAAAGGCAAGGATTAGAGAATCTTTCACCAACTTAAAAAAGGTGAGCATCCAGAATAGATGCAGGAGATTACGATTTGCGTAATTTTCGTGAAATAATGAAAATGGCATATTAGTTTTATTTTCATTTTTGCGTAATTTAGACGATAATATATCCACTACATCCTGCATATATTTATATCTATGTGGGTATATATATATATATATATATATATATATATATATATATATATATATATATATATATTAAAAATCATTTTACTTTTGTTTTTCTTAATACTACTATTTCTTGATTCAACTCTGACCATTAAGATTTTATGTTGTATCTATCTATCTATCTATCTATCTATCTATCTATCTATCTATCTCTCTCTCTCTCTCTCTATATATATATTTATTTATTTATTTTAGCTTAACCCGTAGCAATTAAAAGATATGTTATGTTACACAGACCACTATTTTTAATATCAGCACCCTAGTTACGATATATATATATATATATATATATATATATATATATATATTTATATATTTATATATATATTTATATATATATATGAAATTAGCCGATTGATAATATTTCTTATATATATATATATATATATATATATGAAATTAGCCGATTCTTATTTCTATACTCAAAAGAGGTATATGTGAAATTTTTATCTTTTTATATTTATTGAGCATTGTTTAATAATACCGTTTCCTGGTCTAATTCAACTCTGGTCTATTAGCTTTATTATATATATATATATATATATATATATATATATATATATATATATATATATATTGTGAGTATTTAGGCAGCATTTTTTCATTCATACATGTTTCATTAAATATAGCTTCTGTTATCAATTATAAAATGAATATAATTGATAAGAGAAGCCATTGGTTTATACCAACAAGATTCCCATACTTAATACTTCTCGAATTCACTGTCGCGTGGTCATGTGTGACGTCATGTTTATAGAATGAAACTCCGGCTTACAATCCCCAATTTGGAAAAACGCATGACTCGGTAACATATGTCATCGCCACGGATAAAGTAATGAATCCTTCCCATTTGAATTTAGTGGCTTGAACATGTGTCTTGAACATGTCTTCTCCCAACACAGAATTATCTCCATATTATATGTAAGACCCTTCCTTTTTGTTTCTCCTTACACCATGCGTTATTATATATGTGATATATTGTTCTTTGCGTAGGAGAACAATATAAAACTCCATAATGTAAAACCAACACTAATTAACAATGACTTCTCTAACCACCATATATATATATATATATATATATATATATATATATATATATATATATATATATATATATATTTGCTAATGTATATGTACTGCGTCATTATATCACGGATGTAATACCGTGCGTGTGTGCGCACACTCGAGCCTCTGTGTGTGTGTATATATATATATATATATATATATATATATATATATATATATGTCTGTGGATGACAATATATATGCTCCTGAATAATTTATTTCAGTTGAGCTCTCTGGGGAGGAAGTGTGGGTTTATAAACAATGACTATTACGGCTAATAATGCAAGACTGTTTGTTAAATCCAATTGAGTTCTATCAGTCACTGTGTGTTTATCTAAAAATAAATACGGTTAAATTCACCTTCATACATGCCGTGCACCAACGGATAAGTGGTAGAATCTCCGACTGACGTCAATTCAGTCGAGTTTCGCTCCAAGCTAGAAGCAACCAGACGTCCAGCCACACTGATGAGATTTGATACAGCGAAACAGTCTGTCTGTGGATGACAATATCTATATCTATATCTATGTATATATATATATATATATATATATATATATATATATATATATATATATATATATATTCAATTGACGTTCTTATTTAAAATTTTCAAAATACAACGCGTTGCGACTCTGCACGCTCCATCATTTTGTAACTGTTAATAATAACACAAAAATGTGTATCTTTTGACTTATATTTTTTATTTTCGCCTGATGATGATAAGAAGTATTGTCGAAAGTACTAGCATATCTACAGAAAATACAGAACATCTAATCTTGATTACAATTTAAAAAAAAAATGGATGTCGTCATTCAATGAGAGGTTAGGAGGTTAATGCTTTATTAATTCTGTTAGCTAATTAATTACATTAATTACCATTAATTACATTAACTGTACTGTATGATTACTTCTTTGTAATATATATATATATATATATATATATATATATATATATATATATATATATACACACACACAGGATGTATCAAAAATAATTTTATAAACTATGTGGTCTAGTTCCTCACACTAAAACATGGACAAAAGTCCATATAAACTAATGTCCGCAAATTCTACGTTTTCCCGTTATTAAGTTTAAAGAAATTTTTTACGGTAGGTGCCACTGTTTTGTGATGTAGACTAAGTTACATTTGTCATTCGTGTACATTTATGGCTAGTCTTTAACGTTTAACAAGTGTAGTAGTGCGTCAACTGAGAAGTGTTCCGTTTAACAATGGCAGTATATTCGTATCGTGAGCTTGCAGATTCGATTTTTACATACAGCCGAAGAAATGATGATAGACGCGAGGCTGCACGGTTGTATCAGTTTGCGTTTCCACACCAAATCCGGCCGAGTCATCCAATCTTTGCTGGTGTTTATCGTGGGGTTGCATTTGTGGCACCTTAAACAATGGATCGAGAAACCACGAGATACGATTATACGCCTGGCTACGTAAACACACGCATGCCCTAGTTTAGGTGTGAGCAACCCGTACTCAATGTTTGTAAAAGTATTTTTGATACGCCCTGTATATGTGAATGCGTTGTGTATGTGTTTGTGTGTATGTGTGAGAGAGAGACAGAGAGAGAACGAGAGAGAGAGAGAGAGCCACATAATTCCTCTCTACGCCTGTCTATATAAGTTTTTATTTTAATATAAATTTCAGAAGCATTTAAAATAAGTAGACACAATTTAAAATCATTCTGTTTCATTTCCAAAATATGTGTTTTGTAATTATATACCGAAACATAGAAGCTGCTTTTTAAGAATGATAAACAACATGGCGATAAAATGAATCAATTTGAAAATGAAATAAATGGTGTAATGATCTAAACAACACAATTTTCTTTCTATTTGTCCTTTTTTTTCTTTGGCATATTTTTGAAAGTCGTGGCTGAGGAAAGGTTGTCGACAGAAAAAATAATATTGGCAAGTTTCAGACAAATATAATAAATAATAGTAATAATAGATATGTCTTCGGACTTAAATGTTGAAAAATATACGATACGAATTACAGGAAAAAAGCTTTTTGAAAATATATGTAATTATCAATTTCTGTTATGGAAATATGTGTAAATAAAAGATAGATAGATAGATAGATAGATAGATAGCTGGAAAGAAAGAAAGAAAGAAAGAAAGAAAGAAAGAAAGAAAGAGACTCAGATTCATAGAGAGAAAGAGAGAGGGAACAACTGAGATAGATAGATGCATAGAGATAGATAGATAGATAGATAGACAAAAGGAAGTATGAAACATACTGAGATAGATAGATAGATAGACGGATGACAGAACCGTACTGAGATATATAGATAAATAGAAAGATAGAAATAAACAGACTGAGATAGATAGATAGATAGATAAAAGAAAGAAGGATACTGAGATAGATAAATAGATACATCGATAGAAACAGACTGAGATACATAGGCAGATGCGTATATAGATAGATAATAGATATATACATGCTGAAATAGATAGACAGATAGATAGATAAATAGATAGATGGAAGGAAGGAAAGAAAGAAAGGTTAGAAACAGACTGAGATAGAAACAGATTGATTATATATATATGTATATATATATATATATATATATATATAGATAGATAGATAGATAGATAGATAGATAGATAGATAGAAATAGATGCATAGAGATAGATCGATGGACAAATGAAAGAAAGAAACATACTGAGACAGAGAGAGAGAAACAGATTGAGAGAGACACACACAATGATATATATATATATATATATATATATATATATATATATTGATAGATAGATAAGTACATAGAGAGATAGGTGGAAGGAAAGAAAGAAGGGTTAGAAACAGACTGAGATAGAAACAGATTGATATAGATAGATAGATAGAGAGAGAGATACACTTAGATTGACAGAAAAGAACAGACTGAGATAGATAGATAGATAGATAGATAGATAGATAGATAGATAGATAGATAGATATGCAGAGATTGAGATAGATAGATAGATAGATAGATAGATAGATAGGAACAGACTGGGATAGATAGATAGATAGATAGATAGATAGATAGATAGATAGATAGATAGATAGGAACAGACTGGGATAGATAGATAGATAGATAGATAGATAGATAGATAGATAGATAGATAGATAGATAGATAGATAGGAACAGAGCTCTATGAATAAAACAAATACACGGGAAAATAATATTTAGAATAAGAATTTCAGAGTTAAACTATATTTGACAAGCTGCGAAACTAAACGTGAATGAGAAAATTGAATATAGGGAGGCTTAAAGAAAGTACAAAAGATAAACGAGCTTCAAGAAGATAGACGTTGCGTTTAAATGTTTGAACATTGTAATTGTCAGGGAAGCAAAAACTCGGAAGGAAGTTCCACAAGTGGGAAGTGGAAGAAAAGAAACCTATTTGCCAATCTGTTAGCAACTCTTATATTCGTGTAGTCTGGGCACCAGGCAAAAAAATTCTCGTTATTTGACATGAAAATATTTATAGAAATGACAGTGAGAATCTATGGAACTTCACTGGAAAAATAACTGAAGTTGAGATGCCAGGTCAAGGTCGATTATATTGTAGATACATCTTTGGATTTTGCCTAGAATCTCGAGATATACAGACCAAATATGACAAAAGCATTCAATGCACGGACGAATAGAAGATTTATAAATATGCAAGATGGATTGTGATGAGGAGAATTTTCGGTGGACTTATAAACGTTTTTTTCGAGAGAACTCTTTCAATCTGGATTCCAAGAAAAAGTCAAAAAGTATTGCAGCCATCAAAATTATAAAATAATAATCAATGTCATCTGATTATGTTAGGTAAAACCAAAATCAATTTCCATTCTCGTTGTAAGGCGAAGAAAAACATTTTTCTGTTGACGAAAAAGATGCTCTTCTCCGACCAGACATTTATGGACAGGTTGAAGCTGCTTGACGCATAAATGTGCGTGTAGTGTTTCATTGCTTCGTGAGAAATAAAATAAATAATTGACCATGTGACTGAGTAGTTATTACGTTCGGTTTCTGACTTTATGACACGTGTTCGAATCTCAAATTAACATGACGGACATTGAAACCATCCTAATGAAAATCACACTCAAGTGAGCAGGATATGTCTCATCTGAGCGATAGCAGGCTTCCAAAACAATTTTAACCAGCCTCTAATAAGCAGCTCTGATCGAAAACTATTCTTGCATTACAAAGTCAATCTGAAGCCAGGCAGCATCCTGTTTTCGTCTTAAATCTTTACAGGGTAACAAGAAACACATTGAAAATATCTTTAATATCCTCAATTTTCCCACAAAACATTTTTTTATTCAAGAACACATGCTCTTCTCGGAGCAGATATTTATGGACAAGTTCCAGCTGCTTGATGTAAAAATGTGCGTGTAGTGTTTCATTGGTTTTTTAAGAAATTTAAATAATTAATTGGCCACGTGGTTGAGTCATTACTACTTTCGTTTTCAGACTAAATGACACGGGTTCGAATCTAACTATGATCGATTTGTCAGGAAGGTAACTTCTTGATGTTATCGCTCTGGAGGGGGCGATCTCAGTGCTCGGCACCTTTGGAAAGTGTCTGAAAACCGTACAACGGTCTGTGAGTGAAATTGTGTAAACGGCTCCTAAAGGGATCTATCGATATAACCGAGAGTTTGCGTGCCGTGGCTTTGACTGTTGATCACGCTAGCTCTCTCCCTGTAACTGTAACTAAGGTCCGCATAGTATAGTTACAGGTGAGCTCTGCGGGTGATGAACAAACACAAATATGTCTGAGCAGGTGTCTGCAACAGTAAATAGAAAGCCACCCTAGTGGACGGACAACCTCGGATACGAGTGAACAGCTAATCAAATAAATAATACCATATGCACAACATTTTTTTCCATGTGATTCAGATTTTGGGACCAGTTCTGGACATTTATCATTATCCCGTTTATTATTCTACTAACTATTAGGTTGGTGCAAAAATAATTTCGTTTTCTAACATATGTTACTATGTGAGAAAACGAAATTATTTTTGCACCAACCTAATACTTGGTCTCCAAACCGGAAAAAATATATGCAACAAAAAACTATTTGATCGCGTAAGATATAGTGAAGTTCTGAGTATAGTATGTCTTGCACCTCTCGCCTGTGGAACTCCCTTCCCTATTCCTGTTTTCCTGTGAGCTATAATCTCCAGCTATTCAAGTGTAATGTCAATCGACATCTCCAGTTGCCTTGATCTATCCACTACCCTCATCCTTTCTTCTATCACTGCTATATGATATTGCTCTAAATTTTCTGTGACCCCTTGCGTCATAGTGGCTCCCGCCTTGCTTGGGGTGAAATGCTTAAAAAAAATGTATCATGACGGGTATTGAAGCCATCCTAATGAAAATCCACCTCAAGTGAGCAGGACATCTTTCTCATATGAGCGATAGCAGTCTTCCAAAACAACTTTGACCAGCTTTTAACAAGTTGGTCAGATGGAAATTCCGATTTGGGCCTAAATTCCAATCCAGCCTGAAAATTGAGTTGTTCAAATAAAAAAAAAAAAACTCTGTGGAACTTCGAGTGATTTCAGTTCTTCAAATCACAACTTCTGTGGAACGTTTGTCTGGACATCTCTCACTTTAACTCTGAAAAGAAACTGTAAACATAGTTAGGAATACATCTAGTAACTTCAACACTAGGCTGATGAAACATAATCAATTTAGTACTACACTTAGATACATAAAGTCTAGATACCATAGCAATGATCATATCCGAACAATTACCATCAAAGTATTTGTAGTAAAGGCACTGTCAAGCTATAAGCGGTGGAAAAAAAATGAAGCCAAGTTGTAAGGTCAGGACCTATAATATTGCTGATTCTTCAACTGAAAATTACATGTTTAGAAAATTTCAGTCGACAATATGAATACAATAACGTTTTCTATATTCTAGTTGCTATGGATATTTTGTTATTGTCAATAGGTACTTTGTTTTCAATGAATTCACTTCGTTTTTGCCTTGAAAAGTCCGCATAGAACGAAATGCGTCGACCAATAATACAATTTTCCTATTTAACCATTATACATATTGTCTTTTTCTACAGCTTAAACCTGATAAATTTTTCACACACACACACACACACATACATATATATATATATATATATATATATATATATATATATACAGTGAGAGAGGGAGAGAGAGTGAATTAATACAAATATATAGTTTTTATATACATTCATAGATCATAATATATATATATATATATATATATATATATATATATATATATATATATATATATGTTTGTATTTGTGTATGTGTGTATATATTATGAAATGGACTAAGTCCGAAAGTTATTAACAATATATATATATATATATATATATATATATATATATATATATATATATATATATATATACCTCCCAAATTCCATACTAGTGGAAAATACAAGAATAACAGCCTCATCCACATTTTAAAAATTCTTAAAAATAATGGAAGCACTTATAACAAAAGACAACATTCAATAATATTAACTACGAACTCGGCCACAATGTGCTGGCCGTGTTTGTAAAATAAAGTATTCCTATAATATCAGA
Organism: Acanthosepion lycidas; assembly: GCA_963932145.1. Lineage (NCBI taxonomy): Eukaryota > Metazoa > Mollusca > Cephalopoda > Sepiida > Sepiidae > Acanthosepion > Acanthosepion lycidas. The sequence goes on along the minus strand of OZ010610.1, from coordinate 69,994,550 downwards.
TACATATATAGGAAAAAAAGACACACACACACACACATACAGCAAACAAAAATGAAAATCGTCCATGATAATGACTAAAAAAAAACGAACGCAGTTGGATATGTATTTCTTTTGGACAGTTTTACACAGTTTATGTCCAGAAAAGAAAACAATTGTCCGAGCTCAAAAAATAATTAAATATAAGCTTAATCGCAGTACATCATCCTTAACGAAATTGTATACAAGAAGGATTGCTGCCCAAATACGATATATATATATATATATATATATTTCTGCGTGTGTCTCGATTATTTTTCCATGAGATATCACTTTGCTGTTACGCTGCAAATCATAGTTGAAAAATGAACAGAAAATGGGTAAAGAATAAATAAATAATGATCGAAAAAAATTTTTTTTTTCCATTATTGACAGAAAATTTACAAAGTTTTCTCTCCATGAAACTAAATAGCATTTCAGCACGCAAATATATTTTATCACCGTCCAAAAATAAGTCGGTGGAAATTTTTATCACTTATTATCATTATTATCATTATTATTATGGATTTTTCTGCTTTTTCAATTTAACGGCCCATTTTAAAAATCTAGTCCTTATCTTCATATTTTTGTTTTCCCTAGAACTTTGCAATAAAAGTTATTCTTTCGTTGTATTTACTTATTTTTAATTTTTATTTATTTATTTAATTTTTTGTTTTTTTTTGTTTTGTTTTTTATTCTTTCGCAGTTTCCTTTTATCCAACCATTTTAAATCATTTATTCATTGGAATAAATAATTTTTATAAATTCGTTCTTTTTTTTTTAAATTAGGACTAAATTTTTTCATTCTTGTATTATTCAATTCTTTTTACGTTTGTCAATAATTTTTCGAATAAATGGAGGATTTTATTCTTTCTTTGATCTTTTCCCTTCGTTTCATTTATTTACTCTTCAAATAATCTTGGTTCTTTCTTTCCTTTTTTGAAATCATTTCTATTTGCAATAATATTTCATTTTTAATTCATATTTTTTCTTTCTTTCCTACTAATTTAATTTCTTCCTTTCGTTTTCATTTTATTTAATAATCTTCCGCTACCGAAAACTTTTCTTGTTTTATTTGATTCTTAATAATATTCTTTGTTCTTTCTTTAATATCGTTTCCTCGTACACTTTCTCTCTTTTTCTGTCTTCTATCTTTTGGTCTTTCATTCTTGTATTATTCAATTCTTTTTACGTTTGTCAATAATTTTTCGAATAAATGGAGGATTTCATTCTTTTTTTGATCTTTACTTTCTTTAATAATGATTCTTTCTCTTTCAATTGTATTTCTTTTTTCTTTGTATTTTTTCTTTGTATTTTTCTTTAATTAATTCTTCTTTTTTCTTTCTATTTTAAGTAATTTTTCTCTTTTTTCTTTCCTGTAATAATTTTTTATTCTTTCTGTAATAATTTTTTTTCTCCTTCTCCTTTAACCTTACATTTTTTTCTATTACACCTTCATCTATTTCTTACCGTATTTTTTATATTTAATTATCATATTATTTACATAATATACTTTCTTTCTATTTTCATTTCCTTTCTTTTTTCTTTCTTTCTTTTGCTTCCTTTTTTCTTTCTCATTTTCTTTTTCTCTTTCGTTCCTTTCTTTCTTCTTTTCTTTCTTTCTCACTTTCATTTCTTTCTTCTTTCTTTCTTTTCTTTATTTTTTCTGTCTTTTCTTTGTTTTATCTTTCTTTCTCACTTTCTGTCTTTCTTTTTTCTTCTTTCTCACTTTTCATTGTTTTTTCTTTCTTTCTGTCTCACTTTCTTTTCTTTCTTTTTTCTTTGTCTTTCTTTCTGTCTCTCTTTCTTGCTTTCTTTTTCTTTCTTTATTTTTCATTTCTTTCTTTTTTGTTTCTTTTTCTCTTTCTTTTCTTTTTTTCTTTCTTTCTTTTCCCTTTCTTTCTTTTTTTTTCTTTCTTTTTCTCTTTTCTTTCTTTGCTTTTTCTTTCTTTCTTTCTTTTCGTTTTTTCTGTCTTTTCTTTCTTTCTCCCTTTCTTTTCTTTCTTTCCTTTTTCTTTCTTTCTTTTTTCACTTTCTATTCTTTCTTTCTTTCTTTTTTCTTTCTTTTTCTCTTCTCTTTTCTTTTTTCGTACAATTTTGTCATTCTTTCTTTCTTCAGGTTTTTTTTTTTTCAATTTGGCTCTTTTATTTTCTCTTGCCATTCCCGCCCACAAATTCAAATAAAAAAAAAAACAAAAAAAAACTTGTTGATAGACACACGTTTCTGCATATTAGCCAGAGATTGTGTCATGTAAATATATAGACAAAAACAGACATGCCACATAAACCAATATTTATCACCCTACTTCCTTCACTCTCTCCCTCCATATATATATAT
>OZ010610.1:69947197-69987197 GCA_963932145.1 Acanthosepion lycidas | reverse complement strand
CACAAAAAAAAACAAACCCTGGTGTGCCTTTTTTCCATATAAAAACATATACATGTACATATCAACAGGTGCATCAGTGTTCAAGTACATTACCATAGTTGTATACATATAGTCATGTGTTGGCGCTCATGCGTGCATAGTAATATTTCTAAAAACAAAGGGAACAAAAATCATTCAATATTGTTCTTCCTATATAATTATTTCTCAATGTATTTGCTTAGGTTCAGGTTGTTTTTGTGCCGGCATTTAAAAGCTAGTTCATTGTGTCTATTTAGTAATATGTCTGGATCTTTATATTTGATTATGAAGATTTTCTCCTTTATGCATAAGTTGCATCTGTCTCTGAAGTTTTTTGGAGTTCTGGCTCTTGATATTATTTTCCACTTTATTTGTGGGGTTAGGCCACTCTCCAACAAATCCCAATAATGTTTTGATAACAAAAATACTAAAGAACTTGGATTATTTACCTGACGAGTTTTTTCCTATTTTCTATATATTTTCACACACACACACGCGCACACGCACAAACACACACACACACATATATATATATATATATATATATATATATATATATATATAGATAGATAGATAGATAGATAGATAGATAGATAGATAATATTAGAAATTAACTGATTTAAAAATATGGTTCCTTCGCTACACAGGAATTACCATGTTTCAAAAACCGAATTTAATTATATAAATTTTTTGAAGAATATAACTATTACCAGCAATACATTTTTGGAGAAAATATTACCAGCAATACATTTTTGAAAATAATTATTACCAGCAATATATTATTACCAACAATACAATTTTGAAGAAAAAAAATATTACCAGCAATACATTTTTAAAGAAAACAATATTATTTAAAATTCATTTTTGGAAAAGATATTGCCAGTAATAAAAATGCTGTTGGCATTAAATAACCCATTGAAGTTGATAAGCCGTAAAACAAACCGAACCAATTCAATTTTACGAATATAATTATGAGACTTAACTGCCAATCTAGTACTGCGCTTAAATTCGTGATACCGACGTACCAATGGGGAAAATGTAAAATACAGAACATGTGGCACATGTTTAAAAGGGGTAAGGTTGAACTTCATCTGACTTATTTTTAAACTTAGCTAGCCACAAACACTGACACAAACATACCACAGTATTCCTTACACCAAAAACAACAGATTCTTACTTACCAATGGGAAAAGTGATATTTATTCTGCGAATATACAGAAATGTGGCACAAGGCCAAAAGGGTAGATGGGGAAAGGCTGGTTTCTTCTATCTTATAATTAAACTTAGCTAGTTACAATCTTTGACACAAACATAGCGAAGTATTCTTTACGCCAAAACAACAAATTCTTACATGCAATTCCTACTACATTCACCATAATATCTTAGAATATAACTTGTTCTGATTTTGTCTGTAGGGGGAGGAGAACAAAAACAACCATTTAAATATCTAACTATCTAATGTGTATTTACATTGTATTATATTATATAAGGAGGCACGGTGGGGTTAATGGATAGCGGCTTGGATTGAGTAATCGGAGAGCCGAGTTCGAATTCCAGTCGAATCAATTACATTCACTTACGTGCTAATACCCTTGGGAAAGGTGTGAATCCGTCTCTTCTTCTCCCTCCAGCTATGGGTAAATAGCAGGACAGACCGGGTTCTAAGGCCTTGGAAGGCTATAGAACCTGGGAGAAGTACAACTCTGAATTCAAACCCGGAGTGTAGACCCTGAGGTAGATGGACGTCACTTTGTGCTCTATTGGTTTATCCTCTCCTTTGGACTCTGCTAGCAAGGCCGAGAGGAACTAGACGTCTGGGCAGCCCCAGTTCTCCATATATCCCGCCCAGGCTCGTAGCACACCGCGCTACTCCATCGTCTCTCGAGACTGACAGATGCCGACGACGATATTATATATATATATATATATATATATATATATATATATATATATATATATATATATATATATATGTGTGTGTGTGTGTGTGTGTGTGTGTGTGTAAGGTGGTTAGGGAAGCTATTGTTAATTGTGTCTGTTTTACATTATTGAGTTTTTTTAGGAATAGTATATATATATATATATATATATATATATATATATATATATATATATATGTGTGTGTGTGTGTGTGTGTGTGTATAATGTATGCATTGAAATACTGTTAATCCATAGATACATTATACACTACTAGCGATGGATGTCGCCAATAATAGCATTAATATTGCTGATTGATTCTATGTGTGATTATTTCTTTGTATATAAATTATATTCTGCCTAATGTTTTATATTTATAAAAACTATCGATCCGCAGTATAAAAAAAAAATCCTATGAAAAAAAACTACTACTAAGACATTACACTATATTAATTGAACTATATACTTAGTTCATTAACTGAATACACTTGTAAAAATAGAATACGTGGATTTACCACATCACAAGAAAAGTTCAAATAAAATTCTCACTTAAAATTTTGGAAAACTTAGTGTTGCGTCTTTGCACGTTCCGAGATTGTACACAACCGTCAATAATAGCACATATTCAAAAAACATCTTTCGCTCGACAATTATTTTCTCTTCAAGTTTTTGATTTCATAAGGAAAAATTATGCCTGACGATGAATAAAGGATTATTCGAAAGTACTTGCATTTTAAAAACATATAAACTGGAAACAGCAGACAACAGTTTTATAAAAGAGGATCACGTCACTCTATGGATTAACAGTATTTTAATGCATACATTATACACTACTAGCGATGGATGTCTCCAATAATAACATTAATATTGCTGATTGATTCTATGTGTGATTATTTCTTTGTATATATATATATATATATATATATATATATATATATATATATATATATATGCACACTATTCCTAAAAGAACTCAATAATGTAAACCAAACACTAATTAACAATGGCTTCCCTACCCATCTTATAGAGCACCAAATTAGACTATTTCTCCCCCAAAGTAAATAACAACGACAGTGAAAATACAGTAAAAAATTACATTTGAATTTTAGACAGAAAATAAATACACATTAACTACACACATGATGAATATTCAATTAGAAATATTATAAAGAAATAATCACTATTTTCCCAATTGATTCGAATAAAAAAATCAAATACAGAAAATTGAAAAACAGCTAACATTATCCTCAAAAATAACAACACATCGTCAAAATGAAAGTTATAATGAACATTATGAGTTGTAATTCCTCCTAAGGAACTGCGTTTCTGATCAAACCGAATCAATAAATAATTATATCTGTCACACGACTACAGGCGTATCCTGACGCCTTACGTTGCACTTATCTGACTATAGCTCTATTAGAACCCATTTAAAACGCACACAGTCTGACCAGACTCCACCCAAAACATACTAGTAGAAAACACAAACATAATAACCTCATCCATCTGTAAAAAAAGATTATAAATAATGGAAGCCTTAATAATAAAGTAGAAAAAGGCAACAATTAATATTAACTACGAACTCGGCCATCATGTGCTGTATTCGGAAAATAAAACATCCTTATAACACTAAAAACATACACAGAACACACAGAGCCAATTGAAAAAGTAAAATCATCCTTGACAATTGATAAAAGTATAACAGAAAGTGCTTGGAATTCTAGAATTTTTTAGACAGTTTCTACATACTCTGAATTCAAAAAAGAAAACATTTGTTTGAACCCAAGAAAAATTAAATAAAAAGTTTAATTGTAGTACCTTGTCTATCGTTTTTAATGAAACATTCATAAATGCATGATTGCTGCCTAAATACATAATATATATATATATATATATATATATATATATATATATATATATATATATATATATATATTACAAAGACAAGCTGAAAAGCAACTTGTCAGAAGTCAATATACCACATAACACCCTTAGACTTAGAGCGGGTCGAATGGAGATCAACGTGTTTTAGTGGACTCAGCAATTTTCAATCAACTTTTCTGAATCATCTTCAAGATGCGAGAGCAAGATCTAAAATGTCAGCCAATCTAACAGTGATCTCATCTCACAATCCTCACACTTGCTCCATATGTAGCCTCCTTTGTAAATCAGTAGCGGGTCTTAAATGCCACTTAAGATTATCGCACAAAATTTCATAACTGAATCAATCATACATCGAAATCGACGGGAGAGTCCATTACATACATATATATATATATATATATATATATATATATATATATATATATATATATATATATATATATATATATATATATATCTGCAGGTAAAATATCCAAGTAAATTCTAATATGAAATATTAAAATTGATTGACAAAGACATCTCTGTGTATTTATCATAATAGAGTATATAGAAATAAATTACATAGAAGAGAAATTCAAAAATACAAGATTTGTATAGCTATTTCACCCCGCAAGAACTACCTTGCAGGATTTGTCAACACCAAGAGATAAGGAAATAAAATAAACAGGTAACTTAAAATTTTTAAACTTTAATGATTCAAGAATGGGGAAGAGAGAAAGATGAAAAAGTTAAAAAAGAAAAAATAGGAAAAAAAAAACGGTAAGGGAGAAAAATAATATCATTAAAGGCGCAGTAAATTGTCTAGAAAAAGCTTTAACACAGTTTCTAATCTTATCAAATTCTCCTTATAAAAACTAGATGTTAATATTTTAAAATATAGGTCTAGTGTATTTATCTGGTGTCTAAATCCTAACATTCCCTCCCGCTACCACCATGAAACGTATTACTTATGCCATCAAATAAGACCTTCATTTATTTCAAAAGGAATTATACTAAACAATTTAGCTATTATATATTATGTTGGAGTATGTTGTAATGTATAATCGTTTTCATGTGATTTTCAATAAACAATTTAAATTTACAAACGCTTTGTCTTTTAATTTGTGCCAAGCCGTATTATGGTGTTATATACATCTTTATCTATTTTTTGTTTTTATTAATTATGTTCTATCAAATGATCTTACAAATCTTATTCTTCGAGTAGACATTTTGTAAAAAATTTTTACACAGGTTTTACTTATGGAATATAGCAAAATAGCAAAAAACATGGCAAGTTTTGTTTATAGTGATATATAATTAGTAGAATTGTTTATTTTCCATTTAATGAATTTACGGCAAAATATATCAAATTTCTTTGCATTTATTCCTGAAATAGTAAAATCTTTAAGAGAATTTGATGGCAAAAACCTGTGTACATTTTTTCAGACGATATTTAAAACTAAATACTCAAAAAGTGGTAAAAGCTATGAATCTAATTCTTTGTGCCAGTACTTTGCACATCAAACCACAGGTTTCAAATTAAATGCAATGAAGATTTCCTAAAGGAAATGAAAACTTAACCTACACTTGGGCTAGCAATCTATTTTTTAATATATATAACCAACATATTTGTTTTTAAATCGGAATTACCCCAATTAAAGCAGTAATGCCCCTAAAACACAATGAGTTACAGATTGTTGAAGAATAAGGGACAGAAACTTTAATGATGAAATAGAAGACAGAACTCAATTAGACGGTAGATGGTAAGTGATATTGTATTTAAATTTTATCAGATTAAAGTTGGCTAGAAAGTATGGAAGCGGAAGGGTTAATTCTCCGAACGTAGATTGTTAACTATTTCTAAATAGGAAATGTCCAAGCGAGGTTTTAAAGATTAAGGTTCAAAAGGACATTAGAAAGAGATTTAAATTGCATTTGAATTTTTGCAGATTAAAAATGGCTGGAAAGCATGGAGCTGGGAGTTCGACAAGTGAGAAGTGTGAGGCAAGAAACTGTCAACATAGAATTTACGGCTACACATAACCTGGTTAACTTTAAAGTGACAAGAATTCGACGCCAGCCTAGTGCTTCGCTTAGATTTAAAAGGCGGAATCCAAACACACGGTTATTTTATAAAAAAGAAAATAAACATTAGACGAGTAAGTTGATAAAACCAAGCCTGAAGTAAAGAAAAAGAAAATATATTTACATAGATATGTTGAATGAAACTGAAAACAGATTTTGGAAAAATTATTTCATATTTGATTTTTTTCTTTGATAAATGAATTTTTACCATTTCTGATTTCCGTTGACCGTTCGAAGCTATTTGCCTCTGGCATTTGAAATTCTTTTTACCACTTATAATAAGAATCGTCGTTCTATACGCCTTTCTTTCTTTCATTCTTTCTTGTGTACATTTAGTTCTTTCTTTCTTTTTTTCAATAGAGTTTGTATTCTTTCTTTTGTCTACTATCTTTTTTCTGTATACTTCTTTACTTCTTTCTTTCTTTTATTCTAGTGCAGTTTTATTCTTTCTTTCTTCTTTTCCTTTTCAGCAGACTTTATTCTCTTTCTTCTGTCTGTTCGATTTTTCTGTCTACCTCGTTCTTTCTTTCTTTCTTTCTTTCTTTGAATATTATTTAGTTTTCTCTGTACATCATTCTTTTTTTCTTTCTTTTCCTTGTTACTGACTGTATTTTTCTTTCTTTTATTCTTTTCTTTCTTTTTTTGGTTCTTTATCTTTTTTCTTTGTTTCTTTCGTTCTTTCTTCGCAGTACCTTTTTCTTATGACGTTTCTATTGTTCTCTTTTTCTTTCCTTCCTTCCGTTCTCACTTCCTTGTTTCCTTCTTTCTATTTGTTTCTTTTAGGTGAAGTTTCTGTACTCGTTTCTTGTTTCTTTCTTTCTTTCTTTTTTTACTTTCTTTCGTCTTTCTTCTGTGTTCTTCTTTCTTCTCTCTTTCTTTTTTGCTTCTCAGTAACAGTTATATTCATTTTACAGTATTTTATTTTATCTTCCTTTTTTTCATTAATGATTCTTTCTTCCTTCTTTTCTGTCTTTCTTTCTTCTTTTTTTTTTACAATGAAGTTGCTCTTATTTTTTTATTTCTCTCTACTTCTCTCTTATTTTCTTTTTGTTTTTCTTTCTTTATTTCTTCTATAATAATATACTCTTTCTTTCTTATGCACACTTCTTTTTTCTTTTTCTTTTTCCTTCTCGTTAACGATTATATTGATTTTTCTCGTTACTAATTGTTTCTTTCTTTTTGCTTTTCCGTGGGACTTTTATTCTTTCTTTCTTTCTTTCTCTGTATTTCTTTCTTTGTTTCTTTCTTTGACAGTTCATTGGAAAAAAAACACTTGTTAATTGTTTATCATTGCCTATTGGAAAAAGTATCCATAACTGCCTAGTTCCGATCTACTTGTTATTTTTCTTTTAGTGTTTAGGCAAGCCCGGCACCATTACGCCTGGATATCCGCTTCAGGTGAAATCATGATTTTAAAATCCGTATTATTTTAAGATTTCTTTATAATTCTCTTTAATAAATTAATAACAAATATGTCCCTGCTGTATTTTTTGTCCTAGCGGCTGAATTTAAAATAACTTTCGCTAAACAATAAAAATTCTTTCTCGAATAACAGTTTCAGAAAGATGGCTTAGCCCCGACAAAGTATTCTAAGATTTCGTTTTTCGTTTTGACATTTCTTTGTATTTCTGTGTATATTCACCGATAAAGAAACATGATCATAAAACAGAACAATTATGGAAACCTTGTCTGTGATTCGTTCATATATTCCTATCTGTTATATCATATCAAAAATCCTAAAACCAACTCGCTTCATTCAGAATTACCATTGAAATGTCACTGAAAATTATCCAGCGACATTCAATGCATTAAAGACTAATTTTTTTTTTTAAATAAAGAATCAACGCAACAAGACCACTAAGATGCACGGGAATAGCGAGTGTAAAATAATATGATTATTTTTTCTCTTTCTTTCTTTTGAAAGAAAGAGAGAGAAAAATGACTGACATCGCCTAAAAATATTTTCAAAATTGTTGCAAAGAAACAAGATGGAAGAGATGTCCACCCAGAAGTGCGAGAGAAGAAAATCTTTAGCATAGAACTTACGGTTTAAACTGTAAAAAGATTAGATCTTGCCGTCAATCTAGTACTGCTCTTAAATTAATAATTTCTAGGTGCCATACAGGAAAGTAATATTATTATAAAAATACGACAATGTGGTACAAGGCCAAAACGGTGGGGATAGGTAACGGTTGATTTTTAATCTGTCTTATTTTCAACTTAGCTAGCCACTATCACTGACCCAAACATACTACGGTATTCCTTACACCAAAACAATTTATTCTTACTTACCATTCTTAGTGCAGCCACCATAATACCTCAAAATCTCTGTGCAGTCCTAAATAGTTACCATATGTACAATGTCATATGCCCTAGTCGACAAATGGGTTTATAAGGCGATCATACGCCGACCAGAAGATATATACATTATCACATATGTGGAGAGATACGGGCTATCTCTCCCAGATCATGACAATGGACAATTAGTAAACAAAAATATTTTAAAGAACACTGTTCGATTAGGATAATCGAACAGTAATCTTTTCCCAGGTTCGCTTCCGTTTCAACACGAATACTGATCCACAATTCAAGGATAAGGCGTAGTGAATTTTGATATAAGAATTTTAATATGTACATATATACAAAATATTAAAATAAAAGAAAAATATAAGCATGAGTAAAACATCCGACGACCAGATTTCAAGACTTTTTGTTGGGATACCAAAATATGCCTAAATCCAAGTGGATTCGACTGACCCCGAACGGATATAAAAAAAAAATCAGTATGAATAACTACGAATGCAGAAATCAACGCATAACCAAAAGAGATGGGATAGGATTTACATATTATTATTTTGACATGTGGAAAGGTGTTTGTAAAAACATAATATTTATGGATGCATGTGTATCTTTCTAACACGGGTCCAAAATATATAATTACTTATCTTTATATTCAGTTCTCTTTTTTTATCATTGTCCTTTCTTTTCTCTCTGACGTTTCCTCTTTTTTCTTTCCTTTTCTTTACACAAATACAATTTCACACATGGTCCGGCTGTAACAGAGATGTACACTTTCTTCCTCACACTGGTTTTCTTTTTTCTTTCTTTCTACTTCTGTATACAGTTCAGCTTGCAACAGAGATATATACTTTCTTCCCTCTGGTTTTCTCTTTTCTTTCTTTCTTCTTCTTTATACAATTCAGCTTGCAACAGAGATATATACTTTCTTCCTCTCTGGTTTTCTCCTTTCTTTCTTTCTTCTTCTTTATACAATTCAGCTTGCAACAGAGATATATACTTTCTTCCTCTCTGGTTTTCTCTTTTCTTTCTTTCTTCTTCTTTATACAATTCAGCTTGTAACAGAGATATATATAGTTTTTTCCTCTCTAGTTTTCTTTTTTATTTCTTCAAACGCAGGCTGTATTCTCAGCGTACAAATTTCCTTGCGTCTTCTCTGATAAATAACGCGATTTATCGTCTTCAATTTGGGGTTATCGAACAGAAATACATGTTCTTATATTTCTTGTCCGGAGTTGCCTGGGATGAATCGGACAAGTTCCATCATTATCAAATGAATCTCATCTTTCCGTTCATAAGTTATCAGCGCTTCGATTTCGATTCTTGCTCCTTCAAAGACAAGACAGCAACTGACTCCCAAGTAATTTTCTAACTCTCACGTGTCCTGCGTTTTGACGCGAATTCCAGCTTATATCGGTCCCCTGTCTAGCTTCTGTCTAGACATCTGTTGCTACGGGTAATTGGGTCAATCAACCTCTTGACTTGCTTTCCCAAAATGTCTCGAGACTCCCACGTGACCTCTTCTATTGTCAGGCGGAGATTAACTTTAATATATGCGTGTATGCGTGTTTGGGCTATCTGCGTCCGTCACAACAATTTATCTGTGGAGTCGGAATAAATGTAAAAACTTCATCAGAAAAATTACCAGGAATATATTTATAGAAAAGGCAAAGGAGAGCTACGTTATGGCGGTGGGAATGTGACTGAAGCCGAGGTGACAGGTCAGGAACTATAACATTGCTGATTTTTTTTTTGTTTTTAAAAAAATTATCTTGTCATCATATATATCTAATTACAACAATAGAAATGTTTTACTGGCAGGAACGCTAAATAATTGTATGTTTGTTTCATTCCATAACAAATTTAGAGAGCACATCTACCTGCCACCATTTTTTCCTGAGCTAATTTTAGAGCATGCGCATGCCTCAAAAGGTAATTCACTTGGCGTTTTCTTATTTTCTCGCTGTAACTGAACGAATTCGTTCTTGCCATTCGGCGAAAAATTAATGGCAGAATAATTACATTTCCCCCACCCCATATTTCGTTGCTGGAGCGAGGAAAAAAAATAAGTAAAAAGAAGGATTAACAAGAATAGATAGGACATATGCAAGACACTAACGATGGCGATTTTCATGATGATGACCTAATATTTGAAAAACAGTTCTATGTCAAAAGAATGTAACGTAAAGACAGACCAATGTATAAGAAACCCTTTATTTTGAAGAGTGTTTTAGAAAAAATTCACTCGCATCCGACAGATGTTTATTAAATAAAAACTCAGTCTGACACTTTAAAAATTAGCCTATATTGTCCGAAGCACAAAAGAGATCAAAGCATCAAAATGAAAAAAAAAAACACAGTTTCCATTTCCAACCTTGTGCAAATTAATTGAAACAAAACGAATACTTGTTATTATTTTTTTTGTGTGTATTTTTTTCCAATGAAACATAACTATTGAACATTTTAGTACTTCGTACGACCCTTCCAAGAAATCGTTCCTTGCAGATTGACCACAGATTCCCGATTGGATTTATATCAGGAGAATTTCCCGGTCAGTCTTTGATTTGTTCACTGGTAATGCTTGCTAATGTGTTCGTGAAATGTTACAATTTTCGTAGGCTTCTTTGGAGTAACGTCCATCGCAGACAACGGCCGTTGGAAATACATGCAGAGACAATTATCCATGCGCAACAAGTAAATATTACGATATTATACGAGTGTAGACCAGAGTAACTCCTGCAAGCGCTGTTAATGAGAATGGAGTCCTTTCCTACCAGTCGGGATACAGTAACTAAAAAACAGCCAATCCACTACCCTTAAAATGAAAAATTCTAGCTACTGATCAGCTCGATTACCGAAAAAGTTAAACAGCTAAATCATTAAGATCATGGAAGCTTTCTCTACGGCGTTTTCTTTATCTAGGTCACTTGTCATCAATTCCACTGCTTAAGAAAATAAAAAGGGGACGGCTACACAAATACATGTACCTATTAAAAATGAAGTTTATAAAATTTGAAAGAAATTCTGTCAGATAAAAGAATCCATTCAAAAACACTAGTTGAAGTCCAAACAAGAAAAATGATTTATTCTATGAATAGGTAATTCGAATTTTGTTCTGTCAGAGCGACCTCTTTAGCCGAAGTGGTAAAAGCACGTTCGGCTACAGAAAGGGTTTCACTGATGGCTAAAAAGTGCTACAGGTTAGAATTTTGTTCGTTGAACGACCTATTTTAATAGAACTTCTTGATAGAGCGCGGATTTTATTAAGCAAATAAAAAAGAGATAGATTAAATTATAGAAGGCAATAAGGTTAGAGTAATAAAAAAAATGCGATCAGATAAAAAAAAATCATATATATATATATATATATATATATATATATATATGTATATATATATATATATATATATATATTATTTTAAGATATTACATCGAAAACATATTAAAATCTATACATAACTGCAGTCATGTTTCGATGCATATCAATGTTGATATTTCATCTATAGGCATCGAAAGTGATGTGAATGTTTTTTTTGTTTTTTTTTCAGACACGGTTAGTACGTTAGGGACGTACGTATATGTGCTATTATTGAGTGTAAACCACGAGAACTTGTTGTTTGGTTTGGTTTATTTTGTTTTACGGCATATCAACCTCAATGGGTTATTTCATGCCGACAACATTTTTAGGATAGATTCATATGAATAGAGTATGTATTCTTTGGTTTAGATTGGTTTGGTTTATTTTGCTTAACGGCATATCAACCTCAATGGGTTATTTACTGTCGACAGCATTTTTAGGATAGATTCCTATGGATAGAATATGTTTTCTTTGGTTTAGATTGGTTTAGTTTATTTTGTTTTACGGCATATCAACCTCAATGGGTTATTTGATGCAATATATTTTATCAAAAAAAGGATTGCTTGTAATAGTTAACTATTTTCCCATAGCTGGGACCCTAATAGGTACTACCACCCCGCGTCAGGATGGTCCTGGGTACAGCAGCAATTAAGAGGTGGTTCTACGCTCCTCAAAGCCTCCTGATCAGAGTCCTTGCTGCTGGATGTAGTTTATCGTCTTACTCAGGACGCGGATGTAGTTCAACGTCTTACCCAGGACGCTACAACTTATTGTATATATATATATATATATATATATATATATATATATATATATAATATTTATTTAAAAATTATAACATATGTATGTTATGACATCACTACAAAAATATCCATTTTGTTTCAACAGTTCGGGTGCCTCGTCAAGTGATGATGTTGCAATTAATGTAAAGTGTTCAAAAAAATAACCATAATCCCCACTAGGGGAAAATTATTGCGTAAAATGTCATATCTGAAATGAAAATATGAAATTACAAGCATATTTTAATTCAAATAACTCGACAACGGACCATAGATATATAATTTATTAACGCTTTAAAATAAATAATAGATTTTCAGGGGCTTCTCTGTCAAAGGACAGAAGGGCAACTGAGAAAATCATACTGAGAGGTGCCCAGCCCTGGGAAACAGCTGCCCGAGGCCGCGCCCTCTTATGGCACAAGAGAGAGAGGGATCGGTGCTCGCACAGAGGCCAGCTCAACAGACAGTTGCGGAGGCTCTGGGCAATTTTTGTCCCTTGCCCGAGTGTACGCGCTCATAAAAAATAACTTTTGTCACATCTCGTCCTAGTGGGTGGAACAAGTATATACCGCGTAAAAATTCCTCCTTCGAGGAGTTTCTAACTCATTGATTATCATCTCTCAGTTGCGTCTCTGTCTTTGGGCAGAGAGCGCTCATGGTCTTCTCTGTCAAAGGATTTTAAAAATAAGTAATAGATTTTATAGGATAGACAATCTATAGACTTTTGTAATTCAAAATTAAAGTTACCCATATTAAGCCTGAATGAAAATATGCATCATGTTTAGAAATTAAGATAATTATTCATAGAAAAAACAGAGAAGATATGTATAAGCTTTTATATATTGTTCTTAGAAATGGGTAATTTTTTCGTTCGTATCAGAGCGATGGTAAAAGGTACGGAGTCACTTACAATGATAGAGTGGTGATGATAGGTTTAGTTGACAAGGGGGAAAGGTGTATTTGTAGCTAGACATACACACATTAGGCCATAATAGACAAACACATACATGTGATTGAATATATGAACACCCAAATACACGAACGACAAGTATATTCGTTAAGATTCAATCTTCCAACATAACTACAAAGACGACGAAAACTACCCCAATCTTGAGACATAATAATGGATACATATTTTTTTTAAATAATACATATATATATATATATATATATATATATATATATATATATATATATATATATATATATATATATATATATACTAGCAGTAGAGCCCGGCGTTGTAACAGTATCGACCATCATAAAGACTGAAAAATAAAATTGACAAACATTATTGTTTAAGGTTAACGGACACGCATGTCTTAATTAGTTTTTTTAAATTTTTTTTTAAATTTTTTTTAAATTTTTTTTTTTTTTTTACGAATTGGTCAAACCCAAACTCAAACACAAACATTGTTTTCAGTCGTTATGTGTCTCCCGATGAAATAGAAATTTATTATAAACAATTGTCTTGAAAATGGAATTTTTAAAGCATTCTGAATGTAAAGATTAAGAAAAAAGTGTATAAGACAATAAGAAACACTACCTGCCAAAAAAAAAAAAAAAGTTAAGTTTTGATGAAATCGGTAGAAAAATGTAGGAAATCCGATTCTATATATAAACGAACACACACACACACACACACACACACAAACAAACAACCTGTGTTTTATAATAAGTATAACTCGATATGAGTTGCCCTCCTTTCATTGTCGTGATGCCTCTTAATCGTGTTTTCAAATTGATTTCGTGCAAAAACAATTGTGTTTTTTCCAATTTTTGACGCTATTAGAACCACCTCAAGGTAATTTTACGTAGTCGTGTGAAGTTTTGCTGAAATCGGTTGAAAAATGTAGGAAATCCGATCCAATATATAAACGTACACACACACACAAACACACACACCATCTGCGTTTTACAATAACTGATATATATATATATATATATATATATATATATATATATATATATATATATATACATACATATATACATATATATATATATATATATATATATATATATATATATATATATACACACACAGTAATCCTACCTAGATTTCAGCTAAACGGATCTGCAGGATAAAGCTGGCTTACTTTAGGTTCGCTCTACTTACTGAGCACTTACGTAGTCCTTTACCATTTTTACTCATTTTACTTTATTTTTTCTTTGGACTTGGAGCTTAAAAACTTGACTATTGTTTTCGCCTTGTTTTAATGTTCTTGGTTCTTTCTTTTTCATTTGCCATTTTTATTCGGTACTGATTTTAAATAAGAATTAAGTATAAACGTCTAATGATTTTTTTCTTTCGGATTTGGCGGACATTTGGTCGATATTATTTTTCACCCATATTTTCTATGACTTACATAACATGATCCAATAGAGAAATAAATAAATCTTCACCAATAACATTGATTTATTTACTGCTGACTTTGATCCGTCTTAATGAAACACCCATATATATAATCCGTCTTAATGAAACAAGATTTATATATATATATATATATATATATATATATATATATATATATATATCATTGTATATTTTGTCAGGAATTGGACTTTTATTCAAGTCTCATTAAAACGACTGACTGCAATTAATGCGTATGTATATAATAATATGTACATATATATATATATATATATATATATATATATATATATATACATACATATATATATATCTTTCTAATTCCATATATATCTTTCTAATTCCATATATATATATATATATATATATATGGAATTAGAAAGAGTTTGTCGATTCACTATGCACACTCAAATGGTTTCAATTAGCATTGACAAATTTTCTATGCCTACGTCTTTGTCAGATGTAAATATTTTAACGCTCCAAATTCCTTTCGTGTTGAGGAAGTAGGAAGGACCATTCTCTTTTATGAAAATTAAAATATCAGCTTAAGGGGAGCGTTTTTTTTTTTTTGGTGTAATGGATGACATTTCTTTTTTGGAATAATTTCGATTTATAACTATTCTGATTTAAAATAAACTTTAACTTTTGTTATAAGCGTCCGGGCTAAAAAAAATATTTCCCTCCTTTGAAAAGTCAACACTATTTATTACACAAGATCTATTTTCTACTTATAGCACTGCTTTCATTGGAAACTTACAAATTGAATTTACTTCATATTTCTCTTAAGCTATGTATATTTTTATAGACATTTTAACAAACCATATTTTTTGCCGTATCAACGAAAAAGCTTGAAAAATAAACGTTTGTTATGCAAAAAATCATTTCCATCCTATCACAATATCTTCTGTGAAAGTATTTATTCATACAGGGCTTGAGTCGAATGGAAGAAACATTTAAAATTATTATTACGTTATTAAATAAATTCATTCGTTTCTCATAATTCATTTATTTATTATTTATTAAACGTTTTGGTGTATCATTCTTCTCTTTCATTGTTTACGACGTCGATACAAATGTCAGCTAAATGTTCAATGCCACAAAGATAGAAATCATTAGGTTTTGACTCGAAAAATGAATTATGGCATGTCTTAAATCCATATGTCGTTGACGGATCTCCTCTCAAATTGTTGGAAAGCGACTGAAATTGAAGCGACTAAATTAGAAAAATATCTAGGATATATACATTATTTCCATTATTCGGACTGTTATCATCATTTTCATTGGCATATTGACAACGTTTCGACCGTTGTACTCTCCTTCTCCAGGTGATTGGAATTTCGAACGGAACCATTTATTTCGTCCATCGATTGTTCTAGTTCCACGCGTCATGCCTCTTCCATATGTCTCAGTTATTTTCTTTTAACTCAACTTTCCAAGTTTGTTTGGTTCAACGCTGCTATAGGTCAGTAATGAACTCACAATTCTTTGGATTTAGTCCCTGTATCTAACCAACTTTTTTTCCACTGGGCCATGTCTTCTTGGGGACAGCTGTGTATGAATTTCTAGGAGGGTACAACGGCCGAAACGTTGTAAACATGAAAATGAAGATGAGAGTAACAGTCCGAATAATGTAAATAATCATAATACCTCATCACAGAGATATAGATAGATATATAGAGAGACATAGACGTAAAGGCCGGAGCGTACAAAGGCCGAAACGTTGTAAATACGAAAATGAAGATGAGTGTAACACTCCTAATAATGTAAATAACCATAATACCTCATCTTAGAGATATAGACAGATATATAGAGAGACATAGACATAAAGGTCAGAGAGTACAACGGCCGAAACGTTGTGAATATGGCAATGAAGATGAGAGAAACAGTCCTAATAATGTAAATAATCATAATACCTCGAACTTGCCCTTCTTGAAACGGGGGAGAAAAAAAAAACTCTTCTGTGCCATTCTGTTGGAAATGAAGTCATCTCCGTATACAGCACAAATATTTGGATCAGATTTCGCAGCTTTGTGACCTTAATTAAAAGAAAAGATTAGATGTTGAACATGCTCATACTTCAGTACCTGGTTCAGTTTGACATTCCAACCACCTGAAGAAGGCAGGAGCGTACAACGACCCAAACTTTGTAATAATTATGGCGACAAAGTTGAGAAAAATGTCCGAATAATGTAAATAATGCTCATACTTGTTTACTTGGCATTTCATCTCAAAGGCGTGTCTAATCTGAAATAAAATTTAAATGTCGTTAGACAACGGGATGACCAGAATTACTATGAAGCAAAAAACTTATACAAAGGACCATTCTACCTCGAGGGATAAAATAAAGAGTTCGATTCGAAATTCCAATCAAATATGTCGTCAATAACATGGAAACGCCGCCATAGCCGGTGAGAAAACTCTGAAAGAGCTAGGCTATCGAAGAAGAGTTGCAAGATTTCAGAGTTGCTTGATTTCAGAGGTTAACAGATACAGGTGTACGCAATGGGCGAGAGAATTCGAGAGCAATGATTATGAATTTTGACAGTCTGTAAATTGGTTAGATGAAATTAAATTCTGCCAATATTCAAATGTCAGACAGGTTTAAGTTTGGGAAAATCAGAATGAAATTGGAAAACTGAATGTCTGCAGGCGACCGTGAAATATGGAGGGTTTGCAGTAATGGTGTGGGGCGCTGACTGGTTTGGAGGGAAATCTAAGCCAATTTTTGTTGACGAGCGCATTAATGGTCCAAACTACTGTCAAATATTACAGAAAGGGCTACTCCCACTATATGAAAAAAATCAGATTGACGAGAATGTCTAACTTTTTCAAGAAGATAGAGTGCCATGTCATACGAGAAAAATAGCAAAGGTCTGAAAAGAATCGCAAGGCATGTGTAGCCTAAATTCCCGACATAGATCCAATAGAGCACCTTTGGAAGCAACTTAACGAAAAATTCGAGAGCGTCCAACCAAAATAAGGACAGTGGAAACTCATAAAGAAACATTGTTAAAGGTGTGGCAAAATATGGATCAGATGATTGTTGATAAGATGATCAAATCTATGAAAAATTGAACACAAGTACTGTAACTAGCAAATAAAGGATGTCCTCCATACTTGTTCCAAATACTGTTGCTGTATCTTGAGTAGGGATTAGGTAATTAAAATTTTGAAATTGGATGCAGTTTATCTCTCCAGGCTAAAAACTTTTCTAGGCCGCTGTACACATACACACACACACACACACACACACACTAACACACACACACACACACACACACACACACACACATATATATATATATATATATATATATATATATATATATATATATATATCATATGTGTGTGCGTTTTAAAATCAGGATAACTAATTCCGACTTTTTTTTTTAAATTTTTGACTACTAGAAACATTCATAAAAGTAGATTTCTTTACAAATATATCCGATAATGCATTCCGCCATTTACGGCATCAACTGATCCGAAGGTTGAAGTGAAAGTGAAAGTGAAAGAAAGAAATGTGTGTATGAGTAATTGTGTGGATGTTTAAATAATGAAATCTTAGTACATTTTCCCCAAGCTAGTGTTACTCATGTCTAATAAAAGAAATAAAATGAGTGACTTATTTTTTTACGCTCAGTTCGAGTCGAAAGATATATATATATATATATATATATATATATATATATATATGTATATATATGCGTGTGTGTGTATGTATGAGTGTGTATGCATATATATATATATATACATATATATATATATATATATATTATGCAAGCATCATTAAATATGACAAACACGGTGCTTTAATTAAGATTTTTTATATAAATTTTCATGAGATCTTATCATTTTTTTCTTTTCATTATATAAATTATATAAAAACTGTCCAAATGTTTTATTTTGCCAAGCGCTTTCGGCAGTACATTTAGCAATTTTCAATGATGAAATATATTTATTGTTAACTGGAAATGGATTGTTGTATGTATGTATTTAGTATTACTGAATGTTTTATGTTTTGAAACACTGTCGACATATTGCGTTCATGTTCATAGTTGATATTATTAAATGCTGTTTCTTTTAACGTGGACACAATATATTGACTGTTTGGAAAACAAAACATATTATAATACTAAATGTGACGTCGTCCCCTTGTCGCAGCGCCAACCGTGTCGTTCTATCCTGGTCTACCACGGCACCAACTGTGACGTCCTCGCCGCGGCGCCAGCCGTTCGCTCCTCGCTGCTCCGTTCGGGTGTCGCTGCTCCAAATGTGACGTTCTAACCTTTTGGTGATTCGGGTGGGAATCTGGTTAGATTTGATATCAGCCTCGTCGTTCCCAACTCGCTTCCAACGCCTGGTTACCGAAGTAACTACTTTGATTCCCAGTCTGCCTACCCACGTTGTGAATTGATCTTAGACAGACGAGATCAAACAGTGGTTGGGGCCGTACTGCAAACCGAGTTCAACGGGGGTGATACCACACAAATGTGCATAAAAGACAATAAAATGAAAACTCAAAAGTTCAAAGTATCAAAGAAAAAGGTAACAAACTTTATGTCTAGTTGTTCGATACATAGGACTGCATCTATCTCCCGACCCGTTCTATGGATTGTGACACGTCGTTTTCCGCTAGGCAAGTTTTAACACTTCAAGTCGTCTGCTCTCTAAGAAATTGGTGTTTCGGTGGGTCTTTGGACGAAAGTCAAAAGAAAAACTTATTTCGGTGATCTGGATCTAAGTCGCTCTTCAAAATAATTGTTCTTGGTTTGAAGATGGGTCCGAAATGTGCGTGAATCCTGGTCAGCTATCTGCGAGGCTTGCCTCAACCGGAGACTGACTCTGGGAACTGCTGGGACTCGACTCATTTCTGCTCGTTGTGGCTTCATTTATATGGGCACCGACCAAAACCGGGGTGAGTTTGTCGGCGCCGGGGGTTCCTCGATAATTCTAAATACATATCCACCTCTCTGGTTAGGAATTTTCACCTTTTTCCATTTTTGGGAACCTTTCCTCACTCCCACCTTCTCATCATACTTCAGAGGTACGTGAACTGCCCTCCCCACATCTTCGTGGCAACCTCTCTTACTCATCCTCCAGATGGGCGGCAACAGCCTCCCTCGTGCATCACGTGATCACCACTCGACCAATGATGTCTTAGTCGGGCATGGACGAATCTGCGGCTTTTTTTTTTCAGGAAGAAAAAAATATATCTTGCTTAAAAAAAAAAAAAATTATCTCTTCTCTTTCCCTTTTCTTCCCCTTAATGGTTTATCATTTCTCCAGCCGCGAACGGGACAATATGACAATGGCGGTCATAACTCTTGTTCTACACGTGGTTTACGTCAGGTATTTTATCG
Organism: Acanthosepion lycidas; assembly: GCA_963932145.1. Taxonomy (NCBI): domain Eukaryota; kingdom Metazoa; phylum Mollusca; class Cephalopoda; order Sepiida; family Sepiidae; genus Acanthosepion; species Acanthosepion lycidas. The sequence continues at coordinate 69,967,145 of OZ010610.1, read as the reverse complement.
CTAATTATCAGAATGTGTGGTCTTCTTAACACGGTCTCAAAAAGAAACATCTCCAAAGTTCCAGTCAGTCTGTCGCCTCGAAGAAAGAAAAAAAACACATTCATTTTCCTTCGGTACAAATTCCTGATAACAAAATTTTATTATCGCAGGCCAAGGATGTTCCGTCGGACGCTCGTGGGTGGTTTTTAATTTTTCATATCTGTCCAAGTCCTTTTAGTTGCCTGTTTTTCGTCACTTTTATCCATTGTCTCTTAGCTGTGTGTGTGTTCTTGCTTATCACTCACGATTCGGTTCTTAGCCTCTCCTTTTCTTCTTTTCTTTCTTTTCCCTTTCTGCCTCGTTAAATGGTGCCACAATATACATACATACAACAATCAATTTCTAGTTAACAGTTGACATATTTCATCCTTGAAAAGGACTAAATGTATAGCCAAAAGCGCTCGGAAAAATATAACGATCTCTCTGTCTGTGATTTTGTAGCGCCAGTCTATGGGTTTCGAAGAAGGATGGTCTTCGTTAAGGCATACAGGCCTCTCATTCTCTCGAAGCACCTTTTAACCATCGATCTGAGGAAGTCGTTGCATACGGGTTTTGTGGCACGCATGGCATCTAGAGGCTGGTCTGAAGGTCTTGTCACCCTTACAAAATAGTAATGAGAATAACAGTACAAGTAAATGAGTAATACAAATCACATGTTCTGGATTCAGTATATTCACTTTCATCGACGCTGTCATACATCGAGATCAGTATGAACACCATCATTTTCGTTTTAGGCCTCTGAAATTGAAAATATTATATTTCGGACCAACTTGCAAATTGGTTTTAAATCTGTGGAAATGTTTGCTCGTCTCAGCATCTGATTTTGATAGTTTGAACATTATATTTTAATTATTTACATTGTTTCAACTTTTGTCCTCATCTTCATTGCTATTAAAGTTCAGTTGGATTATATGGGATGATCCGAAAGTCTTGACACCCCTACCAAAAATGTATAGAACAACAAATAATACAGTAATACAAAACAAATATACTGGAGTCAGTTTATTTACTTTCATTGACGCTGTCATACATCGCAAAGGTCTGTATGGACATCATCATTTTCATTTCAGCCATCTGAAATAGAAAATTGTTATTTAATGGTGACAAGACTTATGGACCACTCTACAAATTGGTTTTAAATCTGTAGAAGTGTTTGCTCCTCACAGCATCTGATTTTGATATTTAGAACATTATATTTTAACTATATACATCGTTCGAACTTTTGTCCTCATCTTCATTGACAGTTGCAATATATATATATATAGGGTGGTCCGAAAGTCGTGTCACCTCCTACCAAAAAAAAAACAAAAAAACAAAGATAGTTTAGAACAGTATAACAACAAGTAATACAGTAATACAAAACAAATGTACTGGATTCAGTTTATTAACTTTTATTTGCGCTGTCATACACCGCGAAGGTCTGTATGAATATCTTCATTTTCGTGTCAGCCAAAAGAAATAGAAAATTACATTAGTTATGCGGTGACAAGACTTTCGGACCACACTGTATTTTTGAAGTTTCGATCTGACGAGACGATTTAAGAACATGACTCTAGATTTTAGGGTAATACTTTGGTTTGGTTGTAACTTCGCCTATCGCCCGGTTCACATCCCTCCCTGGTTTATCGAACAGGAATAGTGATTTATCCCTTGTTCCCTATTAAACATGGAGTTTCCAGTTCATTCTAAAGTCTATTCATTCTATTTTAATCCCAGTAGCTCTGCTTACATCTTAATGGCATTATCGCCTTGCTTGGAGAGAACTGATTAAGAATATAAAAAAGAATAGTACACTGGCAGGATAGAAAATGCGGCAAAAATATTTGAATGTGCGTAGGAACAGTGAAAATGCCTTCGAGAAACAAGGAAAGTATTAAGAAAAAAGTAGACGTTAGAAACAAAGAAAATAGTTTCGAACTGCTATGGAATATCTAATTTTGGTTATAGCAGGGAATTCTGGACAATTTGCTCAAAGATGAAGAAGAGTTTTGAAATCAGCGAGATATGATCGTACCGTCGAATATTAAGAATTATATGTGTATATCATGGGAAAAATTGGAAGTTCTAAAGAAAACAAGGAATACACACTAGCGTATACTTACAATCAGAAAGAGAAAGCTTAAATTTCTCGGAAACACGTTGAAGAAAAAGCAAACCTAGAGAATCCATATTCATATGGCATGTACATGACTAATGTTATCCTCTACCATTAAAAGAGCCAGATCAAGCGGAAAATGGAGAACAGAGGCTGCCCAGCATTCACGTTCCAGACCCAATAAAGTCCAAAAGTATCTCCGTGTCCTTGTGGGTGATGAAATATTTTCCACCCTACAACCCGTTTCCTCACAGACGAGAAGTTGCAAGCCTCTCGCTGCTCTATCGCTACTTCCATGGTAAGTTGAACATTTTCCATGGAAGTACATTCCTTAGTTCCACCTCCACGGATAACACTCGGCATGCCACGCCCATTGTAGCAAACCACCCACATTTTCTTCGTATGCTATTAGTGAGATGTAAGTAACTCTTGAGCAGCTTCTTCCTAGGAACTTTTGCTTTGTGTAACCGACTCCCAAGCTGATGCTTCTCCGGTTACTGCAGTCTTAATATTTTCAAGTGTATGATCAACAGTTATCTTCTCCACATATCAGCATAAATTGTGCCTTCTAATCTATAGCACTCTGACTCAAGTGGCTCTTGGGCCTCGTAAAAATTAGAAAACAAGGTGAAACGTTAAGTCACCTTCGATAATGAATCTTTTGGTGAGTAGATGGTTGGACAATGTAGGAGTGATAAAGGACTAAACGTTAAGACATAGCTGCCAAGTATCCGATCAATCCCTACTGCAGGCCCCTGCGCAGGCACATTTTTTTTTCAGCGCGAGACTTAGTCACAGTTTCTGGGAGAGAGTGAATTTTCTGGCGTGATCAGTAGCCTGCACAAGGCCAGTATTCCCAAGTCTTCAGTCACGAAGTCTTGCGACTAGCTCAACCGTAGATGGATGCCAATATCGTTCCGTTTACCTAATTTCATTCAACCCGTGGTATGATTTTCAGGCATTTTCCATGGCTGCCGCACGCTGGCATCGCGTCTACAGGCCGAGAGCATCAGAAAGTCGCTTTCCTGCCAAATGGTCTATAGTGGGATTCCAATCCGGCTTCCCATGGTTGAAATTCGAGCGTTCTAAATACTCGACCAATGATAAAACGTGACTAATAGTCAGAAAAGATAGAAAGTTGTGGAAAGCCCTAATAAAACAAGAAGATGCCTAGTTAATAATTGCAGTCGATTGATTTCGTTTGTTCAACACTCAAAGATCCCACCAGTTTTTAATATAGAAACTATGCTGAGAGAACCGTAGTCTCAGTTTCTAAGAGAAAGAGCCATATAAACAGTCTGATACTTCCGTCTACTCAATTTCACTATGGTAGGGCTTTAGGTCACTTTGCAAAGGAACCGTACACTTGGATTGTTTCCACATGCTTAGACATCTCAAGAAGTTATCTTCCTCGAAAAGCGAAAGTTCTAAAAACTCAGACCGTCCTGGGTATGACGATGTACTACATCTGCGTTCTGGGTAAGACGATAAACTACGTCTAACAGCAAGGCCTCTGATCGGGAGGTTTTCAGGAGCACAGAGTCACCTCTTACTTGTTGGTGTTTCCAGGTGTACCCTGACCCGGTATAAAAGTATAAAAATAGGTTTTAATACATTTTTGGAAAACAAAATATATTTCCAGCAATAAACATCTTGTCGCCATTAAATAACCCATTGAGGTTGATACAAAACAAAACAAACACACAAACAAATCTAACTACTCAGTCCATGACGAAATGTTAATAAAAGCCCGACATGAGCTCTAGAAAGCTCTGACACCGCATAGAAGAAGATGCTTTGCCAATAATTGCATTCATTTGCTTTGGTTTCTGAACTCTAAATATTTTCTTTATTATTTTCTGACTAATTTTCTGTATTATTTCCTGCAATCTCTTGCTGTTTACTTAAATGATAGAACAATCTTTCGAGCGAAAACATTCTGATAAATAGACAACAATAAAACGAAAGATGTTAGTCAAAATTTAATAATGAAAATATTTAATCTCAGTATTCAAACAAGTTCAGATTTTTAATTTGTGTTCATCTCATTTTCACCGCGGCTATATTAAAATCCTCTGCAATATTTATGAAGCTAATCAATTAAGTTTTGTCTCTGTCCTCTAGTAAATTAGTAATTGGTGTCGTTTAAACACGGAACACTTGCTGATTAGAAATCAAACTAGAAAAAGACTTAATTACTTATCTGCTAATTGATTCCGGGCTGATCTCAATCTTTTTAGAAATTAACTACTTCAGTCAGTAAGAGTTGCCTTAGTATGGGATAATTAATTGTTAGAAAGCAAGTCTTGTTAACCATTACCAATGAGCAAGGATTTAAATCCTCATTGGTACCTCAGTAATTCTAACCTTGTAGATTAAGGATCGTAATATAACACAAACGTTTTAATGAAAAATAAATGCAAAATTCATTTGAAGGGAGCCATGACTCTTGGCTGAATATTTTACCTTTCACATAAAAGAGTAGATCAGGATAAATTACAGATTGCTATTTATTTTATATGCTGTATCTTTTAAGACGTTAGTGGTCATGGTTCTCCACCATTTCTTGTCTTTTGTAGCTCTTAAAAATATTTTCTTTTTAGTTATCTATACTAAAATCTTTTCTGCCATCCATTTACACAAATCTGCCAGGGAAGTTATACATTGTTTGCTCGGTCCTCTGACTATCAACTTTTCCAAACAAAGTTCATTTAAAGCGGTCATGGCTCTCCACCATTTCTTGTCTTTTGTAGCACAATAAATATTCCCTTTTTAGTTATCCATCCTAAAATCTGTTCTGCCATCCATTTACATAAACCTGCCAGGGAAGTTATACATTGTTTGCTCGGTCTTCTGAGTATCAACTTTTCCAAACAAAGTTCATTTGAAGCGCTCATGGCTCTCCACAATTTCCTGTCTTTTTTAGCTCTTGACAAATATTTCCTTTTTAGTTATCTATCCTAAAATCTGTCCTGCAATCTATTTATATAAGGTTACCAGGAAAGTTATACATTGTTTACTCTGTCCTCTCAATATGAATTTTTCCAAACAAAGTTCATTTGAAGGGATCCTGACTGCAGAGTCAGTGCGTACTACACCCAATTTCCCCAACGGATGAGGGAGGAGCTTATTGATGGCCCCGGGCAGTGCTTTGCTATCTTATCAAACTTTTCAGTTTCCTACCGAAATTTATATACGTTGCAAATTAAACTAAGTACAACTGACTATTAAAGGATGGAAGTTTTGACAGCACTCTTGGGTATGTTTTCGTCCACGTCTGTGTAATTTGAAAAAAAAAACGATATAAAATTCACTATTTTTTATCTATAATGTTTAATTTGTTAAAATTATTCGAAAATAAAAATTTCAAGTTGATGTTAAAAATTGCCATGGGATTTGGGTGAGTGCTTGCGTGCTTATGTGTGTGGGGGAAACTTTCTAATCTGTGTTGTTATTATTAGAATGTTTCTGGCATTGGGACATTTGAGCTTCTTCAGGTGTGTGTTGATATGGTTAGCCTTCTGGCAATTTCGAAACAAAAACAATTTTTTTAATCTTTAAGGGTATAATTTTTTGTTGCCGCTTTTCATCTCTAGGGATAACTTGTCATGTACTTATTTACTACTGATCACTTATTTTTCGTTCTGCTTCCACTGTGTATAAGTCTGTAGATGCGAGTTCAATTCCTGGGCAGGGCAGAACAGATTAGTTTTAGGTTAAGTGGCCTCTCGGACCAACCCTCTTTCTGATTTACATAAATGATCTACCTACGGATATACAACGACCATTTGTAAAACTCAATGTTAATCTATCTGTATTTCTGAGATAACATATTTACACTATTAACATTAATCGGACCGTTCTCCTAATCTTCGTTGTCATATTCACGACGTTTCGGCCGTTGTACGATCCGTCCCTCTTCAGCATGTGTCTATATTTCTGAGATGAGGTGATTTAATTAATTACACTATTTACATTGTTCCGACTGTTATCCTCATCTTCTTTGCCATATTCACGAAGTTTCGGCTGTTGTACTCTCCAGTCGTCTACATTTCTGAGATGAGGTATTGTAATTATTTACACTATTTACTTTGTTCGGACTGTTGTCCTAGTCTTCGTTGTCATATTCACGACGTTTCGGCCGTTGTACGCTCCAGCCTTCTTCAGCATATGTCTATAATTCTGGGGATGAGGTATTGTAATTATTTACACTATATTGTTCGGACTGTCGTGCTCATTTTTGTTGAAATATTCACGACGTTTCGGCCGTTGTACGCTCCGGATTCTTCAGGATCTGTTTATATTTCTGAGATGATGTATTGTAATTATTTACATTATTTATATTGTTCGGACCGTTGTCCTCATCTTCATTGTCATATTCATGACGTTTCGGCCGTTGTACGCGCCGGCCTACTTTATATGGCCCAGTGTATGAAAGCTGTGGATGAATCTAGTGTCTTATCCCAAAGAACTGTGAGTTCAATACCTGCTTATTTATCAGGTGGACAAAAACTTATAGAGCTAAGTTAAAGGGAGATAACTGATGCTGTAACATCCAAAAGAGTTTAACTGCTCAGTAGAAATTAAATGAACTAAAGACTTCAGGGCGAAATTTGTTAAAAAAAAACATTTAAAATATGGCAAACCTTCACAAGACGGGAAAGTCGTTCAGACCTTACGTAAATTAATGAACAGATTAGAAAAATGCAGGGCACCTTGAATTTTTAGATGAATCATTTCAATCCTGCAGATGGTTTGGGTGATTTTGTTTAGCGGTATATCAAAACCTTTATGGGTCATTTAATGCTGAATTATAAAGTTGAAAAAAATATTCACCTATATATCCATGTATAATAATATATAGACACACACACACACAGACACACATATATATATATATATATATATATATATATATATATATATATATATATATATATATGTATAAGGTGATGCACTTTCCTGTATGAGGATCCGACAACCTCATTCAGTTTTTATGTTTATGTCGTATGTGATTGATATAATGGAATATGATTGGCTGGTGTCCGTCATAAACACCGACGGACGTGTAGGAGAGTCAAGAGCCTTAGTCTGAGAGCTAAGTCTATAACGACGCCCATTGGACTACGCCATTGATCTACACTTCTTACCTGCGACTACGACGCGTACCAGTCGATTACTGCTACTGTATTATACTTGGTTATAGTAGCCAAAATCACTTAGATACTTCATTCAAATATATCCCTTTCCGGGATCTATCAGTGATACTTCAGTTCCGCTTGTGACTGCATACAGGTCCCCATATTGTGCAACAGCGAGGATCTCAAGATTAGAAACAGAAATATTTCCTGACGCTTCTTGCCGTGGTCTTTCGTCTCTTAGCCGATGAATAAAACTGCTTTCGAAATTTCTTGCACAACTCTGCCAGAAATACATCCAGTTCATCCTATCCAGGCAACTAGCTGGAAGGAGGCACGTTGAGTGCTGAGAGGTTCCTCTTTAGCCTGTCTTTATATTCGAGTGACGGCCGTCCAACAGTCATTTGTCAACTGTCAGGCTGGCTATATATGAGGACCTTAGGTATTCTATCGACAATCATCCTAGCAACATTAGCACTCCAGCTAATTTGAGAATGCATCAGGAAAGTCTCAATTCCACCAACAATGCTGCATTTTGCGATATATATATATATATATATATATATATATATATATATATATATATATATATATATATGAAGAAATATACTCTTAAGGTGTGTTGTATTTATGGGATAAATTGCTCAATATCAGAGATAGACCGTGTGAAAATATAAAAGTGTACATTGAAGTCAACATTTAGAACCTCTAAGTGTTGACTTCAATGTTCACTTTTATATATATATACACACACAGACATACACACACACACACACATATATATATATATATATATATATATATATAGAGAGAGAGAGAGAGGGAGGGAGGAGAGGGGAGGAGAGGAAGCACGGTGGAGTAGTCGGTAGCGTCTCGGATTGAGGAATCGGAGAGCCGAGATCGACTTCCAGTCGAATCCATTACTCCTGGGAAAGATATTAATCCCTCCAGCTATGGGTAAATACCAGGACAGACTGTGTCCCTAGCCTTGGATAACAACTGGTCTAGAAGAAGGACAACTCTGAATTCAAAATTGACCACTAATATTATCAATATATATATATATATATATATATATATATATATATATATATATATATATATATATATATATATATATATTGAGTGATTTTAAGAGACGCTTGAACAAGGAAATATCTCCGAAAGTACAGAGCTTTATCAGTCCAAAGTAACGCTACGAATAAAATAAAATATTAAAAAGCCAGCAATATACATCTTTAACTTAAATGCCGTTGCATTTGTTTTGTTTTTCGTTATAACTTGTTTCAAAGTCTATGGAAATATTTTTTATTTTCTCCAGAAATCGTAACAGCCATTGATTGTCAGGTTGACGGCACATATATATTTCGTGAAAGAAAGTAGTTTGTGGAGTTTATTAGATTTTACTAAATGAGTGGAGGATTTTGATGGTGGCGCGAAAATGATGTACTTCTAAGCTATATTTTCTTCATCTCTTTTTTTATTTTAGTAAAAAAACGTCTGAGTATTGGTGAGGGATGTGGGGTGCCAAGTAAAATGCTGATTATCGTGATCTTTTTTAAGGATTTTCTTTGTATAATGACCAAATAGGAAATGAGTGAACGGGTAAAGGGCGGGTGCGGAGGGATAAATAGCAAAAGCTTAATGAAGGGGTAGATAAGAAAACTGCGGGAAAGTCTACGGGAGTGAACGAAACAAATGATGTGGAATGGCTGAATGCGAGACCGGAAAGGTTTCAGTAGCAGGAGAAGTTATAGTGGTGATGGTGGTGGTAATAGAAGGAGGAAGAGGAAGAGGAGGATGGAAAAAAGAAGGAGGAAGAGGAGGAAGATGGCAAGAAGGAGGGGGAGCGGGAGGATGGAAAGAAGGAGGAGGAGGATGGAAAGAAGAACAAGAAGAAAAAAAAAGAAGTAGTAAAAGAAGAAGAAGAAAAAAGAAGAAGACCCACAACATTGGCAACAACAACAACGCCAATGAAGGTGACAATGAGTAGTCGGAGTAATATGCGGAGATGAAAACAAACAAAAGAGGAAGAAGAAAAAGAGTAAGAGGATGATAAGGGAAGAAGAAGAAGAAGAAGAAGCAGAAGAAGAAGAAGAAGAAGAAGAAGAAGATACAAGAGCAAGAAGGAGTTTGAGGAAGAAGACAAGAATTATTAAGGGAAAAAAGTGGAAATGAAGAAGAAAAAGAACAAAAATTATGACAATAATGAGGAGGAAGAGGATGATTACAGAAGAAGAAGAAGAGTTAAAGAATGAATTTTATAAATGACGGAAAATTAAAAGTGAAAGAAATATAAAAATTAAAGGATAAGAATGAAAATTTGATCTAAGCTGAGTCTCATTTGAAAAAGGAAAAATATACGATAAAGAATAAGAAAAAAAAAAAGAAAGATTGAAGAAAAAATGGGGATGAGGTGTAGCTGAAGGAGAAAGAAAAAATGAAAAAAAAAATAAGGGAAAAGAATAATAATGAAAAATTGAAGAAGAAGACGAAAAGAATGAGGAAAAAAAGAAGAATGATGCGTAGCTGAAGGAGAATGAAAAAAGAAAGAAAAAAATGAATAATGAATAATTAAAGAAGAAGGAAAGACTGAGGAAAAGAAAAAAAAGAAGAATGATTTAAGGAAAAGTGAAGAATGAAGCGCAGATGAAAGAGAATGAAAATTTGAAGAAGAATAAAAATGAAGTAAAGAAGTAGGAAAGAAAAATCAGACAACGAAGTAGAATTCAAGAAATGTGTATAATAAAAAAAGAAAAAATTAAATGACTAGAAGAAAAAAATCAAAGAAAAAACAAAGACGTAGAGAGAAAGACTAAACAAATGAAGAAAATGTAGGGACAAGATTTTCTCTGAAAAAGCAACGCAAAAAAACATATGACGATGAGAAAAATGAAAGCCAATGTCGATGAGTGAAGAATTGGATAAAAACAAACCAAAAAACACATTGCAAAAGAAAAAAAAATAGGTAAAAAAATATTAGCAACTATACAAATATGGAAAACGAAACCAAGCAACCAACCAAAAGCCACACGTAAATAAACCAAAAAAAAAAATAATTACAAATAAGAAACAAATAAAGAATTCTTGCAAATTGAAAAGTTAGCCTTTTCTGAAAATCAGAAGCAACATTTATCTCAGGCGAAAGAGACGTTAATCCTATAATATTTTTCACAGGATTCTAGCTTTTTCGCCTATTAGCAAGTTTCCTGATAACAAGGCAGTCTATCAATTGTTTTTCTGTGTTTTTTTTTTTTTTCTAGTTTAAAAAAAATGTTTATTTTGTTATTTTTAAAGCAAAAACAACCAAATATTTCCAAAAGCAACAAATATGAAAGACGAAGAAAAAAATACTACTACTACTATTACTACTTAAACCTCTCTTTTTCTCCTGCTATTCTACCTTTCTTTCTGTCTTTCTTTCTTTCTTTCTTTCTTGCTTCATACCGCCCGCAATACAAAATGGCGATGTATAATCGTTGAACATGACCAAACCTAAGTTAATCTGTCCGCGTATACACAATTTTTTTGTGTTTCTGATAAGACAGTAAAAAGAGAGGGGAAATGAAGGAGATGGTGTGTAAAAAAAAGGGGTTTTAGAGCGATGTTTGTTTTAAGACGTTTATCAGCTGTGTTTCGACCAGTATTTCCAGAAAAAGAAGATGATCAAAATAATAACGAAGAATAACTTATCTTTTTTATTCTGTGTTCCATTTCATTGCATTTTGCGTCAGTTCCAAATAATCTAAAACATACTCCATCTTACATAACGGATGGTCACCCGGATATGATACGAAATAGGGAAGGAATATCTTCTTTATTTAGCGTGTCCCCTCAAGTCCTAGGTGGTCATGTCTCTCCACAATGTCCTGTCCTTCTTACCTAAACCATATTCCACCATCCATTTACTGAAGTACATTCTGTCATGCGTTGTTTTCCCCTGTCGCTCTTGCATTCAATCTGCCATGTAGGTATCAGATTTTACAAGACGTCTTTCCTCATTTCGGTACAGGGTATGTCCTTTTGTCGAACTACATGCTTCAAATTCATCTTTTAAGGGATTGTCCAGCATTCAGTACTATATAAGAGGATAGATATCACGTAAGAGTTCAGTACTCTTTTCTTTGTTTCTAATGAAAATGTCTGTCTCGTAATACTCTGCTTAGCTTTTAGAAAGGATCTTTGGCCATCCTAATGCGTCTTTGGATCTCAGTGTCACACTTTCCGTTCTCTAAGATATAAAAAGGTTCAGCAATCACCGCCATATGGGAGGACAGATATCATGGAACAGTTTAGTAATCTGTTCTTTGTTTCTAACAAAGTCTTTTCGGGGTATTTTTTTTTTTTTTTTAATATTCTGTTTACCATTTGAAATGCAACTTTGGCTATAGAAATGCACCTCTGTTAAAACATATCCAAGATATTGGAATTTTGTATCTTGCTTGATTTGTAATCTTCATTTTGGGCTCAGGCTTTTGCTGACATGCATTCTGTCTTCTTGTAGTTCATACTTAGTTCTTTCTTCTAGCTTTCCATCGCAGTTTTTGTAGTTTTCTTTCCGTGTCTGCTATCAACACTGTGTCATCTAGTATATCTTATTTTGTTAATATTATGGTCACCAAAATATTACAAGTTTTTTTTCTCTATACCATTATATATACCATTCAGTATTTACTCTCGACTCTCCCGTCGTATTCGACGTATGGCGGTCAAGCAGTCAGTTCCTAGGAACCGACTACTCGAGACGAGCACGTGATTTGATTACAGTGGTGAAGGTTTTGTGCAGAACCAATCTAACTGTTTGAAGGGACGAATAAGTGCACAAGGACCCCAAACAACCCTCCAAAGGTTTTGAATTCAGGGTTGTTCTTCTCATATACATCCAAGGCTATAGAGCTGGAGGGAGAAGAGGGTTCATACATTTCCCAATGGTAATAGCATGTAAAGGATTCGACTGGAATTCGAACTCGGCTCTCCAACCCGCTATCCATTACTCCACCATGTTTCAGTATATATATATATATATATATATATATATATATATATATATATATATATATATATATATATATATATATATATATATATATATATATATATATATATATATTATCATCCACAGACAGACTGTTTCACTGTATCACAGCTCATCAGTGTGAGAGACGTCTGGTTGCCTCTAGCTAGGATCAAATATATATATATATATATATATATATATATATATATATATATATATATATATTCATGAATTTAAACGTTATTTTTAGTAGATTCTCCTATTTGAGTAGAGGATCTGTTTATTAAACAGTATATTTATTTATTTTTCGTCTACGGGTTCGAGAGAAGTTATTAAGAAATTATTGCAGAAGATTTTTCTAATATCGAAACCATTAAACGAAAATAAATATATTTTTTAAATAAACAGTCTATTCAAATACGAGCATCCATAAAAATTTGTCGGATTAATATAGACAAATCATACACACTCACAAATACATATATATGTATATACATATATATATATATATATATATATATATATATATATATATATATATATATATATATATATATATATATACTCAAATTTAATTATATGATCAAATTAAAAATTCCAAAATTCTCTTGAAGATGAAACAGAACTAATAGTTTTAAGTTAATTATATACTTAAATTTGAAGATTTTAGCTCTGGTTTTTGAAACATGGTAATTCCTGTGGAGCGAAGAAACCATATTTTAAATCAGTTAACTTATAATATTTATGCTCTATAAATTTCCTTTCTTTTTATTATAATATATATATATATATATATATATATATATATATATATATATATATATATATTCATCCACGGACAGACTGTTACACAGTGTGACTAGACATCCGATTGCATCAAGCCGGGATCTAGACCCGACTGATTAGTATCAGTTGAAGATTTTACCCCTCAGCCATTATCTTAATAAAAATAAATTTTAAAATATGAGAAATTCAGCGTTGCCACATCTTCAGTCTTAGTATATAACAGCAACAGAAACTCGCGTTTTTATATCTCCCCCTCCTAGACATATATAATTCTATCCATAAAAACATAACTTTAGTTCAATGAAGTCTTTCTAGTGTGAGTGAATATGAGAAAAAGAAAGAAAAAAAAAACATTATTAGGAAGGGAGAGAGAAATAAAAGAAGAGGTATAAATAAAACGGAAGATGACGATTGACATTGCATTTAAATTTTTGAAAATCAAAGTTGATTAGAAAGCAAGAAGCCATTAGAGTATTCCAATGAGCGAGAAGTACAAGAGAAGAATCTTTTAGCATAGAACTTACGGTTATATCTAGCTATTTGAATTATAAAATGATGAGACCTAACTTCCAACGTAATATTTTTCATATGTTCATAAAATCTAAATAACAGAGGATAGTTTATCAGAACAATAACCGGGAAAGTATTTAAAGAAAAGGCACAATGAATGTCAGGGAGATGTGACACAAGGTCGGATTAATGTGGGGACCCAAGCGCGTGCACCCGGGCAGGGTCAAAAATTCCCCTCAGCCCCCGCAACCGTCGGTTGCGCTGGCCTCGGCACAAGCACCGATCCTTCCCTCTTGTGCAATGGGAGGGCGCGGCCTCAGGCAGCTGTTCCCCAGGGCTGGGCACCTCTTCAGTATAATTTTCCTCAGTTGCCCCTCTGTCCTTTGACAGAGAAGGCCCTGAGCGCACTCTGTCCAAGGACAGAGACACAACTGAGAGATAAATAAAGAGTATAAATTAAGTATAGTATTTTACGCGGTATTTACTTGACCACCCACCACGAGATAAGGTTGTGACACAAGGTCGGTTTAATGTGGGGAGCCCGAGCGCGTGCACCCGGGCTAGGAACAAAAATTTCCCTCAGCCCCCGCAACCGTCGGTTGCGCTGGCTTCAGTGGGTGCACCGATCCTTCTCTTTAGTGCAATGAGAAGGCGCGGCCTCGGGCAGCTGTTCCCCGGGGCTAGGCACCTCTCAGTATAACTTTCCTCAGTTGTCACCCCTGAGATGTAACTGAGAGATGATTAATAAGGTGCATAAATTACTTATAAATAAAGCTCAATATATTAATTTTTTTTTAAAAATGTGTACTTCAGTTAACTGTTACTTTAAAGATAGAAGCTAGATTATGTATGTTAGTACAATTACTGAAGGCCTGAATGATCTTTTTCCTCTTACCATTGCACAGATGGGAAGACATAGTGGTGTTGACACAAAACGATAGTAACCTGTTCTCTTTCTAACTGAATAACTGAAAGTGATTTCAATGATTATTATGACATATGTTATCAAGATGGCTACTGAAGGCCTGAATGATCTTTTTCCTCTCACCATGGCTCAGATGGGAAGACATAGTGGGACTGACATAGAACGATTTTACCCTGTTCTCTTTCTAACTGAATAACTCAAAATGATTTCAGTGATTATTATGACATATGTTATCAAGGTGGTTACTGAAGGCCTGAATGATCTTTTTCCTCTCACCATTGCTCAGATGGTAAGACATAGTGGCGTTGACACAAAACGATTTTAACCTATTCTTTCTAATTGAATAACTCAAAGTGATTTCAGTGATGATTATTTCATATGTTATCAAGATATTTACTGAAGGCCTGAATGATCTTTTTCCTCTCACCATTACTCAGATGGGAAGACATAGTGGCGTTGACACAAAACGATTTTAACCTGTTCTCTTTCTAACTGAATAATTCAAAGTGATTTCAGTGATTATTATGACGCATGTTATCAAGATGGTTAAACGTCTTTTCTGAAAATCTGGAAAATGAACTCAGTATAGTGTTTTTTTTTTTTTTAATATTAAACATTTTGTGGGATCGGCAATTTTGCCGTTACACGATTTAAACAATTTTGCTGTTACATCCGGTATATATATATATATATATATATATATATATATATATTTAGGTTGCGGTAAAAATATCTCCCATATATCTCTCCCAGAAATTCTTTCCTCATAATGGTATTACATTAGATAGACGCTGTTGCCACTAATGTCTTAACCTTATATGGGGGGTATTCCTGCTGCCCCTCGTATGTGTGACATTAGACATATTTTAGAGAATGTCATCTAGGATCGAATGTCAGCATGGTCGATTTTTTCAAAATGTCAGCTTCCTGACAATATTAACCTGGGGTGAGCATCCTATGGTACGAAATCATTCGATGGATTTTTTGTGCAGTTACGAAATCAGAAATTATACTTATCAAAAATTTTGGTGATGGATCCGCTCCACCCAATTGTTCATTCGTTGCAGTATGCAGTTTGCCCCCTAGATGTCGTATAAAGTGCTGTTTACTGTGCAGGGGTCGAACAAAGACTAGTAACTGCCTGAGACAGCTTTTACCTAACCTGAGGCCAAGTAGAGTGTTTGTTAGAGTGAATATGGGTCAGCCATTTTCTGGTTGAGGTTCATATTTAAATTTCAATTTCGTAAATTTTAGGGATTATTTTTCTGATTATGAATGCAATCGGGCACATTTTTATTCAATTGCAAATCAGTATGATGGCGTTTGTGCATGGGGGGTATTTCTGGCTGGGCAACATGAAAGCGAGGTTATTCTCTAGAGAGGATTTATTAATCAACTTTAAAAGGCATTCCAAATCCACGTACTTTGATTCAAAGAACGGCTTATCTTTGCGTCCTTGCTTAATTAAGTAAAAAGAAATTTAAAAAAATAGATTCTTTGATGTTTGCTTTTAATCAAATATGCCTCAATTGATTACTATCTCTCTCTCTCTACATATATATATTATATATATATATATACATAATTATTTATTTAAAAATATAATTCCAACTCTTTAAACAAATAATTTTATTTATGCTCTACTTTTGTATCGAGCACTATTTTTTAAAAATAATAACAACAATACTAAAGAACTTTGGATTATTTACCTAACGAGTTCTTTCCTATATATTTTCACACACACACACACACACACACACACACATATATATATATATATATATATATATATATATATATATATATATATATATATCCGATGCGATGAGAACGAAAGTAATATAAAAATTCCAAGGTTCAGAGCATTAATCCAAAAGAGGGCTCCATACTGATAGTAGAGCGATAATTAGTTATTAGTTAGTGTTATCATATAGAAAAAAACATTTTACTCACTACAAAGATGCAACTTGGTTTCTGTGCATTTCAACTGCACTTCGACGGGTGAGAATCGAAAATGGTTATGAACAACCTACAACCAGGATTGTTCCATAACCATTTTCGATTCTCAACCGTCGAAGTGCTGTTGAAATGTACTGAAACCAAGTTGTATCTTTGTAGTGAGTAAAATGGTTTTGTCTATATGATAAAATTATTATATATATATATATATATATATATAATTATAATAAATGAGAATGCCAATGTGTCACTGTGTCACACTATTTCAGCTTTACTCCGAGAGTCTGTAGCCCAACATATCATACCATTTTGAAATCAGGCCGACTCCGTGAATAAATGCCGGATCGGGACCCACAATCCTGAAATTTATGATTCCCAAGTTTTCGTTACTGCGATTATTTTTTGATTTTGCCATTTTGACCTCTACTGATAAAAAACACTTAAAGGGACACAACTCTCTAATTTTCAATAGCTCATGTGCAAAAATTATCAGTTTTTCAAACTTTACTATTAGAGGCCGTATCCCAACAGATCATACCAATTTGTAATAATTTTTTTTAAGCAATTCCCCCCAAGCAAGACGGGAAGCCACTAGCACGCTAGGGGTTACAGAGGGTTGGAGAGACATCAAAGAGGAGTGATAGAAGAAAGGATGAAGAGAAGGATAGGGGATAGAGCAGGGCATCTGGAGACGTCGATTACATTATATTTGAATAGTTGGAGATTATAGCTATCAGGAAAACAAGAAATAGAGAAAGAGTTCCACAGGCGAGAAGTGCGAGACATGAAGATATTTGAGTAGAAGAGACGGCTACGTTTAACAGTAGCGAGATGACAGCCTAAGTGAACGTTTAAATTCATGATGTCTGGGAATAAGCGAAAGCAACTCATCGGAGTAGTTTTAAACACAAAAGAAAAAAATCAGTAATGGATGGCTACACATAGATTTTGCCTTACCAGTTGAACTAGGTTTATCTCAGAAATTATGAAATAAAAGTGATTTTCACTGTTACAGTGCATCTCTTGCCTCATTTGATCGTAATATGCGGAAAATCTTTTGTTAATATGAAAGGGTTATGATAAAAATAAGCAGACATAATGTTTGTCGATCAGACATTCCTAACAGAGAACCACTATTGTTAATGAATTTGCATGCCCCTTATGGAACGCGTTCCGTATCACATGAAATTATATTGGACACACCACTGCATACCTATAAAAAAAACACGTTACATCTCTCTGGCCATAGCTCAATTAGGACCCGTTTAAACACCCACAGAAAACTACCCTTTTCCGCCCGGACTATACTAGTAGAAAATACATCTGAAACAAAGTCATAAAAATGAGAAGAAAAGGCCAAAACTAATGGTAGTATTAATAATTAAAAAGTAAAAGCCAACACAATAACATGAATTTGTTGTAGGATATTTACGGAAGATAATGGGTATATCCCCATTCACATAAATGCATTAACAAATACTATATGTTGGTCTACAATAGAAGAGTCATTGTGGAATTCGCTTGACTCACTTCTAGCAGTTGACTACTTCTTCTACGCGCCGCTGGCGAATCTATATGTGTTGTTCTTGTTCTAAGTATTATCGTCCATTACCAACTTTCGTTTGATTATTCTATTCAGTAACCTGCCCTACGTTACAACAGAATTATAAACACGGACACAAACTGCTGACCGTGTTTTGAAAAAGCAAAATCAAAAACAATTTACATCAGTAGGGATATACATATATAAACTTCAATACATTCAGTTAAAAATTATTGAAAAAAAAATTTAAATAGTTATAAAATAATCGAAATCGCTCAGATATATAATATATACCTTAA
Organism: Acanthosepion lycidas; assembly: GCA_963932145.1. Lineage (NCBI taxonomy): Eukaryota > Metazoa > Mollusca > Cephalopoda > Sepiida > Sepiidae > Acanthosepion > Acanthosepion lycidas. The sequence goes on along the minus strand of OZ010610.1, from coordinate 69,948,834 downwards.
TGTGAGAAGCACCCACAATCTCTATATGTATTTCCCTATTTCTACAAATATATATATATATATATATATATATATATATATATATATATATATATATATATAGTAGTGATACAATATGGTAATCCCTATGGAATATCCAGGGGTATAGAGATCTCAGGAGAGCTCTATGTAAAAAGACAGGACAATTAAAGAATATCAAATATTTAAAATCCCGTAAGTAATTGTATCCTGGGTAAGACGTTAAACTACATCCGCGTCCTGGGTAAGACGATAAACTACATCGAGCAGCAAGGCCTCTGATCAGGAGGTTTTGAGGAGCGTAGAACCACCTCTTAATTGCTGGTGTCCCTGGTTCCACCCTGACCCAGGATGGTAGCACCTGTTAGGGTCCCATCTATGGGCAAATAGTTAATTATTATTAGCAATAATTTTTTTTTTAAATATTACCAGCTTTACTTTTTTGAAAAGAAAATTATTACCAGCAAACATTTTTGAATGAAAAATATTACCAGAAACAGATTTTTGACAAAACAAAATATTACAAACAATAAAAAATTTTGTCGGCATTAAATAACCCATTGAGGTTGATATGCCGCAAAACAAACCAAACCAAAGTAAAGCCATTAGTAATAATAAATAAAGCAGCTCACAATCTTCAAGATCTACAAACAATTCCTATGTTAAATGACAGAGCAAAATTATTTGTAGGACTTGAAGATTGAGAGCGGCTTTTTAAAATTCTCAAGAAATATAAATTTTTACCTACGTGACTTTATGTGTTTGATATTCTTCAATTAATATATATATATATATATATATATATATATATATATATATATATATATATATATATATATATATATATATATATATATATATATATATATATAGTAATAATGGACTCTCCCGTTAAAGATTATCGCACGCAATTTCATAACTGAATCAATAAGGTGTCAGATCGTCATACATCGAAGTCGAGAGCGAATATATATATATATATATATATATATATATATATATATATATATATAAATGATTCACAAGTATATAAATTTTTTTAAACTTGAAATTCTTTAAAATTAACCCTTTTTTTAAAATTTATCTCTCTGTCTAATTCACTGTATCTTAAATTTATATTTTTAACCGGATGTCATCTGTTCTAACGTGCCCTAAAAGTGTCAATTAATCTATACATGAATCAAAAAACCACCAACCCCTAACATCTATTTTTCGGTATGTATCTCGTGTATTTGTGTATATTTATATTATATGCGGGGGGGGGGTGCGCGCACGCGTGTGTGTGTGTGTATTTACGGAGCAATCCTTCATTAAACTAATTTATTACTACGTTTAAGCTTTTTTTTTTCTTCTGGTTGAACAAGTGTTTTCTTTTTTGAACTACAGAGTATGTAGAAACTGTTCAAATGTTCTATAATTCCAAGCGCATTCGGCTATACTTTTAGCCATTATCAAGGATGATTTTATTTTTTCAGTTTAATTGAGTGTGTGAGTTATGCGTATGTTTATCGTGCTATAGAGAAGATTTTTTTTTTCCGAACACAGCACATTGTGGCTTTGTTAATATTGTTAAGTGTTGGCTTTTTCTTTTATATTATTAAGGCTGCCATTATTTTTAA
>OZ010610.1:69937197-69942197 GCA_963932145.1 Acanthosepion lycidas | reverse complement strand
GCCTCGCTAGATTTAATTACGACTAAATAGTAAGATTGATCCTGAGTGGGTGCTCAATACATTTGACCTCGTTCCACACCTAAGTCACGCTTACAAAATCACGGCATTTCGATGTGGTATAATGGTTAGCAAAATTGTTTCGCTAGATCAATTACAACTGAATTGTGAAATCGATTTTCAATGGCTGCGCTGTACATTCGGCTTTGCCCTTCTTGTTATCAACATGTTCTGTGAGGGTCAAATTCTCCAAACATTCTTTCCTCGTCATAGGTCCTAGAAATGCCAGTTGTCTCTTTCTGATTGTAAGCAAAAGTATATTCCATGTTTCTATTTTCCTTAAAGCTTCCTCGTTGCTCGCATGTTGCGTCCATGGTATTCTCAGCATCCTTCTGTAGAACCACATTTCCGTTGCCTCAACCGTTTATTTCATCTGTTTCGGCTACCGTTTGTTAAAATCTATCTATCTATCTATCTATCTATCTATCTATCTATCACAGGCTGGTAGAAATCAATGTATTTTAAGACATTTTTATGTTTATACATTCTTTATATATATATATACATATTTAAGTAAATGCTCTGTTTATAATAAACAGTATTAAACAACATTTACTGGCCTGAATGTCCGAGAAATTTTCGGAGGACGAATATTTTCTTTGAAAATTTCTCGGACATTCAGGCCGGTAAATATCATTTAATACTGTTTATTATAAACAGAGCATTTACTTATATATTTGTATATATATAAAAAGAATGTATAAACATAAAAATGTCTGAAAATAATTGTCGGGTTTAGTTCATTTCATAATGTGTGAAATCAATGTATCTATTTATCGATCTGTTACAGACGGTTAAAATCAGTCTATCTATCTATATGTATATCTATCTGTTACAGGCTATTAAAAACCAGTCAATCAATCTATCTATCTATTAATCTATCTATTTATGTGTTACAGACTGTTAAAAATCAGTCTATCTATCTATATGTTACAGGCTATTAAAAACCAGTCTATATATATATATATATATATATATATATGTATATATATATATGTGTGTGTGTGTGTGTTAAAAATCAGTCTATCTACTGCAGACTGGTAGAAATCTATCTATGATATATACATTTTTTTCATGCGGTCATGTATCGTCATCTTTATTGCTAATATGCCAACATTTTAGTCGTTGTTTCCTACTGTCTTCATCATGTGTATTTCTATCTGGGTAACTTGCAGGGAATTTCGGATTAAAGCCCTTCTTTAGAGTACGTCCTCTAGTTCTTATATTTAGTACAGCGCGGCTATTTCTCATTATGCTTTTACTGAATCCCATTACACACTGCCCGTCCCAGAGATTGAACTCGCAATTAGTATATCGCTAAATGCACAAATCAACGCTCTAACCACCCAGGCTATCGTCCAGAACCTGGGGCCGTAAACTTAACACGTATACTGATGAGTTGTCTAAATTTTTCACTTTCACTCCGAGGAAATTTTACAGCATTCGTTGCCGCATAGGAGGACAGATAGAGCTTCAGCAGTAATTTTTTTTTGTTTTTTGAATGGGATTTTTCATTTTCATAATAGATTGCTTAGCGTCCAGAAGGCATCTTTTTCTTGTAAATCAGTGTTTCTTTCTTTTCTTTTCTTTTCTTTTTTCTTTTTAGTTGGACTAAAAATACTCGTCAATGTTTAAAGATTATATTCGTCGCAGATCTTGTTTAATCTGCGTAGCTGATCTACGGTTTAATAAACTCGATTCTTGGCTTTCTGAAATTTTAATACAGTTAGTACATTTAAGACTAAAGTGTAAAGCAGACACACGAATAAATACTCATAGACTAATATATCCGTAAAGATCTTCCTGCTGAAAGTGTTTGTCAATCTATCTATTTGTAAAATTTAATCATTAGGCAGTTTTAAACTCTATGCTCCCGCGTTCAAATTTTCTGCCAGGCGATCACTACCCCCCTGTAAAATTTTAATTAGTTTCCCGCTGTATTTATCTATCCTTCGAATACGATACTTTGCTACTAAAAAATGACAAGGGCGGCCACTCTGTACAAGGTTCAAGATCCGCTCAAGGTAGAGGGTTACAGTGTAACATGCACAGTTTAAGCGTCTATATGGGGTACATAATTTTTCAACTAGCCGTGAACACATTGTAGTCATAGGCAAAGCACCTTCTTAGGAGTCGGTTAGTAAATTCCAAACAGTTCCCAATTCTGAAGTATGGATGCCGATAAGGATATAAAATTATGAATATTCTATGGCAATATGGATTAAATCCGACAATAAAAAGTGAAATAAGTCAAGAACAGGCAGAGAGATTTTATGAAATGCATTTGATATATAATCCAAGTGAATCCTATTAATATAACATAAAATAATAAAAAAATGATCAAAGAGGGTGGTCAATGTTTCATTCAAACAGACTAATTTTAATTGATCATCTTAAATAATATGGAGTAATCCTATTTCCTATTGTTTATATATATATATATATATATATATATATATATATATATATATATATATATATGCCACACTACGTAGTGTACCAGGTCTCTTTATTCGGCCCTTCAAATGGTGAAAATGATCCTGCACGAAACCTTCACCACTATAATCAAATCCCATGTGCTGTTGTCGGGCTGTCAGTTTCCTAGGAACTGATCTGCTTGACCCTCATACGTCGAATTCGACGGGAGAGTCGAGTATATATATATATATATATATATATATATATATATATATATATATATATATATATATATATATATATATATATGTGTGAGAGAGAGAGAAATGTAGTTTTAATGTATGCTGTATTTATCGGATAAAGTGGTCAGTATCATAGATAGCGCGTATGCAAATATAAAAGCGAACTTAGAAGTCAACACACAGAGCTAACAGACTGTTTCATGCTAAACACAATCGTCAGGCGACACATACACACACATGCACACACACACACATATCTATATATATATATATATATATATATATATATATATGCAATTTATTATATATATTGTATATTATATATGCGTGGTACTTATAAGAAAGCGCTCAATATCAGTGATAGACCTAGCACATTTAGTTGGATTGATGTGTATTTGTGACCCTGTTATTAAGTATGTTATTTTCTAGATTAGTCATGTAGAAGTTGTTAAATGTTGGGCCCAGAGCTGAACACCATCGCATTGTATGTATATATTATTTTGATGCCCTAAGTTGGTCTTAGGAAAATAAAAATTATTTGAAAGATCAAATATTAAAACTGATCCACAGAGAGGGCAATTAAGTTATTATAACAGAGCATATATCGCTCGCTCGCTCGCTTGCTCGACTCTTACGTCGAATCCGACGTACGAGGTTCAAGTAGACCAGTTTCCAGGAAACCGACAGCCCTACAACAGCACATGAGAATTGATTATAGTGGTGATGTGCGTGACCATCCACAGTTTTTGAAGGGTCGAATGCAGAGACCTGGTGCACTACGTGCCACAAGGTCCCCAAACTACCCTCCAGCTATGGGTAAATAGCAGGACAGATTGGGTTCTATAGTCTTGGATGGCAACTGGTCTAGAAGGACAACTCTGAATAGAAAACCTGCGGAGAGCATATATATATATATATATATATATATATATATATATTATATATATATATATATATTAGTGCAAAAATCCAAAAGCATCTTATGCGGGTATAGTCTTTTTCAGAACTTCACAACGTAATGCCTATCATCATCAGCGCTCGAATGCCAGACAGTCATGTGAGGCCTGATGAGGATCGTTATTACGTTGTGCCGATCTAAAATAGACTATACCCACATGAGGTAATTTTGGATTTTTACTGTAAAATATATGAGTTAACAAAAAAGTCCTTGCCTTGTTTTACGCCTTGCGAAAAAAGTGCTCACGGATACACAAACGAGTGCATCACGTGCTCGGAAAAAAGTGTGGCTGGGGTGGCATTGCCCTTGATCAATCAGTCATCTTTGACAACCGCTTTGAAGCATTGCGTTGTCGAAGAAAGTCATTCGAGGATGCCTGTTTTATGTTGGTCTGTATTTAAGCTTTGTCTTGCGGAGGAATCTTGATTTTTCCATTATCTTATCATTATAATTTTCGGTATATAACTATTATTTTTTAGTTTTTGCTTTGATTGTTGCCTCTCCCACGTTTAGTTTATCAGAAATTATTTATTTACACATCTATTTGCATTCATTATATTTAATCACTTCAATTATTCATTTATTTACCTTCATTTATTTATTTATTTGCATATTTACAAGCTCCTGTGTTGCTTTCATTTCATTTAATTTTACTTCTTCAAATCTTACTTTATCACGGCATATTTTAGAACTGATATCGTTACATTTTTTAAAATATTACTATTAATAATTTTACTATTAATTATTCTATTGATTCCAGAAAAAATAGAGTTACCTCCCTTTGATTTAATAGCACCCCTTCTTCTTGTTAAACCAGCGTCTCTCTAAATTTGAATTTATATTTCTTATTTCCAACGTCATTTTCAATATTAAATGTTAATCTCGGCTGAACTTCAATTTCAAAACCAATTACAATTCATTTAAACTTTTTAATGATTTACATATTTATGTTCTTATATAAAGTTCTTATTTCATTTAGTTTTATTTTTCTTATGTTTCCTATTATTTCCTTTCCACTGATGTATATTATTATTATTATTATTCATACTAGTAGAAATTTATTTTATTTTCACTATTTACATTATTCGGACTATTGTCCTCATCTTTGTTGACATATTTATCACAACGTTTCGGCCTTTCAGTATCTGTCTATATTGCTGAGATGAGGTATTATGTACACTATTTACATTATTCGGACTATTGTCCTCATCTTTGTTGACATATTTATCACAACGTTTCGGCCTTTCAGTATCTGTCTATATTGCTGAGATGAGGTATTATGTACACTATTTACATTATTCGGACTATTGTCCTCATCTTTGTTG
>OZ010610.1:69929697-69932197 GCA_963932145.1 Acanthosepion lycidas | reverse complement strand
TTCTTTGTCTTATCATATATATATATATATATATATATATATATATATATATATATATATATATATATATATATATATATATATATATATACACCAGCATAAAAGTCGCTCAATAGAGTTGCTTTTAAGTTTACTCTTGCGGAGGGCTTTTGATTGGGCCTTAATCAAAATAAGTATGGAGGTGTTGAGGCGATCAGCAACTTTAAAGAGCAGAAGAAAACAAAACAGATCGTTGCATTTAAGCATTGCATTTATATTTAAGATTAGCTTTTGAAAGTTCAACGAGTTTTATGTACATCATTCCTTACTTTACGTACAAACAATTATTTTTATTTCATGTGTGATTTTCGCTAGATTTCACAATTAATTTGGATTATTCACGAATATATTTCCAAGTTATAAATTTGTTATCGTGCAAGAAAATTCGTCGCAAAAACATGTAAAAAACGCCGAAAACAATCGCAGTAATGAAAACTTGGTAATCAATAATTTCAGGATTGCGGATGTGGATATTTTTAATTTGTTTCCGGAGGCGGCCTGAGATCCAAAAGTTATGGTGGACGAAGCAATTGACTCAATGTATTTGTTTCATCTCAAGTCAGCAGTCAACATGAGACCGAGGAGACGCAGGGAGTTGCTCTCAAGAAGTTGACTATCAGACATTCTAATGCGGGGCAGGAAAGCATCTCTATGGTGATTAATAGAGATTAGTTTAGTTTTTGAGGCGTTAAAGTTGACCAGCCAATTCTTGCCCCAATTAACAACCGATTGGAAGTCCATTTCAAGACGCACGGCCAGGTTAGTTTTGTCAGCGACACTAGATTTGTTTTTGAGGCAGGAGTAAATTGTAGTGTCGTCCGCGTAGATGCCAACTTGCGTCAGGAAGGTCATTGATGAAATTAAGGAATAGAGTGGGGCCAAGGATGGAGCCTTGGGGAACACCTGCGTTCTTGGGATAGGAACTGGAGGTGAATCCGTTGAGAACGACCTTTAATTCACGGTTTGACAGGAATGATTGTATTAGATCAAAAAATCGACCTGTAATACCATAACCCTGCAGCTTACGAAGAAGGCCAGCATGCCAAACCCTATTAAACGCTTTGGAGATGTCTAGGGCCACGGTTCATTTACAAGCCAAAACACCTAATGTTTTTCCAGACGAGTATAATTACTTATAATTATTTTTAACGTCAAAAACCGACATTATTACGTCATTATTTTTGCACCAACCTAATATATATGTGTGTGTGCGTTTGTGTGTGTGTGTTTTTGATTTTGCTATATTAATACGAAAATTTTTTATGATTTCAAACATTGTTTTTAGTAGATACTCTTATTTGAGTAGACGCTCCGTTTATATATTAAACAATATATTTGTTTGCGTTTAATGGTCAGAATATTTAATAATTTCTCTTGAGCCGGTAGACGAAAATAAATATATATACTGTTTAATAAACAGATCGTTCACATTTAATTTATATATATATATATATATATATATATATATATATATATATATATATATAAATATATATATATATTCGCATTTAATTCATATATAAATGGATGTGTGTGTAAGTATGTGTGTGTAATGTGAGAGATTAAGAGAGGGAGCGTGAAAAAGAAAAGAAAAAGAGAGATAATATTAAAGCGAGCCTATTTACAACGCACTTATATCCTTTCCTTCAGTTGGGCGATGGCGCGTAATGAAGAAATCTAGAGGAAATCTTATTTGTCCTTAATGATCAATGATTTCATCCGACCCTAATACTGTTAGCAGATCGTCTTGCACGCAAATTCCTGGTGCCAAAATGCAATCAGCCGCGAAATATGGCTGCAGGCCCAGCACTGACAGAGTGTTGATCTGTCCGAATGTAGGAATCATCTTTCTTCGCTAGGTGGTTACAACTTGATGGCGGTTCTACTCGGTAAATTTGCTTGGTTTTCCTTTTACTTCTTAGTAAAAGTCTTTCTTTATTTTTGCTTCTGAAATGTACTCTTTGAGTTCATTATCTCCCCATTCTAATGTAAGATATCAATATAAGGGAATGCACACACACACACACACATACATACATACATAAAATACATACACACACACGCATATATATATTAGGTTGGTGCAAAAATAATGACGTAATAATGTCATTTTTTGACGTTACGTCAAAAAACGACATTATTACGTCATTATTTTTGCACCAACCTAATATATATATATATATTAGGTTGGTGCAAAAATAATGACGTAATAATGTCGTTTTTTGACGTTAAAAATACGTCAAAAAACGACATTATTTCATTATCTTTGCACCAACCTAATATATATATGTAATGCATATATATATATATATATATATATATATATATATATATATATATATATATATATAAAGATGCAAATTAAAAAAATAATGTTTTTTATGAAAGTATTTATATATATATATATATATATATATATATATATATATATATATATATATATTGAACAATAAAAATTAAA
>OZ010610.1:69912197-69922197 GCA_963932145.1 Acanthosepion lycidas | reverse complement strand
GGGGAGTATGGTTAAAAAACTGAAACTTGAAGGAAGTAACGGAAGGACACCACTCCGGCGGCCATGTTTACATCACTGATATTAGGTTGGTGCAAAAATAATGACGTTATAATATCGTTTTTTGACGTTAAATATACGTCAAAAAACGACATTATTACGTCATTATTTTTGCACCAACCTAATACAAATGTCTGATAAGTCATATTGAGTTTTACAATAACATTATATTATATACATCTCAGTACTATAATAAAAAAACAACCTGGTGTGATGTGTAATCTGCGGGAAACCAGAGTTAGATTCGGTGCTGGGAAGTACAAGTCCGGTTTTCAAGCCTAAAAAATATTTCCGAAACTAGGGTTAGACTTATATGGTAGGTATGAAAGGCAAACAATTACCACTGAGTTGTAAATAAGGGGCAGCGCTCTTAACAATTATTGTACACCACTTAATGGTACCTCCAGGAGGCTGCCACAAATATATCCGCTAAAAATTGTGCTTGTTGAATATATTCGGCATATTGATACAAATTAATATAAAATTAAAAAAAAGAGTTACACAAATTGAGTGTACGAGTAACTCTACAGTACACAACGCGTCCAACAGCTGATACACGAAGCGTAGGCATTGACCAAAGCGCCGTTTAACTCAGGCGGCCATGTTTATGTCACTGATGCAAAAGGCGGATAAGTGATATTGTGTTTTACAATAACATACGACTATGGTTGGAAAGCTGATACATAAAGGAATTGACGGAAGGGCACCACCAGGAGTGACGTTTGCTGTTTAATTTGACTCAAGACAGAAAAAAAATCACTTGATCCAGACACGGATATGATGTGTAGAAGATGCGCGTTTCCAGCAAAGAATGTTTCGAATACCGCGCATAGAGTACTGTAAATTGCACCGTATAATTATCACCGAGTTATAAACAAGTAAGGCAGATCGCCTAACAATTACAGCACACCACTTAGCGTACCCCAAGCAGGCTGGTACAAACATATCCCAGTACATATTGTGTCTGGTGAACATATTTGTCATGTTAACATCGAAATAAAATAGTAACATAAAATCAGTATACTATTATAGTAAAACAAAAATTTCAATCCATTTGGTGACCTGAAAATAAATCTCTTACAAGAAACCAAATAGGTAGATGTAACTGGTACTTCTACTGCAACAGTTTCTTTTCTCGCACCTCCTGCCTGTGGAAATCCCTTCCGTTTATTTCCTTCTCTGATAATTACAATCTTCAAATAACCCATCTTCTGGGTTCTTGAATCCTGTTTAACTTTTATCTTTTTCCCAATCCATCTCCTACACCCAGTATCTTCTCTCATTTTCACCCGTCTTTCTTTGGGTGAAATAAACAAAAAAAAAAAAAAAAAAAAAAAAAAAAAGAAATAATAAATAATGATAATAAAAACAAATTTTGTATGTTCGGAAGAGACTAACAATGGAAGAAATTAATGCACAAGGGATTTTTGAAGCAATTGTAACAATTAGTGCACACTAGTTATCGTACCCCCAGCAGGCTGGCACAAACATATCACACTATATATTATGTTTGGTGAACATATTTGTCATATTAACCTAGAAATTAATATAAAATAATAAAATAGTAATAAAAATTCGGTATACTATTGTCGTTACATCACCCATCGCGTCCAACTGCTGATACACTAAGTGTAAACACAGACCGAAGCGCCAACTCCGGCGGCCATGTTTACATCACTAATACAAATGGCTGATAAGTGGTATTGTGTTTTACAATAACATACGATTCGTAACAGTACTATCAAAGGAAAATAAAACAACCTGGTGTGAGGTTTAATCTACGGTATTAATATTTTATAGAAGATGATGTTGACTTTACGGAGCTTATCAGTGGACCTGCTGCTAAGCTGTCTCGATGCAATATACGTTATCTGCCGGGATGTGTTGTGGGGCTTTTGCTATATATATATATATATATATATATATATATATATATATATATATATATATATGTGTGTGTGTGTGTGAGTGTGTGCCTATATATATATATATATATATATATATATATATGATTTTAATTATTTATATATTATATGAGCGGTACTTATTAGAAAGCGCTCAATATCAGAGATAGAGCTAACATATTTGGTTGGATTGATGTGACTTTGTGGCCCTGGGTTTCACGCTTTTGCGATCGTCAGACAAAAACGTGAAACCCAGGATCACAAACTAACATCAATCCAACCATATATATATATATATATATATATATATATATATATATATATATATATATATATATATATATAGTGTCTCAATATACAGCTTAGTACAATGACATTATGTAGTTTTGGTACAGGTTTTCCTATACGGTAACCTAACTTTATTTAGTTCTAGGGCTATATTTTGGGCCACTGTTAACATGCCGTATGTTTACGGTCGGTACAGGCTTAACTATACATTTAAAAAAATCTTGAGTTCAACTTGTACGGCAATTTACGGTAAATGGCTCAATTCCCCTCCAAACTTGCAGCTCCTGGGGATCTGAGAGTCCCTATATTACCGAAGAATGTCATATTAATTTGACAAGGGTTAGTGTGGAGCGGCTAACTCCCGAATGGATTAGCTCATATTTTTTAACGATATTGTGGCTTCAACCGCTTACATGAATTTACTGTCCTGTCACACGTTCAAGAGGATTTGATGATGAAGAACTTTATTTCCAACAAAATGTAGTACTTCCACTCAAATGCCATCTTGATATAAGGGCCTATCTTGAAGCGATTTTGCCTAATACGTGTTTTTGGTGAAGAGAGTCAATAAAATATCATCCACGTTCAGCAGACCTCAAACCACTTGACGTTTTTATGGGAATAATTAAATGATAGAAATGACGGCACAAAATCGACAGAAGTCGACACATTGGGGGCAGCCATTGAACTAGAATTTCGCTTCAATCCCGAACGATATGTGTCTTGATGTCTGTGATTCCAATGTTTCGAGTTATCAATAGTACGCGTGGGGCAAAACGGTTACCATTTGGTGACAGAAATAAATTAATAGATATCTGTCGAGATTGTAAGCAATTTTGAAAATAAAATATATTTTGACAAATAGTGATCTTATAATTATTCAAATTATAAATGCATTGTTTGTGGGGACAAGGTGGATATATATATATATATATATATATATATATATATATATATATATATATATATATATATATATAATGAAATGGACAAAGTCCGACAATTATTTTAAGACATTTTTATGTTTAACATTCTTTTTCATAAAACATAATGAACATTAGACTATATTTAATTTAACGTGAAAAGACGATGGACATATTGAATTAAATATAGTCTAATGTTAATTATGTTTTATGAATATATCCTGAAGATGGTCAACTAGACCAAAACGTCCGACGTTGACATTATATTAACATCAAAACAGAATAATTGCATATTAGGATTTTTGTATGTTTTTTCCGTATATTTTTCTTCATACTGTCGGATCTATATCCATATATTTGATTACACACACACACACACACATATATATATATATATATATATATATATATATATATATATATATATATATATATATATATATATATATGTTGCTGTTTGTGCGTGTGTTTTTTATGAAAAACTAAATGTTCCTCATGGGTAAACCCAAGGAGGATAAAATCCAGAGAGCTCAATGTAAATCCAGAGCAAGTAAGGGCTGTGGTGAAATAATTTATTACATGGAACCTTAAAGTGGTGTGTTTTTATTTAAATCATATATATATATATATATATATATATATGTGTGTGTGCGTGTGTGTGTGTATGTGTGTGTGCGTGCGTGTATGTGAGTGTGTGTGTGCGCGTGTATGTGAATGTGTGTGCGCGTGTTTGTGTGCATATGGGATCAACTAAAAATAATATATATATATATATATATATATATATATATATATATATATATATATATATATATATATATATGTTGCTGTGTGTGCGTGTGTTTTTGTATACGGTTGTATGTTTGTGTGCGTCCCCTCATCTACCCATTATAGAGGCCGTGAGAAGGAAAAAGTGAATTAAGAGATAACCAAAAAAAAAAAAAAAAACTTAAAATGGTGATAAGCGCGCCAATTTCGTTCAAATAGCGACCACAACTCGGACATGATCTGATAAAGGGAAACCCTATCGAATAACGAGTCGCCGTCAGGTTTGATGAGAATGATAATCATGTTGACGCATTTTTTATTTTTTTTCTGGATGATTTTTTGTTGTACTTGTTGTTGTATTCCTGTCTTTCTTACCCCTCTCTTTCCTCTCCTTACTTCCTACACACGTACGCACACACATTTCTAAACGTAAACTTCAAAATGGCCGTTCAGTTCGTTTACACTCAAAATCACAGTCATTTGTTCACTCCTCATTCTCTCTCTTGTTATTCTTTTTCTTTCTTTTTTTTCTTTTTTTCCTACCATAGCCACCACTTCCAACACCATTATTATTATTGTTATTATTATTATTATTATTATTATTATTATTACAACTAATTTTATTATTATTTCTTCTGAATAATGTTTTTGGACTATCCTCCTCGTATGCGACTTTATTCTTCTTTCTCTTCATTACAAATTACGTTTCGGCGTCCTCCATTTTTTTTTTTTTTCATCTTGTTCGTCTTTTCACTTGATCATTCTTAGCTTATTTCTTCTGTCTTTTCTTTTTGGGTTTTCTTTATTCGTTCAAACGTTTATTCTTTTTTCTCCATCTATTTCATATAGTATAGTCTGGTTGGGTATTTCTCTTCAAATTATTATCTATATATTATCGAGACATATATATATATATATATATATATATATATATATATATATATATATATATATATCGATAAACAAATGTAGATAATAATTTGAATATATATATATATATATATATATATATATATATATAATGCGTCATAAACATAAACATATATATATATTTAATATTGACAAAATGTAATTGCGTTTAACGACATTATCATTGCTTAGAAAATCACAAACACACACGCACAGACACACACACGCAATAACCAACTTATATACATATCTATCTATCGACCTATCTATCTCTCTCTCTCTCTCTGTATATATATATATATATATATATATATATATATAAATATATAAATATATAATATATATATGATATATATATAAATATATAAATATATAATATATATATAATATATATATAAATATAATATATATATAATATATATATAAATATATAAATATATATATATATATAAATATATAAATATATATATATATATAAATATATATATATATATATATATATATGTATGTATATATATATATATATATATATATATATATATATATATTGTGTATTTAGGAAGTAATTGTTCTTTTAAACATGCATATGTGTGAAGTATTAGGAATGTTTAGTATTTCAAACACGGTCAGCACTTTGTGGCCATATTCATGTGAAAAAAAAAACATTCAATAACATTAACACGAAACACGCCCAAAATATGCTTACCGTCTTTGGAAAATAAAACGTTCCTATGAGTTCAGACACATACATAAATAAAACATTCATTCAGTTAAAAATAAATAAATAAAATTCGTCCTTGATAATGGCAAAAAGAATAGCCGAAATCCCTCGGATATACAAAATGTTTTGACAGTTTTTACACACTTTTTGTCCAGAAAAGTAAATACTTGAAAGAACGGAAGAAAAATTAGATAAAAAGCTTAAACTTAGTATCGTATCAAACGTCTTTAATTAAACTTAATATATAAACCTAACCTGAACAAAATGAACTATGAAATCTCCACAAATATTCTTAAATGCCTATAATTGATAACATAACCATTAGTTTATACCAACGGCATCACATATTTAATACTTCTCTTTTCACGTTCACGATGCAATGTGTGACGTCACGAGATACGTTGCGATTTTCGCTTCCGCGTCTCGTATCCACGAATTTTTTCGTTGCTTGGAATTCTTCCATGTAAATAAAAACAGATTATAATTATTGTTTTGTCCGTGTATTGTTTAATATATTGAAATAAATTGTAATTTTGATAATGGCTTACGTAAGCCGAAAGTTTAGATAGGATTAAAACCATGTATCAATATGGTGATTTTCTTTCATATTTCAATGACAATATGAAAAGAATTTATTTAAAATAAATAAACAAAAATTGTATATATTATTTAATGAAACATGCATCGATAGATAGATAGATAGATATTATAGTTGGCCACTCGAATTCGAGGATATCCGTCTACTAGAGCGGCTAGCCAATCATTTTGCAGACGCTTGTTCAGGTACATTTGTGGTTATTCAACACCCACAGAGGCCATCTATGATTTACATTTTCTGATCAACACTCTGAACAAGCCCAGAACACTGATGAGATCGTGCTATAGACAATTTCACTCACAAGATTTTCGAAACGTGCTGCACGCATGGATCTCATGATCAGAATACGAACGTCCTACCGACTCGGGCATATATATATATATATATATATATATATAGTGCTATTGTTTGGGAAGGTATACATACATATATATATATATATATATATATATATATATATATTTATCTCTCTCTCTCTCTCTCTCTCTCTATATATATATATATATATATATATATATATATATATATATATATATACACACAACTTTCCAAATAATAGCACTATTTTATGAGTGTGTGAAACCACAGTCAACTTTTGGTTGTGTCGGCCATCGTTCAGCTGGAAATCATTTACAATTATTAAATCTCCAACTTTTAATATGAGCTCTTTAGCGTGATGTGCCATTGTAATATACACAGTTGCTTCCTATATATATATATATATATATATATATATACATATATATATATATATATATATATATATATATACATGTAGTTGGATTGATGTGTTATATATATTTACATATATATATATATATATATATATATATATATATATATATATATATTTATTTATATATACTTATTTTACACACACACATATATATACATATATGCAAATTACATTTATATTATTTATATATTATATATGCGAGGTACTTATTAGGTTGGTGCAAAAATAATGTCGTTTTCTCACATAGTAACATATGTGAGAAAACGACATTATTTTTTCAACAACCTAATTTTAGAAGAATCATGCCAAATTATTATTGATATATATATATATATATATATATATATATATATATATATATATATATATATACACACACACTGCGTGCCAAATTATTATTGAGATAACTTTTTTTCTAATATTTCAAAACCGTTCAATCAATTCACACAAAAGTTTCACACAATGTTCGCAACACTGACCTGCGCAATCCGGAAATTTTTTTACTGGTCTGCGCAATATAAACAAACTGGCACCATTTTTGTTTTCAGCACGGTGGTGTGTGCGTGCCAAATTATTAGAAAGGTTTAGTATAATTCACAGAATTGTGCAAACGAAACGTTTATTAATGTTGCGCGTGAATGTTTATGATCAAAAGAAGCTAATAAATAAGATAATGAAACAAATAATAACAGATACAAACAAAGGCACAGTTTTAAACAAATTAATAGGGAAAGTGCTTTCCCTATTTTGAAGTCTACGATCCATAGAATTTGTTAATTGTAGGATGCCATCTGCTGTAATGCCGCGAGATATATCAAGAATTGCTTCCAACAACTCAGCTTTGCTCCTGAATTATCGTCCGTTGGCGTACAGTCTTCGTTTCATGATGCTCCAAAGGTTTTCGATTGGGTTCAAATCTGGAAAATTTGCTCGCCACTTCATTTTTCGAGGTCCATCGAAGCCTAACTGTTTCAAATATTCAGTAGTCTTGTGAGCAGCATGTGAGGGAGCATTATCTTGCATAAAAACAATGGCCCTTCTGAAGGCAACTCTTTACCTTTTCATCCAAGGTTCAAGATGCTCCTTCATAAACGCTATGTATGCATCAGCAGTCATTTTGACGCCATCTGGTACTCTTCATGGGCCCACTAATGCTTTTCCAATAATACCACCCCAGATCTCCACTGCCTTATTGGCGTCTCAAACGAGGATGGCAATTCTGTCCGTTCATTACACAGCCTTTGCACCATCTATCTGGCCCGTCAAGTGTTGCTCGAGTTTGGAGAAGTCAATCTTCATATTGTCCGAGGCCCATTTCCATCAATTTTGAATGTGATTTCTCGTCAACAGAGGCTTCGATACATGTTTCGCTGTTGTTGATATTTCCCTCAGATACCAACACCGAGTACTTTTAGAGACAGTAGGATCCCCGATGCGACTGAAAAGCTCTTGACTGGTAAGTCCAGGGTCCTTCGTGGCCTCTCGTTTAAGTCGTTTTTGCGTACTTGTGTAGGGTCGGCGGTGAACTTTTTCACTGTTTGATGACACCTCCTTATCATTTGAGAAATTTATAGGGCAGATTTACCTTTTGAGAGTTCTGAGGTGATAGTTTTCTTTTCAGCATCACTTAAACTGCTTTTACGGGCCATCATTTCACTAAATTCTTACACTTTTATAATAATTTGGCACAATCAAATCACCGTGCTGATAACAAATATGGCGCCAGTTTGTTTACATTGCGCAGATCAGTAGGAAAATGATTGCGCAAGTCAGTGTTGCCAATATTGTGTGAAAATTTTGTGTGAATTGATTGGACGGTTTTTGAAATATTAGAAAAACAGTTATTATTATTTGGCACGCAGTGAAATCTTATAAATATATAAGTATGTATACTCGTCCGGAAAAAAAACCTTACGTGTATTGGCTTGTAAATGAACAAACCTCCACTCAATGAAAAAAAAAAAAAAAAACGAATAAAAAAGAAAGATCTAGGAACATGTAATTTTGGCTAAAATAATCGCCCAGAATCCAAGCTCAGGGTCTAAAGAAAAAAACCTCCGACACTAGTAAAATAAAAATAACTAAACAAATTGCTCAACGCGCTAAGTAGAGCAAATCTAACTATTAACCAAATGAGCCAGGCACATCTACCTAGGTTTCACCTACACGGATCGTCAGGGTACGCTGGCCAGCGTACCCTGACAATCCGCGTAGTTGAAACCTAGGTAGGATTTCCTGGCTCTTTAGGTTCCTAGTTTTATATATATATATATATATATATATATATATATATATATATATATATATATATATATATATATATATATATTTCAGGATATCACAAAAAAAAAACATGTAAGAATCGCTGCACAATTGAAGTCGTAGTCGTAGAGAGCGATTAATTTACCTTCAAAATCAAATTAACTCCTCATGTTTTGAAAGAAAAATAAAATAAAATAATAATAATTCTCTATTTTTTAGATTATTTACAAGTGGCATCTTATCAAATACAAAAAAAAAAAAAAACCCCAAAACAGCTTTGTACTGTTTGTGAAGCTGGCTAATCAACCCCTAATGTAGCAACCAGGTCCGCATGAATGCCCTTGTGGCCTCAAGCATTCTTAAGTAGGTACATCACGATGCCAAATGTTGTCCATCTTCAAGTTTATATATATATATATATATATATATATATATATATATATTAAGTGTTTCACCCCAAGCAAGGCGGGAAGCCACTAAGACGCAATGGGTTACAGAAAATTTGGTGCAAGATCAGATAGGAGTGATAGAAGAAAGGATGAGGAGAAGGGTAGTGGGTAGATCACGGCAACTGGGGATGTCGATTGACATTACATTTGAATAACTGGAGATTATAGTTCTCAGGGAAACTGGAATAGGGAAGGGAGTTCCACAGGTGAGAGGTGCGAGACATGAAGCTATTGGAGTAGAAGAGACGGCTACATTTAGGAGTTTCGACAGTGAAGGGCGTGAGAACGGGATGCCAGACTCGTATGGCGCTTGAACACATGAAGTCTGGGAACCAGCGAATGCAGCTCCTCGGAGCAATTGCCATGAGAGTATTTGCAAAACAGA
>OZ010610.1:69899697-69909697 GCA_963932145.1 Acanthosepion lycidas | reverse complement strand
CTAATTTCCAAAATAAATGATACTGCTTCGTGATAAAGTCTTTCTCTGAAGAATTCTCGGTGGCAAACTTGAACCAAATTAAGATTAAAAAGTAAATCATGCAACATATATTTTTGTCTTGCGGCATTTTTTGAATAGACCGAAATATTTTAACACCCAGTGATTAAATTAATGAAAGAAAAATAGAATTATACTATTGTACATCAAAAAAAAAAAAAACGCCCAAGAACCACCTAATGTAGAAGGTTAATGAATGACGGTGAAGTAGAGAACTAAACTTTTGAACAAAAAATTCTGAAACCATCAGTCGTTGCATATATATTAAGAAATGTCCCTTAAGCCTATGAGATTCTGGATAAAAATAAAATGTACATTTCAATTAACCCCCAACGATACTTAATTTTCTCCTCTTCTCCCTTCCTCTTCTCCCTTCTTCTTCTTTTGCTGTTGATGTTGTTGTCGTTGTGGTGGTTGTTGTTGTTGTTGTTGTTCTTCTTCTTCTTCTTCTTCTTCCAACGTCACATCATCCTCGTCTCTTTCTATTACACCCAACGTCGCGCGTTTGCTTATTTATTTATTAAAAAAGTAATAATAAAGCATTCATTACTTTTTTTTTTAAATAATAAAACGTTAAGAGGTTATTTGGTAAAAATGCCTAAAGACACCGTAAGGTTGAAACCAAGATAGCGGATTCAACTGATCTCCTGATTTTTAATATATATATATATATATATATATATATATATATATATATATATATATATATATATATATATATATGCTACAGTTGTAAATAAATACAATATTACATTTATTTTTGCTTTTATCGCACTTTGCTTTGCAGATGTACTATTTACTTTATTAATACTCTGAATAGATATATAACAAAACAAATTATTAGTAAGACAAACACAAAGCCTGTCTAATAAACAAAGAAATTAAAATATGAATAATAAATAATAAAACATTTTCTTCTTTTTCTTCTCTAGGTACATACATAAAACAATGCATGTATTCAGTTAAAAGTATAATAAAATTCATGTTTGATAATGGCTAAATGTAGAGCCGCTTGGAAAACATTCGAAATTTTTTATATAATTTATTCCACGAAAAGAGGAAAATTGTGCGAACACATGAGAAATTATATTAAAAAAAAACTCAAACACTGCACCTTATAAGTCGTTTTCAACGAAATTTGCTTAAATGAGGGACTCCTGCCCAAATACCCGATATATATATATATATATATATATATATATATATATATATATATATATATATATATTAGGTTGGTGCAAAAATAATGTCGGTTTTTGACGTAATTTTTGACGTCAAAAACCGACATTATTTTTGACGTAATTTTTGACGTCAAAAACCGACATTATTTTTGCACCAACCACAAAAAAAAAAAAGAATGTTAAACCTAAAAATTTTTTTCAATAAATTGTGGGACTTTGTTCATTTTGTCCATTTCTTAATGTGTGACGTCATTTGTTTACATTTGATACGCCATGAGCAGTTATGAATGTACGAGATTCATGGAAGATTGAAGTTTATAAGCAGTAAATTCGACCTTGCCGACCGAACGATCCTTTGTGGCCGAGAGGTTAGGCACGTCAAGCTAAATGACGGTTCCGTATAGGATGCAGGTTCAAAGGAGGAATATTTTCTATGAAAATTTCTCGGACATTCAGGCCGGTAAATGTTATTTAATACTGTTTATTATAAACAGAGCATTTACTTAAATACTTGTATCTATAAAAAGAATGTTAAACATAAAAATGTCTTTAATTAATATGTATCTCCACTTTCCACACTCCTTACATAAGTTTATATATAAAGGAATTATAGTTATAGAACCAAAGTTGGTTTAAAAGAGGGTGACCGGAAGTTAACCCTCAGTGTACATAGCAATACTTCCTTTACTGAATAGTGAGTAATGAGGGATAACATAAAAATATAGTAGGTAGCAGGGGTTATCGCTGTTAAAATTTAGAGTTAAAATATGGGTGGAGTGCTTACTGATCTGAGGAGTGGTGTTGCTGATAATGTGTTTCCTTGTGGAAATTATATTCTCTGAGTAAACCCAAATCTCTGTTTAGCCCCTTTATGTGGGAATTTACTTTTAGGATATACTTCAACACCGATCTGTGTCTATCCTCCCGGCTAAGGAACCAAGAAGCTAAAAGCACACACCCGACATCGTCGATGCTATAACCAAGTTGGTTGATGTGTACAGAGATAGGTATTTGTAGTTGTTGTTTCCCCTGTTGATTTGCTTGTGGTTACTTAACCGTAAACGGAACTCCGTTCCGGTTTCCCCCTTATAATTCCCCTTCTCACATTTGTGATAGAAAAAAGGGGAATTATGTGGGAGAAACCTTGTCTAAGAATTATTTCCGTCTTTTTCTTTCTTCGACATCAACACTGAATCATTTTTACAATGCATTTACTGCAAATGGAGATTTTTTACATGGTTGAGTAATGATAATATGAACATTTAGCGAACTGTGACCTGTCAAAAATTCTGACTGACAAGTTGTTTTGTTAACAAGATAAAGATTTTTCGATTTAAGGCTTTCGGAGGGTATAAAATATAAGTTGCTATAAAAAGGTGCCATTTGGGAATCACATTACTACTTGGCACAAATATAGATATATTGAATACTGCTGTCTGGTGCCGCCTTGTTCATATGAAGGTAATCGACAAAATCCAGATACGGATATGCAATGTGATAGATCTTGATCTAGCATCTCGTCTACAGTCACTTTCTGGCAGACATGATGTGATTTCCCTCTGTCTTTTCTACAAATATATTCATGGCCACTGCTCAGATGAGCTACTTTCACTGGGACCCCAACTGCATGAATTTAAGCGTGCTACTAGGTTGGCATCTCGGTCCCACCCTTCCACTGTCGAAACAGTTAAATGTAACCGCCTCTTCTATTCCAACAGCTTCTTTTGCGCTTCCCGACAGTGGAACTCCCCTCCGCTTACTTGCTTCCCTGATAGCTATAATCTTCAAATCTTCAAATGTAATGTCAATCGACATCTTCTGATGCCTTGATTCTGATCCCCGTCCTTCTTTTTATCCTTTCCTTATACGTTCCTCTTTACCTATCCTTTTCCTTCTTTATATCAAACACCCCTTGTTCTCTCCCTCTCTGTAACAACTTGCTTGCTAGATGCAATTCCGCCTTGCTTGGAGTGAAATGCTTTAAAAAAATCGTCGGGGTCCGTGAGATAAAAAAAAGGATGTAAACTGCTGTCAGAAAGGACCTACATAGAGGTACAGGAGGTAGCAAGAACGTTTCGGTGAGAAACCATGGTAAATAAACTGACGTTGTTACCACGATTCTGTAAGATTTCAAAAACGTTTTCGTCGACTCCCCACAACGTTTTCTTTTAACATAGTAAATAGTTTGTCTTGTAACATAAAATTAACAGAAAATAGCGAAAACAGTCCAAAAAGTTATTTGAATATATATCCTAAATTAGTGATTCTCAAATTATAAACCATAAGAATAATTTTATAATTAACATAGCAATCGACGCCTCCAAAACATCTCCCTCTCTCTCTCTCTCTCTCTCTCTCTCTCTATATATATATATATATATATATATATATATATATATATATATATATATATACCTTTATGTACTTATTTTATTTATCTATTGTTTGGTATTTCTCCCCACCTCTCTGTGCGACTAATTTAACTTTGATTCTTGTTCTAACCATTGTAACCTAACTTATAACAGTTTGTTTTGTGTAGTTGAAAATCCTCCCCCCACCCATAAAGAAGGAAAATATGTCTCTTCACCAGGCGTTAGTATGTCTTCAGTATTCTTTCGGCCCAGTCGGCTTGTCTTTTGCTAGATCAAAATTTAATCTTCGTGGAATTTTGAAGCCGTTCGTTTCTCCTCGTGGTTTAAATATTTTATAAAACTATATTTTCCCAAGCCTACTGCTGGTAGCGGGTAGGAATGGTCGCTGACCATTCCCCCCGCCCGACACTGAGTTTGTTTTGTGTAGTTGAAAATCCTCCCCACACCTGAAAAGAAGGGAAAAATGTCTCTTCACCAGGCGTTAGTATGTCTTCAGTTTTCCTACGGTCCAGTGGACTTGCCCTTTGCTTGTTAAAATGCACTAACGTGTCAAACTCACTGGTGACCATCAGAATGCATGCGGACTGCTATTAAAACCCACAGCCACAAGTAAGCTAGCATTTATGCCATATACACAAAAAGGTGGATAATCATATTTTTTCTTTTCTCTCTTTAGAATAGAACAATGGGACATATACTAAGTTAAAACTTAGTCCTATGTTAGGATTAAATATTAATAAGTCTCATCCTATCCCCCCGAACACACACCTAGTGTCAGCCTGGTACTATCAACTACTTCCCCGCCCATATCCCTCTGTTTTGTCTTTTGTCACTGTTATGTGTTATACGTAATAGGAGTAGGTAGACCCTTCTACCGCCCGGTCAACACTCCTCCCCATTTTAAGGGTACACGGTTGACAGTTCACTGGTTGCTGTTTCCGACTGGTAGTTAGGAGCCCTAACTCTTGCGTAGCGTCTTGAGCGGCCGCTCTGATCAACAGTTGTATAATACCGGGGTGTTTGTAGTGCCATGTCGCGCATGGAACGGTGTCCCTGCTGTCACCTCCGGTGGGCAACCCTGAGGCCACATTATGATGCAGGCTGTGCCAACTCCTCTCTGCTCATGTTGCAGTCGATAACCGTCTGCTTCTCTTACTTCAGGCCTTCTCATCCTCCAACTTTTACTCCACATGAAGACTAAGGCCTGAAGTACTTCATGCCTTCTCATCTTCCTGCAATTACTCCACATGAAGACTCAAATGAACCAAAAAAGTAAACCTAAACCAGCCCCTCAAAAATCACCTAAACCCTTCAACATTTCGTTCAGCAACATCCGTGGCATTAGAACAAATTTCTGCAATATGGAATCTTTCCTCACTGCAAACAACCCGGATATAATGGGCCTGTGCGAGACAAACCTTGTTCCGTCTATTCCCTCCTCTGATCTCTCGATCCCCGGCTACCTTCCTATCCTCAGGAAAGAGTCTCTAACCCACATGCACGGCCTTGGTGTCTATGTCCCCCTGGCCAGAGAGTTGTCTCTCGAATCACCAGACCATTCGTACATGTGTCTTCGACTATCTCTCCTCAATGCCGTAAGCTATCTCTTCTTCCTCTATCGCTCTCCATCCTCTCAAGACTGCAGGATACTCGATAGCATATCGGACAGCATAGACAAGGCCCTCTCTCTCCACCCGTTTGCTCACATATTCGTGTTTGGTGACTTTAACGCCCATCATACCAAGTGGCTCGAGAATGCTACTACTGACCGGGCTGGCATTCAAACACTTAACTTCTCAATTTCTCAATCCCTCACGCAGATAGTCAACTTCCCCATGCGTTTTGCCCCCAACCTGGAAGATAAGGCCTCCCTTCTCGATCTGTGTTTTACCTCCATCCCCGAATCCTGTAGCGCCACACAGATCTGCCCTCTTGGTAACTCCGATCATGCCGTGGTATCTGTTAACATTTCCTTCAACTCCACACCCCGCAAAGAACCTCCCATTACTAGAACCTCGTTCTACTACCAACGATCGGATTGGGACTCGTTCCGTGACTTCCTCCGCGATGTCTCCTGGGATGTTGTCTTTACACTCCCTCTCCATGAATGTGCTTCTGAGGTCTCATCCTGGGTTAAAGCTGGAATCGACGCTTTCATCCCCTCAAGGAAATTTAAGGTCAAGTCGCACTCGTCCCCTTGGTTCTCCGCTGCTTGCTCAGCCGCCATTGCCCATAGGAACCACTTCTTTCACATATTTCGTAGCGTCATGTCGGACTGCAATAGACGTTTCTTTGCCTCCGCTCATAGCGAGTGTAAGCGTGTCCTCAACGAAGCTAAGACAATATTTGCTGCTCGGATGAGGGAGCGTATTGCATCTTGCAAATTTGGCTCCAAAGATTATTGGCGGCTCTGCAAGAGGGTCTTGAACAATAGAAAACCCTCCATACCTCCTTTATTCAACCAGTTCGAGGTCTTGACCTCCTCAACCGACAAGGCTGAATGCCTTGCTCGGAAGTTCTCATATAACTCGACGCTTGACTCCACCGGTGTACCCATACCTGACTTCTCTTTAAGAACTGAGTCCCTATTGAGCGGCTTACGCATAACCCCGTCATCAGTACTGGGTATTATCTCCAAATTAGACCCCCACAAGGCTAGTGGTGGAGATGGCATACCAGCCATTGTCTTGAAAAAATGCGCCCCTGAGCTAGCACCTGCCCTCTCTAAACTGTATAATTACTGCCTCAAGGAATCCTGCTTTCCTGACTGCTGGAAGTCCTCATCCATTGTTTCTGTCTTTAAGAACTCTGGAGACCGCTATGACCCCTCTAATTACCGTCTTATTAGTCTCCTACGCCTCTTCGGCAAAGTCTTCGAAGCCCTAATCAACGCAGAAGTGGTTAACCACCTTACCAAACACGACCTTCTCTCAGACAAGCAATACGGTTTCCGATACGCCCGTTCTACAGCTGACGTGCTTACGGCTATCACTGAAACCGTCTACCAAGCACTTCAAAATAACGGTGAGGCTCGTGCCGTGGCCCTAGACATCTTCAAAGCATTTGATAGGGTTTGGCATGCCGGCCTTCTTCGTAAGCTCCAGGGTTACGGTATTACTGGTCGACTGTTTGATTTAATACAATCATTCCTGTCAAACCGAGAATTGAAGGTCGTTCTCAACGGTTTCTCCTCCAGTACCTATCCGACGAACGCAGGTGTTCCACAAGGCTCCATCCTTGGCCCCACACTTTTCGTTATTTTCATCAACGACCTTCCTGACGCCATAGGTTCCCAAGTTGGCATCTACGCGGACGACACTACAATTTACTCCTGCCTCAAAAACAAATCTAGTGTCGCGGTCAAAACTAACCTGGCTGCGCGTCTTGAAATGGACCTCCAATCGGTTGTTAACTGGGGCAACAATTGGATGGTCAAATTTAACGCCTCAAAAACTAAACTACTCTCCATCAACCACCATAGAGATCCTTACCTGCCCCCCATTAGAATATCTGATAGTCAACTTCTTGAGAGCGACTCCCTGCGTCTGCTCGGTCTCACGTTGACTGCTGACCTGAGATGGAACAAATACATTGAGTCAATTGCATCGTCCACCGCGAGGAAAGTTGGCTCTCTGTGCCGCGCCACGAAATTTTTTCTCCCCTGAATCGATACTTCAAATATACAAATCCACCATTAGCCCTTGCATGAAGTATTGCTGCTATATATGGTCTAGGGCACCTTCTGTTTACCTCGGAGTTCTTGACAAGATCCAGAGACGGATATGTAATGTGATTGGCCCTGATCTGGCGTCTCGTTTACAGTCACTATCTCACAGTTTTTACAAGATTTTTAAAGTAACTGGGAATTTTTCTGAGATTTTCCGATTGTGTCGGAACAGTTGGTTGACAAGTTATTTCGGAGGCGAGCAGTGAATTAGTTGTTTTGACAAGGTGACAAAACCTTTTTGTGCGAGCTGGGAAGCCTGGGGAAATTTTAACTACTCCCTACGCCAAAAATCAAAAAAATTGTTTAATGTTCCAAGTTGGGTCTTTGAATGACTAGATAGATAAGGAAACGCGGCATGGATACATATATCAAACTATCATTTTCAAATTATGACTTTTTCATGTTACTGGCATTAGTGTTTCGAAAAGAGGATCAATTTTGCTTACTGTACCAACATCAATATCATTATCATCATCATGATAATCATAAGTATGGCTCATTTTCTATACTGAATTAAAAAAAAAAATCAACAGACTTTCATTAATAATGACTTTCCTAATTACATCGTTGATGATCAAATTAGGTGAGCTATGAAAATTATTAACATAATTAAAAAAGAACATAACACATCCTCATATAAATCTAAACATATCAAAATACTATACCGTAATCAAATACATTCCATAAACCGTGAAACAGTTCTAAATGTATCATAATCACTAATATATCCCCCACTGATCCCAGTAAAAAGAATTAAATTAATTATATACTATTGTAAATTTAATACAAGCAACATAATCATTCATAACATCTCAGTGTCAACTTGCGTCTTACAAAAGACTAATATCGTATTAAAATTTAAATGTGTGTTAATTATTAATTATTATATAATGTTATTAAGTGTTAATAACTTTTATGTTGGTTTTCCTACAACGGCCATGACAAGAAGGCTTACGTTTCGCTTAAACGATGATAGTTTAATCTCAGATCATTTAAAGAAATATTCATGTCCTCATTCACAGTTTAGAGAGATAATACAACAGTATTCCACCAAGATAATAATAAGCAAAACAAAAAGTCTACAATCACTTAAACAAATGAAGTCATCTACGAATATAACAAAAAAGTTTTTAGATGTTTATAGAAGTTAAACAAAAATTTTACCCAAGAATTTTAAAAAAAGTGAAATTTAAAATACCTTTTAAACTCAGAAAAAACATACTCTTAAAATCATATAAGTTGTATAACTTGTATAACTGGTAGAAAATTTTAATTTTGTGGTGACCATGCAAACATATCCACACACAAAAAAATTGAAGATGATCTCACAAGAGATTTAAAGTACTTAGAAAAATAAGAATTACTTGAAAAAATGTAATTTTTCTTGATCAGTATTCTACAGGTACGAAGAAATTAATTCGTGGAAATGAAAGGATTAAAACTAAACTGAATAGACATAATACGTCGAAACTAACAAAACATGCTTGAATATATATATGTGTGTGTGCATGCATGGAGGTGTGTATGTGTGTATATATATATATATATATATAGGTGTCTGTGCATGCATGGAGGTGTGTATGTGTGTGTATATATATATATATATATATATATATATATATATATATATATATGAAACTGAACATAGAAGTCAAAATTTAGAGCCGACAGTCTGTTTCATGCTAGCAGGAAACAGATTGTCGCCTCGAAGTGTTGACGTCTATGTTCAGTTTTATATTTACACACTCTCTATCTCTGATATTGAGCACTTAAGACAATATTTCTTCATAAATATATATATATATATGTGTATATAAATATATATATATATATATATATATATATATATATATATGTGTGTGTGTGTGTGTGTATGTGTGTGTGTGTGTGTACATAACTATTTATAACTTTTCAAATCTAATTTTTAATCTATCTACATCTATATATATATATATATATATATATATACATATATATATATATATATATATATACATATATATATATATATATATATATATATATATATATATATATATATTAGGTTGGTGCAAAAATAATGACGTAATAATGTCGTTTTTTGACGTAACGTCAAAAAATAACATTATTATGTCATTATTTTTCCACCAACCTAATATATATATATATATATATATATATATATATATATATATATATATATATATATATATATATATATCAGGCGGCCTGACGATTGCGTCTAGACGAAACAGCCTGTTGCCTCTGAGTTCACTTTTATATATATATATATATATATATATATATATATATATATATATATATATATATAATTGTGCATTTAAACAGTATTACCACTTTTATATAAGAATCATTAAAAACGATTGACAGAGCACTGCGATTAAGTTTTTTAATTAAATTTTCTTGTGTTTTTCTGGACATAAATGAAGTAGAAATTGTCCGAACGTGTGTGTCCGAGCGATTTGCGCATTAAGTTTAACCATTATCAAGGATGATTATAATTTTAACTGAATGCATGAATACTTGTATGTATGTATCTAGAGTTATGGGAAAGTTATATTTTGCAAACATGGTAATTATCATTGCCATGACCGTGTTTGGATTTAATGTTCTTTGAGGCTGACATTTCCTTGTTTATTAATAAGACATCTATTATTTTTAGC
>OZ010610.1:69889697-69892197 GCA_963932145.1 Acanthosepion lycidas | reverse complement strand
ATGAACTTCTGCGATTTTTTTTTACTTAAATTGAATAATATGTCTTTCAAATCAGATTACTTATGCATTAAATCATCCAATATTCCTCGAATAAAATTTCAGAAATGGCTATTTTATTTTGTAAAAATTTTAAAATATTCCATGTCAATGAAAGGTGATTAAAGCGAGGAATAATCAGCTAATTTAGCCAAAACAATGAAAAATCATTCCAATATGGATTTGTTTTACAAATACAACAATGTATTTTGGAATTGTGAATATAAAATTTAATCTATGTGCATGAAATTAGATGTAAAATAAAAGCTTCAACAATGATTTTAAATTGAAAATCTCAAACTTAGGTTTAGCGTAAGTTTCAGTATTTTTCTTATATGATCGGGGAAATGAAAAACACGTACAGATAAATTATTTTACCGTAAGTTAATTTTCCATATTAATTAAAAAATATTTACGTTCTATTATATTCTAAATACTGAGCACATTAAAAGACATCGTTTTCCAAATTTAAACCATACGTATATATATATATATATATATATATATATATATATATATATATATATATATATATATATATATATATACGTATATATATATATATATATATATACGTATATATATATATATATATATATATATATATATATATATATATATATGTAATTTTATAGAAACGCGTACACACATATATATGTATATGTATGCTGATAGATAAACTTTGTACATATGAAACATGCTTTGAGAAATATTTCCTCATATTTACACACACACACACACATATATATGTATATATATATATATATATATATATATATATATATATATATATATATATATATATATATATATATATATATGTCTTCTTATCTAACCATATAAAACATCTAATTTTTTCCTTGATAATTTCTAATGACTATTTTGTCTCTGGTTACACACACATACATATATTTATAACTATTATCTGTGTATATATATATATATATATATATATATATATATATATATATATATATATATATATATATATATATATGGGTGAGTTACTGTAAATTATATATATATATATATATATATATATATATATATATATATATATATATATATACACACATCCATTTTATTAGTTCTTTTAAAATCGATCTTCAATCTCCTGTCACAGGCTAGCTAACACTGTCAAAAATAATGAGTGTTGTTCTGTAACTTTTGTTGTACAAAAGTTTACCCCCGGGGCATTTTCCGACAGTATTTTTTCAAACGCCATTCGCCTTTTTACTACTTTCCATACGATTCTGTTTTTCTATTTCCTCGTCGTTTCGCCTTTTTGAAGT
Source organism: Acanthosepion lycidas (assembly GCA_963932145.1). Taxonomy (NCBI): domain Eukaryota; kingdom Metazoa; phylum Mollusca; class Cephalopoda; order Sepiida; family Sepiidae; genus Acanthosepion; species Acanthosepion lycidas. Next base: position 69,890,869 of record OZ010610.1, on the reverse strand, counting down.
TATCAGCCTTTGTTAAAATTAATTTTTTTTTTTTACGCTCCCGGTAATTCGTTGCGCCAAGCCTTGTAGCTGCAGGCTTTAATTCATCGGTGCCTAGGTGTTTCTACCTTCACCTTATATAGCGATGATATAACATATTTCATTAATAAGCTGATTACATATACATTGGCTTTTCTACAATCACGGCTGTACGCACGGACACACATAGATGTACTTTATTTTGGTTTGTGATACGTTGATCTCTACTCAAACTTGAAGAAAATGTGATGCGGTCAATCTACAAGAGAAAAATAATAATTTTAATAACAAATATTATATAGAAAAATTTATTAAGAGTCAAAAAACAAAATTAGATTCTTACACTGGCCACTACATTCTCTCGAAGGTTGACTTGTCATTTATGAAAATTTAGTTTAATTCGTATGCGCGCGCACAGACCTACACACACTTACTTGCTCACCTATCTATCTATCTATCTATCTATATATATATATATATATATATATATATATATATATATATATATATATGTATATACATATATATATATATATATATATATATATATATGCATATATATATATGTATATATATATATATATATATATATATATATATATATATATATATAATATATCGAGCATACATTGATGGTGTTAATGAAATATATATATATAATTGGACATTTCGTTATATATATATATATATATATATATATATATATATATATATATATATACACATATAATTGTAAATTTCATTATATATATATATATATATATATATATATATATATATATATATATATTGAACAATAAAAACATTAAAAAACTAAAATCTGCAGACACACTGGGTTGTAGATTAATATTCTTTCGTTTTTTTTTTTTATTATTCCATTTAGATTCCTCGACTAGTTTCGGCCAAAATGGCCATCATCGGGAGGAGAAATATTTCTGATTGCTGGTAGCAGTAGACTACAGAAATGAATGTCTTGATGGAGAAATTGAAATTTTGTCTATTTTTTTTGTCTATAGTTTTCAATTATATATAATAAGAAATTTTATCGGTACCCTTTCCTTCGAGTTTGTTTTATTGACCACCTTATCTACACTTCTTTATAAATATTTGTACGAAGAGTTACTGATATATATATATATATATATATATATATA
>OZ010610.1:69864697-69884697 GCA_963932145.1 Acanthosepion lycidas | reverse complement strand
CGCATCGAACTTTTAGTCGCGGCCGACCGTAAAATCTAAGTATTTTTCCCATATATATTGTTTTTGTATATATTGCATATTCCCTGATCGGCAATTCTTTTTGATAACACACACATATACCTCTTAGGAAATCCACATTTAGCTCAGACCTTGTGTCAGGCCTGAATTCATTCGGTTTTTGGGTTGCCAACAATAGTTTTGTAACATTATGTAACTCTCGTGAAATACCCACTGACATCCTGTGAAATAAGCGTGTGCGTATGTGTGTGTGTGTATGTGTGTGTGTGTGTCTATGTTTCTGTATGTGCAAGAAAGTGGCTATGCGTACGTCTCTATGGATGCAAGACATAACAAATGTTTGTACATTTGGGAAAGATTGCGAGAGTGAAAACAATTGTTTTGCGTATGGGGGAGAGAAATAGTAAAACTGTTTGTTTAGTGTATATATTGCCCTCCCTCATTGATTATTGAATACTGTTTTCATTTTTAGGAAGATTAATAATTTTAGCTAACGTCATTGGGATTATGAAACAATTTCAAAGCCTTTAATCCTGTTAATAAGATTAAATCGAAAAGATAATACCCTTATCAAAACAGATGACCCAAGAAGGAAAACCAAAAATCGATACATATTTATTGCTGTCATCGCTACAATGACAAACTTTCTTTTCTAGAAAAATGTTAAATATATTCAAGGAGTTTTTTTTTTTATCATTTCATTCCAAGCAATACGATAATGCCACTTGGACCCATGAGTTTACAGAGAGCGATAGAGAATGCGAAGATTTTAGCGATCAGAAGTGAGGTAAAGTGTAATAAAGGAATAGGTTTAAAGAAGGTAGAATTTGGCGCAAAATGTATATTGTTTATACAGGGTGACCCAAAAGAATGGGAATTTTTGAAGTGCTTATTGCCAGACATGAGCAAATGGCAACACTGCGAGATAGTCACCTTGAGAAAATAAACATTTCGCCACTTAGAATTCAAGATGAAATTCACCATATCCCAGCTGAGATGTTGCAGCAGTCAATAAGGAATCTCAACAGCAGATTTCAAGAATGCATTCATACAGGAGGACGCCATCTACAGAACGTCATTTTAAAAAAATGAAATTTCCTTCATTGCTTCTTAAATGGCAAATTTTAACGTTTCAATTACTATAAATAAAATATTTTTCTTCCATCACCCTTGGTTTTATTGGATTGTTAAAATGTTCCCATTTTTGGGGTTCACCCTATATTTCTAGGCGGGATATGAAGAACTCGGAAGAGAGCTCTACAGACGAGAAAATAAATTATGAGAATAGAACTATTGGTTGCATCGAGCGAGTACAAGAGAAAAACGGTGAAACCTAATTGCCAATCTAGTTCAAATGATTTACATTTGCTCTTTTTTGATTGATCTTCATTTAAAGTAACTTTTAAATTCCTCCCCTGACCCAGATATTTCATGCATTTTTGTTGTTCGTATTGTTGATAATTGGTCGTTCGTATCCGAACGAACCTGTTAGGTAAGACGACTATTCCATTCTTCTTGCAGACGTCTTGGTTAGGCACACTTGTTTTTACTCAACATCCAAAGAGCCCAGCTGCGCTTCATACTTCAAGTATAGTGATTAAAATTTAGTTACCGTTTTTGAGAAGGAATGCATTATTTGGGCTTATCAGCAGTCTGAAAAAGGCCGTTGCGTGCAAACACACTGTCAGGATGACTTGTGAATCCATTCTAGCAAAACCGACGTCTCCCATGGGTTCAGTCTAACGAATTTCACTCACAAGGCTTGAGTCAACAGGTGGTATAGTTTTCAAGCATTTTCCAAAGGTGCTGCACACTGGAGTCGAATCCTCCAGGCCGATAACATCAAGAGGTCACCTTCTTAATAAACCAACCATGGCGAGATTCGAACAAGCGACTCCTTGTTGGAAAGCGAAGGTTCTCATAACTCCAGACCAGAATGGCTAATGCCTAACTCCAGGAGAGAGCCACGCTGCGCCTGCTTGCTCTCACGCTGTCATGAGGTGGAAGAAATATATTGAATCAATAGCTTCATTTATCACAAAGAAAGGTGTTTCTCTGTATCGTGCCAGAAAGTTTTTCTCCCCCGAGTCCATCTTTCAAATCTATAAATCAGTCATCCGTCCTTGCATGTAATATTGCTGTCATACATGGTCTCGTGCCCCCGCTGTACGTCCCAAGGATAAAATCCAGAGAGGGATACGCAATGTGATGCGTCCTGATCTGGCATTTCGTCTACAGTCATTTTCTCAAGTGCCGTGGTTTCCCTCTGTCTCTTCTAAAAGGAACTATTTCACGGCAACTGTTCCGACAAACTACGTCCCTGGCTGCATGAATTTAATCGAGCTACTAGTTTGGTATCTCAGCCCCACCCGTTCACTGTCGAAACAGTTAAATGTAACCGATACCCAAACAGCTTTTTCTCTCACACTTCCAGTGTGTAACTCCCTTCCTGTTGATGGCTTCCCTGATAACTATAATCCTCAAATATTCAAGTGTAATATCAAGCGACATCTTCTAATGCCTTAGTCTTGTTCGGCGTCCTTCTCTGTATCCTTTCCTCAATGACGCCTCTTTACTCTTGTTCTCAACCCTCTGTAACCCCTTGAATCCTAGTGGCACACTCGCCAACCAACCACACTTTTTGAATGGTCGAATACAGAGAACTGGTGCACTACGTGCCAGAAGTCTCCCGACCTACCCTCTGCAGGCTTTCAATTCAGAGTTGTCCTTCTCCTAGACCAGTTGCTATCCAAGGCTATAGAACCCAGTCTGTCCTGCTATTTAACCATAGCTGAAGGGAGAAGAAGAGGATTCAATACCTTTCCCAAGGTTATTATGAATGTAATGGATTCGACAGAAATTCGAAATATATATTATAGGCTGTTTTAAAAACCTCGGTTTCTACTGCTATTAAGCATTACTCTTCAAGTATGAATTGAGTTCTCCAAGCCGCTGGAGTATTCCGTATAGAGAAAAACGTTAAAATTCCCCCCTTTCCTGCCATGCGACGATGGTTTACAGGTAAGTTATCAAATCACTCGGGTTTCGATCCCGGCTTGAAGCAATCGAACATCAAGTTACACTGATGAGCTGTGATGCGGCGAAACAAACTGCCTGTGGTTGACAATATATATATATATATATATATATATATATATATATATATATATATTAAAGTAAAACAGACTACTTTAAGGTACCATTATGATTATTTATATCACCAGAGCACATTTAAAGGACGCCGGATCATCAGATTGCACTTCCAAAAATGAAATGAAACGAGAAATAAAAAATGAAAGTGCTATCTGATGATCCGGCGTCCTTCAAAATGGCTCTGGTGAAATAAATTATATATATATATATATATATATATATATATATATATATATGCGTGTGTGTGTGTGTGTGTCAATAAATTTGGCAACGCATTTCGTCATCCGACTTTATCAAGGCAAGGTGATATACAAATGTTTTATAGTTAGTCATGTTTTTTGACTAAGTGTGTGCTAAATACAGAAAAATATACAGTGAGGGAAAACAAATATTCGTAGATATGCAAATTTTCAATATATTGTATTTCCAACTAATGAATACACATACTTTTCATATAATTAACTCTATACAAAGGCGTAATAACTAAATATGCATAGAAAACAGAAAAAAATTGATTTGATAGAAATAAATCCCATTTATCCAACTTAGTGGGTGAAAAAAGTATTCGTACAATACAAAAAAGAATACATAATCTATATTTAATACTTTGTAGGATAGATAAAATTCACTTCTAGAGCATCACTGGTGTACTTTGTAAAATTGCCACCAATACATTTGCGGAGTCTATAAAAAAAAGGTGCACTCTCTTCTGCATGTTTATTGCTCTTTCTGATAAAATTCCGAATATAAATATCTCGTTCCTTGTTCCGGTGTCTTTGACGAACCCGCACTTTTTCTGTCCTATCTCTGGCCTGATTCTGCTGCGCCCTCTATTCCTCAGATTTCGGATGATGAGTTTTGTTCTGTGGCTCATTAAGCTGATTGTTCGGTGGAGTTCGCAGTCGTTTGCGCCTGGTTTCTTAGTCAGTTTTAAGAAAATATATCTGCTTAGATCATCCGGTATATCAAAATGGTTATTTAACATGGTGATTTAAATTATTATTTCTGTAGTCTTGTCTATGCTGAAATCATCCAAGGCTTTCAGTATTTCTGTTACAAATCCGCCTGGCCCTTTTGCTTTGTTTCTGTTCAATTTGGTCAGTACAGCTTCAACTTCGGTGTTTATCATTTTCGGCCCGTCGGTATTTCTCTGTATTGCCAGTTTTTCTCTTTCATTGTATATTCGCTGAAGAATTTTTTTCAGTGTTCAGTCCTTTTTATGCAGTCTGTTGATGATCATGCCTTCTGTCCTGTTAGTTCCTTTATTCTTTATGCATGTCTCTTTATCTGTTATATTCATTCTTTCTATTTCTGCGCATTTTTCGTTGAGCCATTCTTCTTTAGCCTGCCTGAATTTGTTTCTTATTTTATTGTGTAGTTTTCTGTATTCCGTTCCATGTCTTGGCATTGTTTTCTGTCTCTTTTCCATCATATCGAGAATATCATCTTTGGTTTATTAGTGTTTTATACTTCCTCCATTCTCCTTTGGGATGATATTTGTTTATGTCCCATTTCGATATTCCATTTCAATTTTGTCCCTAGTATCTTGTTTACACAGTGCCCATATATTTTTCCTTCAGGATCGGCTGGTCCAGGAGTCTATTGTATTGCAATTTGGGTGCTACAGTAGGCTTCTGCAGTTTTCGTAGTTTCACTCTTAGTTTACATATAACAAGTCGCTTCTGCAGTCGGCATTTGGATAAGTTTTGCAGTGAACAACTCCATACAGAAGGTAGGGTAGGAGAGCGAGAAGAAGAGACTAGACATAAACTAAAAATAGACAGAATACATGGTCAACTGAAAGAAAAACTAAGCCTGAGCCCCAAATGGAATTTACAGGTCGGGGACACTAAAATCAAGCAGATGCAGAAAATTAATTATCTGGGGTGTGTTCTAACAGAGGACAGAATGTGTGACAAAGAGATCCGAGGAAGTATTGGAATGGCCAAAGATGCCTTCCAAAAGCTAGGCAGAGTATTACGTGACAGAAAGGTTTCGTTGGAAACCTAGAAAAGAATACTGGAATGTTACGTGATATCTGTCCCCCTGCATGGCAGCGAATGTTTGACAATCTCCTAAAAGATGGAGAAAATATTCGAAGTAACAGAATTGTGATTCTACAGAAGGATGCTGAGGATACTATGGACCGAAAATGTGAGCAAGGACGTTGTGATAGCGAAAATATAAACAAAATGAAAAAATTAACATCAGGAAAAGGCAGCTGAAACTGGGAACTTAATGAGGAACGCGGGTTTGGAAATATGATACTCACAGGACGGATAGGTGGAAAGAGTGTCAAGAGAAAGCAACCCTTGACATAGCTAATGGCCTTGAGAAAGTGGATGGCAGAAAAGGGTTTGGGAGAAATAACAAAAAGATAAAACATTAAGAGCTACAAGTGACAGGGAGAGGTGGAGGGACATGATCGCATACGTCCTGAAGAGACATGGTATATAAAAGATGAAAGAATCACCTCTTAATTGCTGTTGTTCTCACCTCCGCCCTGATTGTGGTAGCACCTGTTAGAGTCCCATCTATGGGCAAATAGTGAACCCCGAAACTAAAAATAAATGAAATTTATGAAAGTAAAAAACAAATATAATATATATATATATATATATATATATATATATATATATATATATATATATATATATATATATATATATATATATATATATATACACAGACACACACACACATATATTAGGTTGGTGCAAAAATAATGACGTAATAATGTCGTTTTTTGACGTATTTTTTAACGTCAAAAAACGACATGATTACGTCATTTTTGCACCAACCTAATATATATATATATTAAATTTGTTTGTTTGTTTGGGTTTTATGGCATATCAACCACTGTGGGTTATTTAATGCCAAATCCAGTTTATATGAATTTTAAATGCCTATTTTGTATGGAATAAAAAATGTATAGCTGGCAACGTTATTGTTTCAAAAAACATATAGCTGGCAACATTATTCTATATATATATATTAAAATTGCCACCAATATATATATATATATATATATATATATATATATATATATATATATATATATATATATATATATATATATATATATATATATATAGCAAAATGAATAATAATATTTTTTACCTGTAGAAGAAGTCATGAAATTACGTTAAAAATATTTAGATTTCGGAATAAAATAACCCATAAAGGTGTTGATATGCCGCTAAACGCAATCGATCAAAGCAATAGCTCAGAAGTTTGTTTTGTTAAATCAACTATTGTGAGTTCGATCCTCACTGTATGTTTCATACTTTCGTCCTTCTCCGGCATTTCAGCTACGCTTTTGAAATCACCAAATATATTATTGCAAATAGTTCTGATAAAAATGGATATTATAAACTGAAATTCATATAGCATATTCATCTTATAAATTCAGATATAGCCTGAATTTTTTACAAATCTCAGTTAATACCGATTTGAGGTTTTAAAATTTATATTTTCATAAAATATATATTTTTAGACAACAAAATGACCCGGATTTTGAGCTTTAATAACTTTCTCGTTTCAATCTTTTTTAAAAAAACACGTAAATAAAAGCTGACTCAATACATAACCTGTAGGAAAAGTGATAAATTCCTTCAGTAACCAGATTTTAAAAACTAGTTCATTTAGAAACTGGTCCCTGTGAATTATGTTATAAAATATTGTATATTTTCTGTAATATTGGAAATGTTACTGAATAATAAAGCACATGAGTATTAATTTCTAAAAAGTGATAGTTCACTTTCATAGAAGACAAGAATAATTGCAATTTCTTACTAGTAACCCAGACTTAAAAAAATAAAACAGCCATCATTTGAAGAAGGAAAGATGGCGTCTGTAATTTTATTAATCCTGAAAGTTAGTTTCGTGCAGTCTTATCATTCGTAAAATATATCGGGGATTTAACGTAGAATCTCCTCTGCATGTCTTTTTTTATTATAATACTATAGTCATATTATTCACACGTAACAGAATATTCCATATTTTTTATATATTAATCTTGTCTGCATTTGTCACGAAAGAGGTGGGGGAGAAAGAAAAGAAGAGCGGTAGAGGGAGTGAGAGAGAATGAAAGATTTATGAAATTATTTTGATTTGGGGCCCAGAAGAGCACGAAGGGAAAGAAAATCGATCATTTTCCAAAAGTTATGAACTTTTAGGTATTCGGTGCCGAGAAGCGAAGGCGAACTTTAATTCAAAGTTTTCGTTCTTAAAGAATGGATTTGCAAGAGATAGGAAATCTACGGAAGACTGAGAATCGCATAAAATCGGGATAGATTAATAATGAAAGAAAGATAATATGCATTTTGGATTGAAAAGACTTATGATCCTAGAAGCAAGACTCACACAACAAAAATAAACATCTATAAAGAAAAACCGTATCATCAAATGTATATAAAAATAAAAAAAACAAAATAAAAAAACTGACAGACACTCAGACGTGCGCGCGCCTCAGACCCCATCTACGCCAAAAATATTGTTCACATCACTGCACTCACCAGTACTAAGAAACTCAACATTTTGTCTCTACCAATCCTGATGGCAACTTAAAAAAAACAAATCCAAAATTGGGCCATATTTCTTTGAAAACGAACTTTGAAAAATTCCCGAGAAATTTCCCCCCTTATCCGAGAAGGATTCTCGGATTAAAAAATAGGAGAGCCGAGTTCGAATTCCAGTAGAATCCATTATATTCACTTACGTGCTAATACCCTTTGGAAAGGTATGAAACCTCTACTTTTCGCTCCAGCTATGGGTAAATAGCAGAGCGGACCGGATTATATAGCTTTGGGTGGCAACTGTTCTACCACAGAAAGAAATATCAAACTACTGCAGAAAAAAATCTGCCTCGTCAGTCATGTATCGAAAGGCACATAACTGACTGACTGACATTCGAATCCATTACATTCACTTACGTGCTAATACCATTGGAAAAGGTATAAATCCTCTTCTTCTCTCCTCAGCTATGGGTAAATAGCAGGTTAGACCGGGTTCTATAGCCTTGCATGACAACTGCTCTACCGCAGAAAGAAATGGCAACCTACTGTGGTAAAAAGATCTGCCTTGACAGTCATATATCGAAAAAATATATCATCGCCTAATTGTGTTTCACGCATGACACATAATTGGTCGACTGACTTTCCAAAAATTCATTACATTCACTTACGTGCTAATACCCTTGGGAAAGGTATGAATTCTCTTCTCCCTCCAGCTATGGGTAAATACAAAACAGACCGCGTTCTATAGCCTTGCATGGCAATGGGTCTGCCACAGAAAGAAAGTGTGTATCACGCATGACACATGACTGACTGTCTTTGATAACGTTGCCTTTAAATATATACATATATATGGCGAAACAGAGTGTTCGTGGATGACAATATATATACTCCTGAAAAGTTTATTTCGGATAAACTCTCTGGGGAGCAAGTGTCTGTTACTGCTAATAATACAAATTTCTTCGGTGAAGCGAAACGAGATCTCTCAGTCACTGCGTGTTTATCGAAAAATAAATACGCTTAAATTGAACTTTATCGCTGCTATACTCCAACTGCTTAGTGGTAGAATCTCAGACTGACGCCAATTCAGTCGGGTTTCGATCCTAGACAGAGGCAATCGGATGTCTAGCCAAATTGGTGAGCTGTGGATGACAATATATATAGATTATAATATTATTACTTAAAAATATGTATTCATAGCGACACAGAAATGTTTCGGAAGTAAAAACTAAACTTTTATTCTTTATTTTTTTAGAAAATTTAAAACGAAGATTTATTAAATCAAAGAAAAGGAATAACTGTTTTTGAAGACACTGCATTATGTTTACTTTCAAATATTATTTTTTTTAAATATTCATAATTATATATCTGTTATTTGATCACAGAAAAGAAAGCGAAAAGATGCGTAATTAAATTCCGAAATTTTAAAATGTTAATTTTAACTATACCATATCTAGTAGACTAATGAATATACTATTTTAGATCTTTATAAATAAAAATATAAATATATATCATATGACTTAATCATATTTGAAGCCGTTGTAAATATGTCAACAGTCCGAAGAAATTAAATAGTGTAAATAATTACAATACCTCATCTCAGAAATATAGACTGAGCCTGTAGAATGCCGGAGCCTAGAACGGCCAAAATGTCGTGAATATGTCAATGAAGATGAAGACAACACCCAAACAATGTAAATAACTTCTCTATATGTTTCTATTTAGTCAAGAGGTCTACTACTATATATTATATATTATTAGTCTTTTTAACTATTTTCGCGTCTCAGTTAAATTTGGAGAAAATAATAATTTACTAATGATTTAGACGTAAAATTATCAGTTATTATTATTTCCCTAAATACTTTCAGAATGTAAAATCATTTTCAGCAATAAATAACCTGGAAAGGGTTGACAACCCGTAAAAAATGAATCAATCAATGAATCAATTAAAAACGCGATTTTATTAAAATCTAACGCACACGTTTGAGTGTTTTGCATGTATCCTTATCATTTTCTCATGATGTGTACATTGGGTTTTATTAAGACATGCCTCATTAAAAAATTTAGATAAGTGTTGTCTATTTATTTTCAGTAGGATCATCACGTAACTACGGACAATTTCCTTAGTATCCTTATTAAAGGAAGAAAGAAAATTACCATGTTAATGCATATCCATTTTATTCAGAGTACTTTCGACATTAGAACAATGTCGTCATCAGTGTCTTGTTTTTTTGTTTTTGTTTTTTTTTTGCGACAAAACAATTAAATATCTAGGTTTTACCTAATAGTTTTTTTTTAATGCTTAATGAATAAAGACAGTGATACAAGGAAACGAGCTTATTTGGTGGCTAAATATTAATGCACATACATTCATTTGTTTATTTATTTTAAATCTCTCTCTCTCTCTCTCTCTCTATATATATATATATATATATATATATATATATATATATATATATATATATTGCGTATATTTTGGCAGCATGTTTTCATTAAGACATGTATCATTAAATAATTTAGACAAGTTTTGTATACTTATTTTAAATAGGATCGTCTCATATCCACGAACAAGCTTCTTCGTATACTTATTAAAGGAAGAGAGAAAATTACTGCGTTGATGCATGCTGATTTTATTTCGAGTACTTTCGACATTAGTGCATTGTCATCACCATCGTGTTGTTTTTTGTAAGACAATTTTTGTGCTCGAATTTCAGCACCTGCGTCCCTTTCTTAGTGTCCTGCTAGCCCATTCAATACAACTACTACAACTACTACTAATAATAATTGTGACATGTGTGACCAACTGAGAGTACTATACCACCTTGGAATTGGCTCTTGCAGGCATTCTGCATATTTTGAGGTAAGTCTTCCGGAGGTCCTTGTTGAGACTGAGATAAAGTACCAGGAGTATTGAAAACTTAAATTGTGTGCCTTAGATCCTATTTATCATCTGAGAGACTTCTCTATGCCTTCCATCAGCACGGCTGGCATCCAGTAGAGTGACTCTCAGTACCTTTTTGGGATAACTTTCTCGGTTGACATGAATTAGAAAGATTATATTGAATCCATTGCTCGGTTTGCTTCTAAAAATAACTGGTTCATTGTATCGTGCTAGACGGATTTTTCTCTCTATATCTATAAGTTGATCATACGTCTATGCCACATACGGTCCGATACTCCTGCTATATATCTTGATAAAATCCAAAGAAATATCAGCAATATTATTAGCCTCGATCTGGCGTCTCGGCTTCAGTCCCGTCTCCCCCCCCACCGCCGTAAGGTTGCCTCCATTTGCCTTTTCTATAAATTCCTTCATGGTAATTGTTCAGATGAGCGCTTTCCTATGGCATGCTCATTGGTCACTTTTATTTTTGTCCCCAGTTTCTTTAAGTTGGAGTAATGGATAACAGCTCGGATTGAGGAATCGGAGATCCGAGTTCGAATTCCAGTTGAATCTATTACATTCATTTATGTGTTAATACCCTTAGGAAAGTCATTAATATTCTTCTTCGCCATCCAGCTATGGGTAAATAGCATGACAGACTTGGTTCTATAGCCTTGGATGGCAACTAGTCTAGAAGTAAAAAAGGACGATAGAAAATGAAAGAAAGATAGAATATCCAGGGAATGTAGAAAGAAAGAAAGAAAGAAAGAATAAATAAATGGAGCTAAGGAGATGGAAGTTAAGAAGATAAAGAAAGGCAAATTGGAAAAGAAAAAAGTAAACAAGAGTAGTAGTAGTAGTAGTAGTAGTAGTAGTAGTAAGAGGAAAAAGTGGGGACGGTGGAGTAATGGATAGCGGCTCGAATTGAGGAATCGGAGGGCTGAGTTCGAATTCCACTCCAATCCATTACCTTCTGATACTCTTGGGAAAGGTATGAATCCCCTTCTTCTCCTCTCCCCAGCTATGGGTAAATAGCAAGAGGGACCGGGTTCTATAGCCTTGGATGGCAACTATACTACTTCAGAAAGAAATGGCAACCTACAGACACCTGCAGGAAAAGATCAGATTCGTCAGTCATGTATCGAAAGTTTCATGATCACCTAAGCGTGTATCACCCATGCCGCATAACAGATGAATCCCTCCCCCTTACCTCGTTAGGTGGTCCGAGATGTCAGTTCTCTGGTAGATACCTTTCGTTTTCAGTGTGATTTTCCTATTTGTAGTGTTCGATTGAGTACGTGTTTTGGATGAATGAATGTTTTATATCAGTAAAGCCCCGCATCCAGTTAACCGATATTTCTGCCATATTTAAGCATTGTTTATTACCAACATTATTTTGTTGTTTCTTGTGAATAGATTTGTACAGTTTCGTAAATATTCATTGGGGTTAGATTTTTAAAATTCTTGTTTTATTCTTTCCCCACAGACAATGAATTTTACATAGGGGGGCTAATTAGGACTTTCATAGAGACAATGAGGTATTATGGTGGATGTAGTAAGAATGTTAAGTAAGAACGCGCTGTGTTGGTGTAAGGAATATTGTTGTATGTTTGGGTCAGTGTTTGTGGCTAGCTAAGTTTAACGTTAAGACAGAAGAAAAGCGTCCTTTTCCCCATCCCCATTTGTTGGCCTTGTGCCACATTTCTGTACATAGAACAAATATCGCTCTTTACTCTGGTATGCGCATCGGCCCCTTTTATTTCTGTCCCCACTTTGTTTAGTTTAATTCCTCCTCCCGTTCCTCGTTAGATGGTCAGAGATGTCAATTCTCTGGTAGATGCAGGACGCCTTTCTTTTTTTCAATGTGAGTTTCGTATTTGTTGTTGTGTTTGAATGAGTTGTATTTCAGTAAATGTTTGGACGAATGATTTTTTTTTATTATTAATGTTCCGCATGGATTTTGTCAAATTAACTGATGTTTTTGCGACAAATAATGATTGTGGGGGATTTTATGACTAACATTATTTTATTCAGTTTCTTGTAGATAACTTTTGTTCATATTTGTAAATACATATTGGAATTTAGTTGTTTAAATTGTTGTTATATTGCCTTCCCGCCAAAGACAATGAATTGTACATATGAGAACTAGTTTTGACGTTCATAGAGACAATGAGGTATTAGGTGGATGTAGTAAGAATAGTAAGCAACAATGCGTTGTTTTCGTGTAAGGAATATTGTTATATTTTTGGGTCAGTGATTGTGGCTAGATAAGTTTTATTATGGCTGAAAAAAGCAAGCTCTTTTCCCAATCCCCAGTTTGGCCTTGTGCCACATTTTGTATATTTTTACGCAATTAAATATCGCTCTTCGTTAAGGTACCTAGACTTTATGAATTTACGAGCAGTTCTGCGTAACACAGAGTGAGAATTCGGAAGGCAGTGTTCGAATTCCAGTTGAGTTCGTTAATTCACTTACGCACATCTTGATTCCTCTTCTGTTGTTCTCGCTCCTTAATAATGGTACTCTCTTTCCTTATTCTTTCACACACAGTAAACTCCTTGTGTCTTAGTGGCTTTACTGCCATGCATGGGGTGAAATGATTAAAAAACAAAATGAAATGAAATATCAATCGTTATCTACTGTCTTCTTGGTTACACTTCTTCTATTGTTCTCTCTGCTTAATAATGATTCTCTTTTGTCTTATTCTTTCACACTCAGTAACCTCTTGTGTCTTAGTGACTTTACTGCCTTGCGTGGGGTGAAATGATTAGAAAACAAATTGAAATGCAATGTCAATCGTTATCTACTGTCTTCTTGATTACTCTTCTATTGTTCACACTTCTTAATAATGGTTCTCTTTTTTCTTATTCTTTCACACTCAGTAATTCCTTGTGTCTCAGTGACTTTACAGCCTTGCATGGGGTGAAATGATTAAAGAAAGAAGAGATTCGGCTCGTCAAGACACTTGTAGATGATCTCAATATGATGTATACTGATCAGCAATAGATAGAAATTATCATTAATAATCTTAATTGACGTTAAACGTCGTATATATTTGATAGATAATTATATAAATGAAAGTCCCATATTATGATTAAATGCTTTCCAGCCAACTTTAATCTGCTAAAATTTAAATGCAATGTCAATCGCTATCTACTGTTCTCCTGATTACTCTTCCTCTGTTCTCGCTCCAAGGCGATGTTCATCTTTCTAAATATTCCACATCTAGAAACTTCTTGCGTCTCAGTGGCATTCTTGCCTTGTTTGGGGTTAACTTAATTAATAATAATAATAATAATAATAATAATAATAATAATAATAATAATAATAAAACAACAAGGTAGTAATGGAAACAAGAGTAATAATGATAACTGTTAGGCGAAGAAAAAAGAAAATTGTGATAATGAAGAAAGTTTTGTTACAGAAAAAGAAAAGAGAGATCACGGGGAGACATTGTTCAGTGAAGAAGAGGGCGAAAGAAAAGAAAATGGGTTTAGAAATGAAATCTGATTTTCACTTCAAGTAATGCCAGTCAACCACACCCAGTAAATCTTGTGTGTCTCCCCACCTTCCCGTGAAACAAACCCTTCCGCGACAAATCCATCATACGAAATGGAAATGATAGGAGATTATCCCTCGGCAAGACGATTTACTTCGATTCTCAAGAGACCCTTGTTCTGTCGTCTTTAGCTGATTTTAGAAGTATGTAAATATTTGGAGACACAATAGGAAATATTGTACATTGCATTAAACACTCTGATTGACAACCGACGTAAAACTCGTGCAAGTTTTATACTATTAGGTTGGTGCAAAAATAATGACGTAACAATGTCGTTTTTTGACGTTAAAAAAGACGTCAAAAAACGACATTATTATGTCATTATTTTTGCACCAACCTAATAAAAGACGTGAAGTAGTTTTTTGTCTTATAGCAGCGTTTCCCAGATACTCTTGAGTAATCGCCCACTTTCACTTGGAATAAAAAATTCCAGTACCCACCTGTATATTAAATATTCAAAAGCAGTAATGGGTAAATTACATTTTGTTGGGTACTTTTACTGCCTTGATACATTCGAGATGAGTAAAAACAATTTTATATTAAATAAAAAAAAAATACCCTGAGGTCAATTCTTTATTTTACGTGCAACGTTGTTCTTCATCTTCCCATATAAGATTTTCGTACGAGGTAAGACGATAAATTACATTTGCGTGCTGGGTAAGACGCTACACCCAACAGCAAGTCCTCTGATCAGGAAGATTTGAGGAGCGGGAAATCATCTAATTGCTGGTGTTCCACCTTGACCTGGGTGGTAGAACCTGCTAGCGTCCCAGCTATGGACAAATAGTTAACCCCCAAACTGGGATCAAAACACTATGAAAGTGTAAAAATAGGTTTTAATGCTCGCAATATATATTTGGAAAAATTATTACCATCAATGTATTTTTAAAGAAAAATTACTACCAGCAATACATTTTCGAAGAAAAAAGTACTGATAGCAATATATTTTTGTGAAAAAATATTACCAGCAATAAACATCTTGTTGGCACTAAAGTGTCCTGGGTAAAACGATAAACTACATCCAGCAGCAAGTCAGGAAGTTTTGATGAGCGTGGAACAACCTTTTAAATGCTGATGTTCCCTGATCCACCTTGACTCTGTCTGGTAGTAGCTGTTAGCGTGCCAGCTATGGGCAAATAGTTGACCCCCAGACTAGGGTCAAAGCACTATGAAAGTGTAGACATAGGTTTTAATACTGCTGTGGCCTGTTTAGGGGCCAGAAAGAAAGACACGGAAGACGAAGGTAGGTTGATAAATATATTAAAGATATATAAAAAAACTAAAGCGTTAGTAATATGTAGATTAGCACTATTACTCCACTCCACTTCACACTCAGCGCGCTCCAGTCAGACTCTCGCAGTTTGTATTTAAGAAAGAAGGAAGAGTTCATTATACTGTAAGAGGGTTTGCCACAACAAATTTATATTTGGGAAAACATTATTACTATCAATTAATTTTGAAAAAATAAAATTATTACCAGCAATACATTTTGGAACAAACAATCTTTCCAGTAACATAGTTTGAAAAAAATACATTTTTTTGAAAACATATTACCAGTAATAAAAATCTTGTCGGCATTAAATAACCCATTGGGGTTGATATATCATACAACAAAATAAGCCAAAGCAAACCAAACGTATCTGATTTATATCCGAAGAAAAATATTTCGTCAGAAGAACTATTTCAATATTAATGACCTTCTAAACAGTATAGAAAATACAGGTATTCCTATTTTCCAATATAGATCTCCTTTGAATGTTTTTTCGTGTATCATATGCTGAAATGCCGCTTTGATACTCAAAATTCTATATTACTTATAAAAATTTCCATTCGTCCACCATTTTCTTTTCAGTTGCTTTGTCCTTCATCCAACAGTTGAAATCGCCCACCAGTGGGCGATATCGCCCGAGTTGTGAAACTCTAACTTCGAACGTCTTTGCTATTATGAAACCTTTCAGCCACACCGAGGCTTACTGCCACAAACATTAAAAGATTCCCGTACGATTGCCGAATTTACGCAAATTTGACCCTGGTCTGTTCCTAGTTGGGGGATCAGTTGTGAAAAACAGCTGGTGTATGCTTGGATGTGCGGGTGGTGTAATGAATCGTGGTTCCGAATTGTTAATCGGGGGGTTCAATTTTGGTTCTTTCTATTTACTTACGCGTAACATCGTTGGGAATCCATTTCTCATCCCGTCAGCTACGGTTTAATTAATAAGACTTCTATTTCAACTAGTATTATCTCCAAAAATATAATAAACTTGATACTTAGATTTTGGTATAAAATCCCCATAGATGTTGATATGCCGCTAAACAAAATCAACCAACCAGCAAAACTCATCAATGATTCCTATTGAAGAAAACAGATTTGCGATCTCTCTTTTATTAAGATATTATTTCCTCAAAAAACGTATTTCTTTAAATAAAATTTTTAAGCGGGGACGGTTCTGGTTCTCACCAACTTCCCTGTGTTTTGCTCTTATCATTGATAACCTTGTTCTTGTTCTCTAATCAATTCGTCAATTTCGTAGGCTATTTGATCTTTCCTCTGCTCCACTTGCTTTGGGCTTGCTTCGTAAATTAGTTGGAGATTCGTCTCCTGCTAAGCTAGTGGAACTCTCTGCTTTCGGGCGGAGAGAAAGCCAGACGAAGCTCTGCCGAAGGGCAAAGTCTCGTCTGGGGAGGTAGACAGCTATCCGACCCTGTTTTTTACGGGGTCTATGGGGGAATTTTTACCCGAGTCCTCGGTCTCGGTTTTACACCGCATTACAAAAGGCCTTGTGCCACATCATGTCTCGCGGGGTGGTAAAGTAAATAACCCTGCTTCATGATATACTTAGGTCTCGTGTGTGTTATATTTTCTATGCTTTCTTTCCTCATTACGTCTCTCAGAAGTTTCAGCTGTTTTTTTCTTTTCTTTTTTTTTTGTAAATAACATTTGATTTGGAATTCATATTTTCCTTAAAATTTCCGTTCTAGTCGCATCGTCTGTCCATGCTCTCTTCAGAATTGGTCGGTAGAAAACATCTCTGTCGCGTCATTACTATTTATTTATAACCATTTATCGCGGAACCCCGAAGGCCCTCCTGTGACAATCATAGATTTCGGCCAAACACAGACTGAAAAATACTGGTCCGGAGTGATCAGAAGTTGAACGGGCCAGTACGCTCAAAATCTCAGTCACAATGTTTTCCTGACTGTACTGGCTCCAAATAGTTCCATCTACCGAGTTTCACTCACAAGACTTCGGTCAACTCGTTGTATGGTCTTTAGGCAATTTATAACCATATTGCGCGTGGAGGGGTTCTTCTTTTCCCCTAGCCGATATTCTCAGGAAGTCACTGATATGTCAAATCGTGCGTGGGGATATTCGAACCCGAATCTCAAAGTAGGAACAATAAAATTCAAGCTACATAACTAATAAAAAATATTTGCTATTAGCCGTTTTCTTGTGAGGAAACATTTGACATTCAGTTCCCAAACAGGAAGAACCTCAGTCGGAAAAGAAAACTTATAAAATCTTTCTCTTAAAACAATTCTTTTCATTTTTTTTAATATAAAATGTTTCTGTAAATACTGCTTTTTTTATTCAATAAAATATTTTTGTCTTAAAACATTTTTCGTTTTTTTCAAATAAAAAAATATCCTTTAAAACAATGTTTTTTTAATAAAATCTTTCTATAAAACAATTTTTCGTTTTTTTTACAAAACCTTTTCATAAAACTGTTGTTGCCTTTTTAATGAAATCTTTCTGTAAATACATTTTTTCGCTTTTTTATAAAGCAATTTTTACTTTTATTTAATATTTTTTTTCCTTAAAGCAATTTTTCGTTTTTTTTTAATAAAGACATTTTTCTTTACATAAAAGAGTTTTTTTTGGCTTTTTAATAAAATCTTTCTCTTAACAAGATTTTATATTTTTATCAATAAAATCTTTTTCTCTAAAGAATTTTTCATTTTTTAAATAAAATCTTGTAAAACATTTTTTCAATAAAATCTTTTCGCAAATTTTTTTTTCATTTTTTAATAAAATTTTTCCGTCAATCCATTTTTTCGTTTTTTTTTAAAAATATTTCTCTTGTTTATTTTTTTTTATAAAACCTTTCTATAAAACAATTTTAATACAATGTAACCCGGATATATGAGAAACCCGGATATAAGAGAAACCCGGATATAAGATAGATTATATCTGGTCCCAAATTACAGCCTGTGATAATGTATATAAATTAGAGCAATTCCGGATATAAGAGAAACCCGGATATAAGAGACGTATCCGGTTCCGACAACTCTCTTATATCCGGGTTACACTGTAACAACTTTTCATTAAAATAAATTCCTTTTTTTTTAATAAAATTTTTCTCTTTGGCAAATTATCCTTTTCTTATATACAAACTCATTTTTTAAAACACTTATTTCAAAAATTAACTTACTAAACTTCAGTAAGTGTTATAGCTCTTTCCTTTATTGATAGTATTGTGGGGCTCACCCCTTGTACACAGAATGGACTCTTCCAATGTATACATATACTACGGAGAGATAGCGTGACAAAAGAAGGTCGACACAGGGTGTTCACTCAGAGTTACCAGAATCCAGAAAGAGAGATAATTACGGCTTCCATTACAGAGACTTGTAAATATACTTTTCTACTAACCCGCATTCCTGGACTACTAATCTTCATTTCACTTTGTATTCTTACGTTTAATACACATATTTTCCTATTTCTATTACTGGTCTTGTTATTTATTTCTGCCGGATTCCATCCCCGGAATCCACAACAGATATTGACTTCATTGCTAACCTATATAGCTTTACTTATAACATATAAAGTAGTATGTAGAGTGAATGTAACCGGAAGTTCTATGCTAACAGTTTCTTTACTCGCACTTCCGGTTCCTTGCTTTCCAGCCAACTTTGATCTTCAAAAAATTAAATTCAATGTCAATCGTTATTTACTTTATACTTGATTACGCTTTTTTTTTTATTGTTCTTGTTCCTTAATATTGCTTGTATTTTCTAATTTTTTCACTCTCAGAAATCCCTTGTGACTTAGTGGCTTTATTACCTTGCATGGTGTGAAATAACTTTTTTAAATCAAGCAAGAGATTCCGCACATCAAGACGCTTGTGGAATATCTTAACCTGAAGTATATTGATCAGCAATACATAAAAAAATATCGCTATGTTTAAAGATTATCACTAATAAACTTAACTGACGTTAAACATCGTTTATATGAAGGCATATCAATCCATCAAAATCCAATAATATGGCTAAAGGTTACATTCTCTCATTTCTAAACAACTTCTTTCCGGTTGCTTAACTCCATAAAACATTGGCCTTCCGTTAATGTTTCATTCTTTCCTTTCTACGCCATCATCGCATTCTTCTCTAAAGAAACAAACTATTGACAATGGTTTATTCAGAATTAACGGCCCCATTATTTTAATAAAGAACTACGCGTGGTCAATGTTCCGTTGTTTGGTCAGTATGGCAGCACCATAGGGAGTCAAACTGGTCAAGCGTTTAGAATGGACATTGGTCACTAACGTTCAAGATGTCGGCAAGGATATGTCAAAGCTACAAATGAAGCAAGCATCATTTTTCTTTTTAGTGATTTTTTTCTTCTTCTTTATTCTCGGAAAAAAAGTCTTTTGGGAAAATTCATTGAGTTTAGTCTTCGAAAGGAAATCATGTGAATGCGACTGAAAGTCATTAATGTTGTCCTTAGATAGAAAAAGGTTGAATATCGGTGCCTTGGGGTGGATGTACGATGTTAGGATCCATGGAAGCACAGTAAGAATTATGGTCTCAAAAGCACGAGAAGAAATTTGAACAAGGATGTGCTGGGTTGGGGGGGGGTCGAAAATTATTGATT
>OZ010610.1:69797197-69862197 GCA_963932145.1 Acanthosepion lycidas | reverse complement strand
TATATATATATATATAAAATAATAATTATATATATATATGTATGTTTATATATATATATATATATATATATATATATATATATGTATGTTTATCTCAATAAAGTGTATAAATTTTGCGGGAAATTATGTTGATGTATTTATGAATTATCGACACCTCCACTGAATTGTCGATACCTAAAGTTTAAAATCCATTTTTAAAAATGAAGAAGCATTTTTGAAGATTTAATTTTAGCTTTAATTGAAATTAAATGATTAAGTTTTCTACTTTCCAGCAAGTAAAATACTATGGTGTATTTCAAATATAATATAATATTTGTGACACGTTATTTGAGTAACAAATATTACTTACTTATAACATAAAAAAATATATTATATCATCGGGTTTTATCATGACTTTATTGATATTATCGACGTCACCGAAAAGTTCCGAGGTGATGGCTGTTAGATGGATGACCAGAATTGACACAAATTTACGAAATCTATCTGGATCCATTTTTTTTTTTTTCATTTTTAACTATCAAGTAGTTTTTACAAATTAACATAATTTTTTGAGCAATTATCTAATATTTTATTAACATTTATTTACGTTTGAAGATACTTTACGAAAAAATAAAATTTAAAATAATATAAAATCACGTGTCGTTTTTAAAGATTATGCCATTTATAGGTTCCCATAGGTAGAAATTGGGAATGCTTAAACATTAACATTTTTTTAAAATTATTTTTAAAATATTGGGGTAGAAACATCTGTTATGAGCTTTTAAATTTTTAATTCGTAAATGGACTTTTCACTTAACGAAATCGCCGGCCTGAAGAATTTTAAACAATTTTTTTATTATTATAACTTATTTAATTAAAATTTAAAAAATGTAAACAATTCTTGTAATAATTATTCTTCGAAGAAAATTTCTTCTTAAGTCAATAGTGTCCTTAATAAATCTTATTTATCAAAGCAATTAAAAGCTTTTCTAATGAAGTAATGAAATAGTTTTATTGCATTTCTTATTTTACAATTCAGAGTAGATTTTTGGTGAATGGGTTAAATATTTTACAGAAAAAAAAAAAAAAAATGAGGATTTACTATCTCCAAGGAGTTTCGCTTATAAGGAATAAAAACAAATCCCCACCCTTAAAGTATAATTTCTCGAAACTTTATGAAATTATGTAAGTGGGTGGTAACAAAGGTAAAAACAATATTTTTCCAAGATTTTCTAAAAAAGAAATATTCCCCCCAAAATTAATTAATTTCTGAATATTTCCTGAAAGTTTCATTAAAATCCCACAATTATTTTTTTAAATTTCCAAATCAACGATTTTCACCGGAAAATGCGCAAAAAACTAACCTTTGTCTCTGACGTAAAAAAAAGAAGAAAAAAAAAAAGATTTTTAATCCAAATTTTCATGCTACAAAGAAAACTATTTACATTATTCGGACTATTGTCCTCATCTTTGTCACCATGTTTATCACAACGTTTCGACCGTTGTACGTTCCGGCCTTCTTCAGGTGGTTGAAATATCGAACTGAACCCTTTATCTCGCTAACTGGGGTTATGTCTAATTGATGTTAGATATCAGTTATCTCTTGTTAATTTCCCTCTCCACGTTCTCCACTGCCTTAATCAGGTATTGAACTTACGCACTTTGGGTCCTGTCACTGGATGTAAACAACGCCTTTATCTGCTGTGCCATGTGTCCTTGAGTGTATATGTGTATTAATTTCTGGGTTTTATAAACCTTATGTGTTCAATAACCATTTTAACCGGTGCTCATATTGCAATTTTTGCTGTTATCATTGCATGTTTTTTAGCAGAACTCATATTGCGATTGTTGTTGTTATTATCGCTTTTCTCTGTCATTCCTTATTACTGGTTCCCATGTTGTATTCATTTCTATGCTTGGTCGGCTCAGGAGATTTTTATGGCCTAGTATATGTGCTGATTCCTTAAGTTTACGAATTTTTCAATGATGTTCTCTGTCTATGATCTCAAATTGATCCCCCAGAGGGCGGTGATCTCCCTTTTCTATCCATGGCACAGTAGATAAGGGCATCAGCTAGAACCGGTGACATGACCCAAAGAGTGTGAGTTCAATACCTGGTTAAGGCGCTGGAAAACAAAGATGGGGAATTAACAGGAGATAACTGACATCCATTAGACATGTCACGTGGAACTAGAATATTCTACACTAGTGGGCTAAATAAAGCGTTCATTTCGATATTCCAACCACCTGACGCAGGCGGGGGCGTACAACGGAAGAAACGTTGTTGATAAACATGGCGACAAAGATGAGGACAATAGTCTGAATAATGTAAATAGTGTACATAATACCTCATCTCAGAAGTATAGACAGATTGTACAAAGAAGGAAAAAATATCAAAGAATAATAAAAAATAATTTGGTCTTTCCTCTTAATAATGAAATAAACATTTTCATGTGAAAACATTGTTTTTATTGAATTTAGGGTCTTTTTTTTTTCAAGCTATGTTGTTTTTATGCGAACAAATGGAGGTACCTATATGAATAGATATTATTAATGAGAATATATATATATATATATATATATATATATATTTATATATATATTAGGTTGGTGCAAAATATTGTCGTTTTCTTACATAGTAACATACGTAATAAAACGACATTATTTTGCACTAACCTAATAAATATATATATATATATATATATATATAAACACACACACATACACACATATATATATATGTATATATATATATATGTGTGTGTGTGTGTGCATATATATATATATATATATATATATATATATATATATATATACGCATTTATATTATATGATATTGCATTTGAACATGCATATTACGCTGACATTATTTCTACCAGAGCGGTATCATCAGGTATTAATTTGATCACGCACACACACACACACATATATATATATATATATATATATATATATATATATACACACACATACATACACACTTATATATGTGTATATATATAAGTGTGTGTGCATATATATATATATATATATACACACATACATACACACTTATATATTTATATATATATATATATGTGTGTGTGCATATATATATATATATATATATATATATATATATATATACGCATTTATATTATATGATATTATATTTGAACATGCATATTACGCTGACATTATTTCTACGAGAGCGGTATCATCAGGTACTAATTTGATCACACACACACACACATATATATATATATATATATATATATATATATATATATATATATATATAGGTTTTTGTGTGTGTACCCACATTTCATTTCTTCTTTCGTTTGTCTGTCCTCATCTGTTCCTCCCATTTCTTGCATAATCTGTATTTCTTCTTCCTTGTTTCTTATCTTCTTTATTTATGATCTTATTTCTTTCATTCTTTCTATCTTTCTTACCTTCTTCCTTTTCTCCATTCTTTCTTTCTTTCTTTCTTATTTTCTTTCTATTTTCGTTTTTATATTTCTTCATATATACATTCAACTAGTTTTTCTTTATTTTTTTTTTAAGTCTCTATTTATTCTCTCTTTCTTTTCTTCATTTTCTCCTTCTACATTATTTCTTCTTCATTCTGGTCTTTCTTTCCCCTTTTCCTTTTACATTATAAGTTTTCTTTCTTTTTCATTCTTTTCGTCTTTCTTTTTTTTTTCTCTTTCTTTTTTCAGATCATTGATTTTTATTTTCCTTCTTTTTCTCTTTTGTTGCCTTTCCCCATTTTTCTTCTTCTCTTGCTACTTTCGTTTGTTTTTCTTTCCTTCTTTTCTTTTTCATTGTTCTTATTGCTTTTCTCTCTTTAATTTTCCTTCTTTCCACTTTATTTTCTTTCTCATTTTTTATTTGAATTTCTTTCTTTTATTCTTTCTTTGAACTATTCTTTCATTTTTCTCTTTTCTTTGTTTTTCGTTTTTTTTATTTTTTTTCCTCCTTTCTTATTTTCGTTTTTTTTCCTTCTTTGTTTTTCCACCTTTTTTTTTCTTTCTTTGATTTTTCTTTCAGTCTTTCTCTCTCGAACATAAACAACCCCAAAGTCCCATTCCAAATAACCAAGGCCCGAATGACAACACTAGTAAAGTCCCTTACGATTTGATGCCTCGCCCAATGATGGCGATTTACGATGCCATAAACCGAGGTTAATGAATGACCAACATGGTCTGATATGATTCATGCTCATTCATCCGTAGCTGAGTGACCGATTTCCAGCCAATAACCAATTCCGCACGGTTTCGATTGAAGGTCAGAAGTGAGGAAATAAATTCTGTCTTGGACATAATGGTCACTTGGAAGCGGAAGGGACAAATTTAAGAAATGTTCAAATAATACTTGTCTTGTCTTGCCATCAAGGAATAAATGACGTTGCCATTTATTCCTTGATGGTAACGAAGCAGGAAAAACACAGACACACAGCAGAAAAAATATAGTAGTTATAGTATTAAAAATGTTGGTCGGGAAAAGGAAGGAGACACTGGCAATAAATCCCCCAAAATAGATTCGGTTTTGCTTTTATTTTTGTTATCCTATTTATCTTCCAAAAGGCCACCATGTTTGACTCCTAGTATATGAAAATAATAGTAATTAGTAATAAACTACAAAAATCAATATCTTATCCTGACCAAGAACAACATTGTTTAACTTCAGATTACTATATATATATATATATATATATATATATATATATATTATCATCAACAGGCAAAATGTTTAACTCTATCACAGATCTTCAGTGCGGCTAGACGTCCGAATACTTAAAGCTGGGCTCGAAAGACGACCGATTTATCAGTCAGATATCCTACCCTTAGGCTATTGTCGCACGGCAGGAAAGTCGGCGATACCTTTAAACAAAAGAAAACAGTTCCAACAGTGGAATTTGGTGGTGACAGCATCAGGCTTTGGGGATGTTTTTTCTATAAAAGTTACTGGCAAAATATCAATAATAGATGGTAGAATTGATGCCGCAATATATCAAAATATTTTGGAGCAAATTTAATGATTTCGGTTGAAAACCTTGAACTTCCTCCGGTTTGGATCTTCCAAAAAGATAATGACCCTAAGCACACTGCAAAATAAACGAATAAATTGCTTGCTGAAAATAATGTAAATATTCTGAAATGGCCAAAACAGTCCCCAATCGAAAATCTGTGGCGTTATTTGAAAATTCAAATCCAATCGGGAGCTCCAAGAATGATCACGAATCTGAAGACCATATGCAAAGAAGAATGCAACAAAATACCAACTAAAATTTACACATCATGAATTGAGAACTGCAAGAAGAGGATGATTGCTGTAGAAGAGAAAAATGGCTAAACTACAAAGTATTAAATGAAGATTATGTATTATTTCTTGTATTATACGAATACTTTTTTCACACATTAAAATGGATAAACAGGATTTATTTCAGTTAAAAAATTTTTTCTGTTTTCTCTGCATATTTCGATGATAGGCATGTATACAGTAAATTATATGAAAAGTATTTTTATCCATTAATTAGAAATAGTTGGAAATACAATGAATTCAAAATTTGTATGTGAACGAATATTTTTTTCTTCACTATATGTGTTATATATATATATATATATATATATCCGCGCATTATATGTAAAGGTGTTTCATTAAGACGGACCAAAGTCAACATTAAGTAAATCAGTGCTATTGTTGAAAATTTATTCATTTCTCTATTGGATCATGTTAGTTAAGTCATGTCAATTAAAACAATATCGCCAAAATGTCCGCCAAATCTGAAAGAAAAAGAAAAATTATTAGACACATATAAATCGGCCTAAGTTATATATATATATATATATATATATATATATCCTGAAAATATTAATATAATTTCTGCATACAAAATATGTGTTCTCAGACAGGAATCAAATATATATATATATATATATATATATATATATATATATATATATAATAGATAAGCAATTTATTGAAGATGAGCTATTGAAAAAGATGTATGATAAAATGTATCTAAAAATTAGTTATTTATGCATGAGCAATGTAGAAAAATTATAAGTTCTCACAATACCAAAATTATTAGGAAATTTCACAATAACCATAAGGGATCTTAATGCAAATCAATTGTAAAAAAAGAAAAATCTACCTGTAATATATATATATATATATATATATATATATATATATATATATATATGTATAGGAATATTTGCGAGAAATTGGAAAAAGCATTTTTACAACCACATTTACTTCACAAATGAACATAAAAACACCAAACAGCACCATAGAAACACTATTGGGATTTATTGGCGAACGGTTTCATCCCACAAGTAAAATGGAACATCTTCTCTAGGGCTCGAAATCCAATAAAGACCGATGACACCTGTGTATAAAAGAGAAGATCCTAATGATAAAGCATAAAGATCCTGTTAAATTACTGAACCGATATAATGAGATGATTTTTAAATGCAGACGTAGAAATTATCTGAATTTAACACACTATATAAAATATACAACAGTAAATATTCGCTTAGTTTTAGATTTGAAGATGATTGTATGCACACATATGCGTGGATAAATAATTGTATGTATACAAATGTTTATATGGACTTGGCAATTGTTATATGGATTTATGTGTATATGTATATACATGTGTATATGTGTATATATATATATATATATATATATATATTGTGGGCGCGTGTGTAAATATGTATATGTGTAAGTGTATTTTTAATTTTAGGTAGTTATATGTATATGTATCGATTCATGTATATGGGGTAGCATATGTGTTTGTATATGTATATAGGTATTTATGAATTCATATATGTGATATGTGTGAATATATGTGTAGAATACTGTGGTATGCATATATATGTATATATAGGTATAAATGGGTGTACGTTCATATATATATATATATATAGAGAGAGAGAGAGAGAGTTCTAATGGAAGAGCAGAAAATTAGTTTATTACCGTTGTTTAATCTTACT
The DNA here is from genome assembly GCA_963932145.1 of Acanthosepion lycidas. Lineage (NCBI taxonomy): Eukaryota > Metazoa > Mollusca > Cephalopoda > Sepiida > Sepiidae > Acanthosepion > Acanthosepion lycidas. The sequence continues at coordinate 69,855,232 of OZ010610.1, read as the reverse complement.
TTCTCTTTAAATAATTTCTAATTAAAATTTTTAGATTTGAAGCTTTACTTATCTGGAGATAATCTCAATTTAAATCGGTCATTCAGATTTAAATTAAAATATGTTACTCCTTAAATATTAGTTATGATGTTAAAAATATTAAAATTAAATATATTTTTTTTAATTTAAACACTTAACGTTAACTGTAAAATTTAAGGAAAAAATTTAAAAAGGTATAAATATGAATGTGTGTAGAGATATGTATGTGTAGGTATTTGTATATGTATATCCATATATACTGATGTATATCAATACATGTGTATGTGGTTATATGTGTAATTGCACATGTACATGAATGTATGTATATGTGATTTTTACGTAAACATGTATGTGGTATATGTATGAAAAAACAGAATCTTTTTTTTACTATTACCTTCAAATCTTACTTCATCTTGATTTGAAACCTAAATTTTAATTGAGAAATATTACCCATCTATTAGGTTGGTGCAAAAATAATGACGTAATAATGTCGTTTTTTATGTTAAAAAATACGTCAAAAAACGACATTATTACGTCATTATTTTTGCACCAACCTAATAAAAATAGCTACAAATTAAATTCATGAATTAGACTCAAACTGATAAAGATTTTACATTTACAGTCATTCACAATATTAAAATATTACTATTAGTAAACTTCTTTTTTTATTATTATTGTTGGTTATTAATATAGTATTCAACTTATGTTAAATACCAAATTTATTTGAATATATAAATTACTAATAAGCATTAAACTAACTTCTTTGTGGAGTTTTTTAAACATTTAAATTATTATCAAACGTTAAAATCTGTTTTTATCTAAATTGCTAAAGCTATACCACCCCTCTTCTTCCTCCTAAAACCCTAAGTACATCTCTTTTCTCTTTACTTCCCCCTTTTTTCTTTTCACTTTTTCTCTTTTTCCTTTTTCACACATTTTCGTTGAGTTGACTGTTTAAATAGGTCAATGTCAGATCATTACACCTCTTTTCTCAATATTAAGTATTATAATAAAAATAAATATAAAAATAAATATTAAAACACTCCCTTCCCTCTCTAAACTCGATCATGTCTCTCACACCATCCCTCGCTACCTTCTATGTCAACTTATATAAGCTTAATAGCGCCCGTCAAAAGTGTAAATTTTAATTTCATTTTTCGTTTCACCTTTTGAAAGTGATGTCTGAAGATCCAGTGAAAAATAAATGTCTCTGGTGAAATAAATTATTACAATGGAGCTTTAAAGTGGTCTCTTTTTCTTTAAATTATATAATATATATATATATATATATATATATATATATATATATATATATATATATATATAGAAAGAACAGTAAGATATATAATCCAGTGTTCTTATAGATATTTTTATTTTTACAAAATAGTGCTCAATGTAAATATACAGAGCATTAATATTATTAATTAACTGATTTAAATTATGTTTTTTCACTACACAGTTCTAGCCATGTTTCAAAAATGGAAGCTAAAAGCATTAGTTCCATATCATCCTCAAGCTAATTTTGGAGTAACTTATTTTTAAATTTACTGGCTTTTAAAGGCACGGCATTAATCATAATTTACAGTTTCCAAGGATACAGAGAAATCCATTCATCCAGACAAGGGGTGGTTGCGTGTTCATTATATTAACTTTTGTTGTATCAGTTACTAGTTACGTTGAAAAATGGGTTATGTTTAGGTTGGGGTAGGGATGTATTTTTCAACGAATTCTGACATCCGTTTAAATGCATGTCGTCTGAATTTTTTTCATAAAATCTTATTGTTAACAGCAAAAATTATCACGGCGTTTTTTTCTATTTGTATACTTAAAGATTTTTGGGGATGTTTAGGTTAGAATATGTTTTATTTAAAATATTTTCACTTTAAATTTTTAAATATTTTTAAAAAAATTTCACTTTTAATTTTTAATTGATTATATTTCTTTTTAAAACAAGTAATTGTATTAAAATTAAAAAAAAGTAAAATTATTTTTTGATATCAAGTATAGGTATGTATATTGCCAGGTCACATTTTTTTTTTAAATATCTTATAAAATCGCTACAAATATACTCACTTTGTTTTAACAATTCTGGTCTTTTATCAAGTGATGGTGTTGAATGTAGAATAAAAGGGCTTCAACTCTACAAAAGGAAGAAATTATCAGAAGAATGAGATGGAAAGAATAATTTTTTCTCCATGACCAAGACCATGAAAACTACAGTTTTAATAGTTTAAAGACAGCACCAATGATTAAGGAGATATCTAGTTTTGAAAATTTACTACTGGAAATCGTCAAAGAATTAACATTCCATAAGTATAAAAACTCTTTTAAAAAAATCTTTATGATATCGACAAGGATATAAACAAATCCGGCGATATTTATCTCAAATTCGATAAAACGCATAAATTTTATAAGTTATCCCCTAAGGATTATGACATTTAAAAAAAAATAGTTTGACCAAAAGGTACAAGAAAATAGTCACAAATAATTTTAAACTGATAGAGAGGATTAACTGTGTTAGTAAATCTATCATTGATCATAACTACGTATAAGTGATCCTGTCATTAAAGGATCATTAACCTGATTTCAGAACCAAGCTATCAACACGTCTTATTAATCCTACCAGACCGGAAAAGAAAACCCTTTACTCTACATTCAACACCATCATTGCTATGACACCAGAAGTGTTGAAATAAAATGGCTGTTTTGTAGTGTTTTATAATATATTTATGTAATAATTGTCGAATAAATAATATTTGCTCTACTCTGTACTGAGCACTATTTTAAGAATAGTATTGTGACACTATTTAGATATGGTAATTGGCTAACTAATTAAGCATGGAAATTAAAGGCGAGAAAAAGCTATAACGAAAGACATACTGAACGATGTTATTTTTTTTTAACAAAAGAAAAATGGGGAAAGATTTTATTTTCATTTGCGAAGAAAGGTATTTTTTTCCGCAAAAGATAGAAAATTCGTAAGATCCCGGATCTGTCAGAATTAATTTATGCCATGACGCGACAAGGAAAAACAGACCACGGGTAAAAGATAACAATCTGCCCATGGCAATAATGAAGGTTTCAATTTGGTCAAGGTGCTTACAAAGCAGAATGCTGGAAGATAATCGAAAACTGGGTCAAGCATGCGACCGAGAAAGAATTAGGTGAAACAACGCCAAAGAAAAAGGAAGGAAAAAGCGAAAAAGAAAAAGAATAAGCCATTAACTATCTTTCGGAGATATCATTTGGTTTTGGAAGGAGAACGATCTGTTGCATGTCCAGAACTTGCCATGATAAAAGTTTGTTACCTGGACAAGCTGTTGGCGATGATGTTGACAAAGACAAAGAGATTTAGTTGACCACTCAGATAATAAATCGGCGAAAATCCCATTAATGAATCCCAGATGACATCAAGTTAAGATAAAAATTTAATGTCCACAGTACGATTCATGGGAGTTCTGGCTGATGGAGGGGAGAGAAAGGGAAGATAATTTTTTTTCTTTGAGCGATGATTGTGAACTGAGGCCGGTCTGCTTGTGCCTATGCTGCCGGGCGTTCATTGGCTGAATGGTGGCGTGGGCGATGGGCGAGGGTGAACCTGTGGGAAAGAAGGGAGGCCTGTTGACACCCTCTGAGGGGATTGGTGTGGGATGCCAATGTGAGAAAGGAAGAGTTTAGGAGGACAATTTCCTTAAGAACCGCCCCTAGAACGGAGGGTAATTGACTTCCAAAAAGGGGAAGTGGTGGATTTTCCTGTCCGAGGGCAGGGAGGGTCCTTGTTGCGGATTTGGAGTTGTCGAGGAGCACGGACCGCGACAGGTCCGCACCGGGTTTTGATCGGCATCCATATAAACGAACGTCCCCAGACTGAAGACAGTTGGAGAAGATAGTTGGAGAAGACAGTTGGCGACAGTGGGAGTCACAGAGTTGAGTTGCAGTTGAGCTGTGAGCTCGGAGACCAGCCTCGCAGGAGCTGACTGAAAGTTTTCCGCGCATTCCGACTTAGACCTCTAACCAAAATCATTTTTTTTAAAGAACGACTTAGACTCACACCACCAAAACAAGTTTTACGAATATCGCCTGAAGATACGAAAAAACAGTTTAATGAAAAACAACTTAAAATATTAAGACTCGCCTTAGAAACGCAGTGTCACGAATCCATAGAAGCGGTTTGGGAGAAAGACGCAGTCCTGTATTGAGCAAACAGATATAAAGATACTTGTTTTTGTTTTTTTTTCAACACATTTGAATCTTTTGAGTTGTTACATTATTTTCTTTTACATATACTTGTGCGGTATCACCTTTGTCCCCGCTTGCACTACGGCCCGACGCCTGACTGATTTCGTCTACCTAAGTTAGACTAGAAATCAAAGCAGTTACTTCGGTAACGATACTTTGGAAGCGAGCATGAAACGACAAAGCTGATATCGAATCTAACCAGATTTCCATCCGAACCAGCCAAGGGCTAGATCGTCACAGGATAGCACAGGAGCAGGACCAGGGTAACGTCACAGTATTTTTGGTTATTGAAATTTATTCCGTATACACCAATCCTATAATATATATATATATATATATATATATATATATATATATATAAGTTGTATTTAAGCAGAAAAAATATTTTAAATAAGATATGTTTTTTCAAGCTTTTAAAGGTTTTCTCCAAATTCTGAATAAACTGCTTTAAAGCGACTAGACCAGACGGAATTGTAATAGAGATGGCGGTAGTCTTATAAGATTTAGGCATATACAAGATAACAGAAATAATAAATGAAATCAACAAGAGCGGTGATATACCGTAATACCTAAGTAGATCTATTGTCATAGTCCTGATTAAGAAGCCAAGTGCAAACGAACGCGAACTTCATCTGACAACCAGCTTAATGAGCCATATAACGAAACTTATCCTAATTTAGCAGTATCGGACCAGAAATAGAACAGGAACAGTGCGGATTCGTCAAAGACTCTGGGACAAGGAACGCTATATTTTTATTATTGGTAATATTTTTATTTTTCAAAAAATGTATTGCTGGTAACATTTTTTTTTCCAAAAATGTTTTGCTGGTATTAAAAGAGATTTTTACTCTTTCATAGTGTTTTGACCAAGTTTGGGGTTTAACTATTTGCGCATATCTGGGACGCTCACAAGTGTTGCCATCCAGAGTCAGGGTTGACCTGGGAACACTAGCAATTAAGAGATGGTTCCACGCTCCTCAGAACCTCCTGAGCAGGGGCCTTGCTGACAGCTGCAGTTTATCTTCATACCTAGGTCGCGAAACGCAATAAAAATGTGTATATATATATATATATATATATACATACATATATATATATATATATATATACATATATATATATATATATATATATATATATATACATATATATATATATATATATACATACATATATATATATATATACATACATATATATATATATACATACATATATATATATATATATATACATATATATATATATACATACATATATATATATATATATGCATGTATATATATATATATATATATAGTTGGGAAACAAATATTCGTACACAAACAAATTTTTAATTTATTGTATTTTCAACTAATGAATGACACTTTTCATAAAACTTACTGTACAGAAATGCATAATAATTATTAGGTTGGTGCAAAAATAATTTCGTTTTCTAACATATGTTACTATGTGAGAAAACGAAATTATTTTTGCACCAACCTCATAATATGCATAGAAAACAGAAATAGATTTGATGTAGTAGATGTAAATCCCATTTATCCAATTGGATGGGTGAAAAATATTCGTACAATACAAAAAGAAATGAATACATCATCTTCATTTAATACTTTGTAGAATAGCCATTATTCACTTCTAAAGCAAACAACTTCTTGTAGGTCTGAATTAATGGTTTGCAAATTTTAGTTGGTATCTGCTTCCATTCTTCTCCGCATATTGTCTTCAGATCCGGGATGTTCGAGCTCAAAATATATATATATATATATATATATATATATATATATATATATATATATATATATATATATATATATATATAGATAGATAGATAGATATAGACACGTAAACCGGACTAGGCGAATTCATCTTCCGTTTTAAATTTAGACACCCCAACCTTACACTGACTTGACATCTATGAATGTAACTCTATACTGATACAAATTATTAACACCCTACACCCGTTTCTATTTAAACAATCGCTCTAGCCGTTATCATGGAAATTTTAATTTCAATAATGAATATGCTATTAAAACACGTAAATTTCAGAAATAAGTTATTCAAAAAAAAAAACTTAATTCAATTTAATTCAAATAATTATATTGAAGGTTTCGGCTCTTATTTTGAAACATAAGAACTCTTATGTAGCGCGTTGGAATCATATTTTTTAATAAATAATTATATTCATGATCTACTTTTGTATCGAGTACTTTTTTTTAAAATAATAACAAAAATACTAAAGAACTTTGGATTATTTACCTAACGAGTTCCTTCCTATTTTCTATATATTTTCACACACACACACACACACACACACATATATATATATATATATATATATATATATATATATATATATATAATAAAAAAAAGACTCAAACACTAATATTCCAAGGTTATAATTTATTTCATTGGAATCGTAATCACGATCCAATTCATCAGACCTGCAAATCCAAAAAGAAATCGAAAATATAACTCCGGGTATAAAAAACAAACTTTTAGTGAGAGTAGGTGTGTGGGAGTGGGAAAACAAGCGTGAGAGGGAAATGTATGAAAGGTCTAGAGAGAGGTGTCACAAAAGAAAGAAGAACAGAAAGGCCTAAATAAGAAGGTGGGGATTAAAATTTAAGAGGGAGAAGTTTTATAGAGAGGAGTTAGATATGGTTTAAATGAGTGAGATACAGATAAATATGAATTATTTTTCGATACATAATTCGCTACCGAATCGCTGACCTATATTAAAATTTTATAAAACAGACACCGCAAAACGTGTGTATACATTTGTGGTGACACTACGCGCAATAAAAAACGATATGATCTAATCTTAACATCCAGAAGATCAGAGAGAGAGAGAGAGAGAGGGGGGGGGAAATATGGCGAAGTGCATTTTATTTATTTGAGCCTTTTTATTATATTATTACTCTGTCCTGGACATTGAGTTCTACCTGGATTCTATCCTCTTGGAAATTTATTTATATCGATTTAAATATATATATATATGTGTGTGTGTGTGTGTGTGTATTGACCACTAATTATATATATATATATATATATATATATATATATGTGTGAAGTATATTAGAATAATCAAGAAAATGTAGCGAAAACCGCCTGCAAATGGAAAAATGAGTTCAGTTTTACTAAAATAGAAAGGGCGTAAGACAAGGATGTGTCTTCTCACAAGATTAATTCAACCTATACAGGGAAGCTATTTTGAGAGAACTTGAAATCCTACCAGGATTTATAATTACCGTCCACAATGTTAACAAAATAATGTATACAGAGTTTTGATAGCAGACACTTAAAAAATCCTAAAAAAAAAAAAGTCCTACAGAATTTAGGGATGGAAAGCGAGAAGACAGGATTAAACATCAAAGGCAAGAAGACAGAATCCATGTTTGTTAACAGCAGACAGTGTAATATAGAAAGAACGGTAACAGATGGACGTGTATTCACGCATATATTCTGGCAGAGAGTGAATCATCTGACGTAATCAACAGTTTCAACAATACTAGTAGTATCAAAACCTTAGACTTCGTGCTGGTAAAACCAAAGTTGGCTTCCTAACAGGTTTGTACAATTTTATTCACAAGGCACAATGGGATTGTGACTGAAGGGCAGGTCTTTAACACCGAGAAGTTATCTTCCTTACAGATCGACAATGATGAGATTCGAACCCGGGTATCGTAGTCTGAAGCCAAACTCTCTAAACACTCGGCCAGTTGTTATATTAAAACGTTAGTTAAAATATATCTAAATACCCGAAATTTGTGAGTTCAATCAAATCCTCTCGTAATGATAATGATGATTGTTATATTAGCCGTTTCCTTATAAGGAAACATTTGATATTTATTGACCGAGCACCCAGTGCTTATTTCGGTTGAAATTTATAAAATCTTTCTTTTAAATATTTTTTTTCCAGGAAAATTAATAAAGTATGATAAATCTATCTATTGGATATGCTAAGCAACATTGATATATTTAGGGAGGATATTAGATATATCATACCTACATAGTTTTGAATTCAAAGAAACTTTCTCATAGAATGCTCGCCACCCAAGGCCATACAACCTTGTCTGACCTGAAAGAAGGAAACGGCAACCGTTGTATTATTCTGCCTTGAACCACAATTACAATAGAAATGTTTTGTTGTTGTTGAAAGGCTGATGGCAGACAGAGAAAGAAACTTATAACAACTCCCACAGGAGGTTTTGAAGGAAAGCGAGAAGAAAAGACTAAACCTCAACTGCAAGAAGATAGAAGTCATGGTTGTTAACAAAAGGATGAGCCTAATGTTTGAATTACTTACATATCGGAGTGTGATATTGAAATCCAAAAGCCTTTTGGGATAGCCAAAGATGCATAAGCTAAGCAAAGTATTAAGAAATAGAAAAAATTCGTTAGAAACAATGAAAAGTTACGAAACTGCTACGTGATATCTATTGGAAATGCTAAGTGATATGACCCGGAAAGGGATACATTTGTTCGAAGTAGCCAAAGTGGTTGTTGTCTACTGTAACCGAGTAGGACAATCTAGCAGGTAACAGTAATGGACTGGTCCTCGTCGTAGTGGTAAGCAATAGACGTAGTCAATAGTCAGACTGTAGACGCAGCCAATAGGAGTCGTCCCTGTACCTCCACATCAGTCTGTATTTATGTCTGACACCAGTCAATCATGTTGCTGTGAGGGGGAACCCAGGTGTATGCATATTCATTACATCCCTAAGCAACCATGATATATTTGGGAAGGACATTAGAATAATTGATAACCTAAAATGGCAGCAAACCGCCTGCATACGGATAGAAAGTGAGGTCAACAGAGAAAAATAGAAAGAGCTGTAACAGAGGATTATTATTCTCGTCGGATTTGTTCAAACTATACAGTGTGGCGTTTGGGAGAGATAACATAAAGACGAATTTTATTAAGTGCTACAAGTTATGTTTTGGAGAGTCATGACCATCTACATTCTGAAGAGACATGGTACATAGAGAAGAAGAAAACTAAATGTACTTTTCGCTTGTGGAACTCTCTTCCGTCTCCGTGCTTTCCAGCTAAATTTGCTCTTCAAAAATTTTAAATGCAATGTCAATCGTTATCATCACTTCTCATTAAACCTCTATTGTTATGGCTCCTTCATAACATTTTTTTCTAATTATTCCACACCTAGTAACCCTTATGGATTTATTGGCTTTACTGCCTTTGCTTGGTGTAAATTCGATTAAAAAAAATACAATGCAATGGGTATAAGACATGAATATGTCTTCTCCCCGGATTTGTTCAAACTGTACCGGGAAACGATTCTGAGAGAACTAGAAGTCCTATCTGGATTTATTATTGGCGGTCAAGATCTTAACAATATAAGATATGCAAATGTCACACTGCTGATATCAGTCCCATAAACAATACTACAAAAACTCCTACAGAATTTAGCGAAGGAAAGCGAGAAGAAAGGACTAAAGGTCAACTGCAAGAAGACAGAAGTTATGGTTGTTGGATGAGTCCAAAGTGTGAATTACAAATCGGAGATACCAAAATCAAACAAGTGCGGAAATTTTAAAAATCTATCAAGGGTTTTACCAGAGGATGCTGGGTGTGATATTGAAATCCAAAGGCGTATTGGGATAGCCAAAGATGCCTTTCATAAGCTAAGCAAAGTATTAAGACATAGAAAAATTTCGCTATAAAACAAGGAAATGTTTAGTAACCTGCTACATGATATCTGTCCTATATGGCAGTGAGTCCTGGACTGTCTCCTCAGCAGCAGAAATATAGTTCTACAGAAGGATGCTGATTATACCATGAACCAAACATGTGAGCAACGACGAATTTTTGGAGAAAATAGAAACGTAAAGGAACCTAACAATAAGAGACAGGCAGAGGTTTCTGGAGCACATAATGAGGAAGGAGGGCTCGGAAAATCTAACACTCACTGGATAGATAGACGGCAAGTGGGAGAGAGGGAGGAAAAGAACGCAAAACATAGTGAGCGTAAGTAAAGGGCTTAGGAAGAATAACAGAGAGACAAAGTTTATTAAGAGCTGCAAAAAACAGGAAGCTGTGGCGAGCCATGATCGCCTAGGCCCTGAGGAGACATGACATATAAAGAAAAAAAAAGTCCATTTTTGTTTTGCTGTTGTTTTTCTTTCCTTTTTTTATTCTAAAATAGATCCCTTTTGACTGGCATTATTTACATTATTCGGACTGATATCTTCATCTTCATTACCATATTCACAACGTTTCCGCCGTTGTACGCTCTGGCCTTCTTCACTTGACTGATATTTCGAACCGAAACCTTTATTTCGTCCACCTGGTGGCAGACTGTTCTTGTTCCACGTACCATGCCTCTTCCGGATGTCTCAGTTATTTCCCTTTATCTTAACTCTCCAAGTTTTGGACGTTTGCCACTGCTATGGCTTAGAAAATACGAAACGTAAGGAATCAGCACATATTCTAGGCTACAAAAGATATCTTGCGCCGACCAAGCATACTGTATGGGAACCAGTAATAAGGAGTGCTAGAGAAAAGCAATGAATAACAACAAATAATTGCAATATAAGCTCTAGTAAAAAAAAAAATAACAATAGTAATAAAAAAAAAACAAAGCAATATGAGCACTGGTAAAAATAGTTGATGCGACATTAGATTTTTATATCCCCAAAATTCATGAACAAGGATACATTGCCTAGTGGATAAAGAGGTTGGTTAGATCCAGTGACTAGACCCAAATTGTTGTGAGTTCAATACCAGGCCACATCAGTAGTGAAACAAAAACATGGAGAGGTGAGTTAAAGGGAGATAACTAAGACAACTGAAAAATGAGTGGAACTAGAACCATCTCTGGCGGACGAAATAGAGGGTTCGCTTCGAAATTCTAATCACCTGAAGAAAGGCCGAAACGTTATGAATATGGCGATAAGGATAACAGTCCGAATGATCATCATAAGTCATCATAGTACTTTATCTCAGAGATATATACAGAGATTTCTTTGACTGTGTTTGTTATCTTAATCATAGCCACTACCCCGTCTCACAAATGGACATCAAATCAAAACACCACAAAATATAATATAACCTGTCTGCGGATAGATTTTCCCCTTAGGCAGTCGATAATCCCAGTTTACCGAACGTCTCTCCGGCCACAGATGTGGTCTGTAAAAGCTAGTCAATTATGTCCAATCTCTGCGTCCACTGACCAGAACACTAACCTTTCCCCCATGAATAAAAAATGAAGTCAACAGTGATTGATTGGAATAAGCGGTCAGTAATGTTGACCATAATGCTTTGTGTCTACTAGGGAGACGTAGTCTCTCCTAAATGTTCATTAATACTCCTTCCTCGACGTCTTTTTTTTTTAAAGCATCTATTAGGTTGGTGCAAAAATAATGTCGTTTTCTCACATATGTTACTATGTGAGAAAACGGCATTATTTTTGCACCAACCTAATACTAAGAACCAACCATTGTTTTATCGCGTTCAGTAGTTGCGTTCGCCCCAACGCCACCAGAACTGCAATCTTTCATCATTTTCCTCATTTGACCCGTTAATTGCATCAGGGTGTTAATCTTAGTTAAGCATCCACGTTCAGAGCAACTCTCGCTGCCACATCTAAGTAGCTTTTTTTTTTCTCCTTTCTCTAATTAAATTCAACCACCTTCCCATTACTCGGTAAGCCAATTTTATCAGTGTCAAAATCGCGGTGTGGTCAAGCAGCGAGGCAATTGTCCAGACAAACATGCTAAAAATAGGCTACTTTATAGATGACCAACGGGCGGCACCAAATGTGTCTTAGCTCATGATTCAACGAGGCGTTATGAAAAGCGAGTTACCGGGGCAGGCGTTTTTTTTCTTCTCTTTCTCTCTCTCTATATTCCCAACCTATTATTTTAAAATGACCATTCTTGATCTCTCTGTGAACTGCTTCCGTCCCAATCAAACGGAATAGAAAATACATGAAAGTAACCAGACTGAAAAAAAATGGGGATGAAATCAAGAGGACAAGGAAATGAAGGTCAAGGGATGCCATTCCGATTAGATATGTGTCCAGCCTTCAACTGACCATTACTAGTAGAGCCAATTAGTAGCTTTGGTACACATTAAAGACGGCACTGCTTACTAATTTGACCAATGGTCAGGCATTTGACGAGCGTTTGGTAGTCTGTAATTTAGATACTGCTAAAGATTAAAGGAAAACGAGAAAAAAGACGATTGCAAAAGGGTTGTTGTGGTGTGAGCGGTAAGATGATAAATGGAGCGAAGTTCTAAAAGGGTCTAAGGGTACTATGCATTAAAAGTACATAGAGGAAACATCGTGTTGCAAGTTTAAGAAAAGGATGGTAGTTTAACAGATATGGAAATATATTGATATAAAAGTTTTCTTGGAGAGGCGAGTTCAAACCCCAGGTTAGTTTACTGTGTTCATTTTAGCATGAATACCTTTGATAAAGGCAGGAGTCAGTTTCTTTTTCTTTTTTTTAACTCTTGGTTAAATAACAGTGTAGACTGGGCATTTAAAGCTTTGGTAGTAACCAGTCTGATACAAGCAAATATCAGTGCTAAATTGTATAGAAAACAACAGAAAAAAAATCAGTATTTTTATTAAAATCCATCACAAGTCATGTAACGTGTATTAAATCTATGAAGCACCATGACCAACTACGACCTTAGATGACATAGAATTTAAAAAAAAAGAAGAATCAGAAATGCCAATTTATGTCGATGTTCAAGGCTAGAATAATGAGATAGATAGATAGATAGATAGATAGATAGATAGATAGATAGATAGATAGATCCACCAAAACATATAATGATACAGAATGAGAGAGATTTATTTCACAGAAAAATGAAAATAGATTGTTTTGAGTAGTCCTTTAGACTCGTATTGAATAACGTTTAGTTGAACAGGGAAAGATAGACATAAAGATACTGAAAATGACAGATATTTCCATTAGAATATATATATATATATATATAGAGAGAGAGAGAAAGAGACAGACAGATAGACAGACAGATATGAATCGACTGTGAGAGATAAGTATGACTTAGACATGAAAAGCCTGAGACAGATAGATATGAAGAGACCGATATATATATATATATATATATATATATATACATATAGGGAGAGAGAGAGAGAGGGAGAGAGAGAGAAAGCGATAGATAGATAGATACAGATATAGATCCCAAACACATTTAATAATACAAAATGAGAGATTTATTTAAAAAATAATTTATTCTAAAAATGAAAATAGACTGTTTTGATTGGTTCTTAAGCCTTTTATTGTGTAAGTTTTGGTTAAAAAGTCATATGTACAAGTAGAGATAGATAGGAAGAGACTGAAAATGATAGATATAACCAGATTAAAATAGATAGATAGACAGATAGATAGATAGATAGATAGATATGGATCGACTGCGAGAGATAAATATGACATCCAGATATGAAATAAATAGATATGAAAAGTCTGAGAGAGATAGATAGATATAAAGAGACCTATATATATATATATATATATATAGAGAGAGAGAGAGAGAGAGCAAGAGAGAGAAAAAGAGTGGGAGAGATGATACGGGGAGAGAGAAGCTTTGATAATGTAATTTAAGCCCGTTTAATTTTATATATATATATATATATATATATATATATATATATATATATATATATATATATACATATATTTAGCGTAAGCCTTTCTTCAATATATATATATATATATATATATATATATATAATCTTGAAGTTTGGCTTATGCTAAGGGAGTCCGAAATACGATCTTCAAAAGTGTATCGACTGGATTTTTATGGCTTACCAACACTTTATTGCTTATTTAAACACAGAAGATATTTCTAGATTGTAAAACGTCTATTCTTTTAGATAATGATGATTTAGTGATATCAGTCTTACTCATTAACCCATCGATGGGGGTGGATTGGTATACACATACGTTTCCCAAGACTAATACCGTGTAAGTGAATATAACAAACACAACTTAATTTGGAACTCAGCTCTCTGATTAACAATTCCGCGTCATAATCCATTATACCACCCGCACATCCAAGCTTACAACACCTGGCGTTCCCAAGCCATCTAGAATAATGGTCAGGTTGATATTGCTAAACTTCCATGATTGGTGTTTCAACTTGACCACAGAATATACAAACCGTGCAACGAAACTTACAGCAGCTGGTATTCCCCAGCGGTTATCAATCAGAGGTAAACAGGATCAATGTTATTCGGGGACCAAACGGGGACTGATGCATTAACGTGTATGGCTCAAAACGGGATTTCTTATCATTTTAAGTGTTATTTCAAGAGTTTTAATAAATAAAACTGTTATACACCGTATCTATGAACATTAATGGATATGTCCCAATCCCCATAAATACGTTGGACAATATTGTAGATGGGGATAATGTGCTGCCTAAGTCGTCCACCACGAGAAGTGGTTTACGTACTTCAGCCGCTGTGGCGAGTATTGTATTTTGTTGAAGTTATAAAAATTGCCATTTCATTTCCAACCTCCGTTTTGGTTATTATTCATTCAGTAACCCTTTGTAGGTTAAAACAAAAATCCTGGCATAAACCTACCTTCATATATATATATATATATATATATATGTATAATTACACGGGCTTAAATTACATTCTTCTAATCGTCAAAATCTTTCTCCCTCCATATCATTATATGTTCATTTGTATCTATCGATCTCAGTCTGTTCCTATCTATTAGGTTGGTGCAAAAATAATATCGTTTTTTGACGTATTTTTAACGTCAAAAAACGATATTATTTTTGCACCAAACCTAATATCTATCTATCTATCTCTCTCTCTCTCTCTCTCTCTCTCTCTCTCTATATATATATATATATATATATATATATATATATATATATATATATATATATCTCAGTCTGTTCCTATCTATCTATCTATCTATCTCTGTTCATATCTGTCTATCATCTATCATTATATGCTTTATGTAGGGGCTTAAATTTGATTTTTCTAATCATCCAAAATTATTGTTTATTAGAATTTACGTTACAAAATAAATATTTTCAGAAGCAAAAACAGATATCGAACTTATAAACACGCTGTCATTAATGCAATTTTCCACACTATAAGCATTATCTTTAATTATCTGAACGCGAAAAATATCAGTAAAAATGATATTTCATTGCGATCGGCTTAAAAACATTTAATTTTTATTTTCGAACCAAAGAAATACAGAGATTCTTTTTCAGAAAATTATCCATTTGGATGAGGCGCAATTATTTTGGATTTTTCAAGGCAAAAGAAAACTTTGAGCTTTATAAAAAGGCAGAGATAAATTATATTTGAAAATAGGCTTTGTTAATTAACTATAGGATTAAATTAAAGTTGTTTATGGATTTCTAAGTATCAATTTTTAATATTATGTGGAATAAAGCCGCTCTTCTTATCAATCTCTTGTTATGCTTTATCTGTTTCTATCTATCTATCTATCTATCTATCTATCTATCTATTTCAGTCGGTAGTCGGTACATTATCTATCTATCTATCTATCTATCTATCTATATATATATATATATATATATATATGTATATACCAGTTTCTTTCTTTCTGAGTCTGTCTTTATCTATCTATCTATCTATCTATCTATCTATCTATCTCAGTCGGCACTCAGTACATTATCTATCTATATATCTATCTCTCTCTATTTCTCTCTCTCTCTCTCTCTATATATATATATATATAACCCTGTTTCTTTCTTTCTTTCTTTCTTTCTATTCGAGTCTATCTATCTATCCCATTCAGTTTCTTTCTTTTGCATACCCTCAGGGTCGTTTAAAAAGTTCTAAGCCTCCTCCCGAAGGAGTTGGAGAAACAAGACAATTTTTGACAATTTTCCAGTATAATCATGCTACCGTTGACACAAACGCACTTGGTCTAAAGATGCTTACGCATTCCAATCCCATCACGGAAGAAGGTGGCCTCCTGCACCCCCCCGGCAAATCCTCCACGGAACATATGATCTCATCATTGTTTTCAATATGGCAACTATCCATCTAATGCAACCTGAGCATTGTGGAAGGTGCTTAATCTGCCCTCAACTTCCCTCTTCATTTCGATTTGATTGTTTCTTTCACTTGTCATAATTCTGATAAATACTACTGTCCATTAATAGTTCTTCTCTTTTCCAGGTAACCTGTTATACCTACGACTTCTGAATAAAAAACAGAAGTCATCTCCTTGCCAACAGACGCAGATTTCAGGGTTGGAGTGCCAGAGTATTTTCACTATTTGCTTTTGAATTTTTTATTCAGGTTCGAAGAGGTAAACCCTGGTTTAATTTTGAGTTACTTATCTACGGTGGAAATTCACAGGGTCAACCTGGAAGCGAGTCAGAAATGACCTGAAAATGTCAACGCGTTTTAGGTTCTGTTGTGATGTCAGAATTCTTGGGACACATCATTAAGATAGCATGCTCATCCTCAAGATCCCAGTTAAAATACTACGAAGTGGACTTGAACTAATGACTATAGACATAGCTATCTGCTGGACAGTTTGACGCCAGTCATCCATAACCATACGCTGAAAGACATCAACTTGCTCATCAGTCATTGAGGATTTGGAGGACCCGACTGAGGGTGATCTGTGAATTCTCAATAAGCGTAGCATCTCCTCATGAATTACTTGGGTGTCATACATTCCTTTTTGCAGATAGTTTATGATTCCCAAGGCCTTTCTTTTGTACATTTTTAGATCTTTTGTACACATCTCACATTTATATTCGCCACGCCAGTACAGAAATTAAAAGAAAAATCTGAATTTGTTTTTCTCTGATAGTTTTATAAGTATTGATAAGTAGTGGTCGTGTGTTGCAACAACAAAATTGTTCAGGATAACGCTTCTTTTCTTTCTGTGTGGAGCTTCTATCGTTTTGAAAGCCTCTCGTATATAGAATATATTAATATACTATTAAAGATATATTATTATTAAAGATATAGTTTTTCCTCACATGTAGCGCACAGACTCTGAATGTTATGCACAACTCAACCTTCCGATGCTGACTTATATCCGATCGTTACGAAATTTAATTTATATATATATATATATATATATATATATATATATATATATATATATATATATATATATATATACACGATTATAATGATAGTGAAGAAGTTCATATTATTTACAGGATGTATATAAAAAATAATTAAAACTACTATATAGACATATGAACACACACACACACATATATGTATACACACAAAAAATACATACATACATACATATATATATATATATATATATATATATATATATATATATATAAATAAACAAATACATATATATTATGTTGGTGCAAGAATAATGACGTAATAATGTCGTTTTTTGACGTTAATAAATACGTCAAAAACGACATTATTTCCTCATTATTTTTGCACCAAACTAATATATATATATAGGCATATATATATATATATACACAAATACATATATACATATGTATTAGTATATATATATATATATATATATATATATATGTGTGTGTGTGTGTATATATATATATATATATGTATTTCTACATATACATGTTTACATAAATATAGAGGAATTTATATATATATGTATATGCATATATATATGCGTACATGTGTATATAAATATATATGTATATATATACATCTATATATACACACACACATATATATGTAGAAATATATCTCGATATATATATATATATATATAAATATTTATATATATATATATATATATATATATGTATTTGTATATATATGTATGTATATATATTTATTTGTTTACATATATATATATATATATATATATATATATATATATATATATATATATATATATATATATATATATATATATATATGTATACAAAAGAAAGGGAAAGAGGGAAAGCTTGGAACAACATACAATTAAAAATATACACCAAAATCAAACATAAAAATATTGATAGATAGATAGATACATACGTATATATGTAGACGCATCCAAACATAATGTACGAGACATGTATATACGTATATACAAACATCCGAAGATAGATAAATAGATAAGTTCGCATATAGAAGCATCCAGGCATAGATAGATAAATAGATAGATAGAAGGTGAGTGAGAAAGACACATGCATATGTACGTATATACAAGTATCCCGATATTGATAAATAGATAAATAGATAGATAGATAAAAGCGTCCATAGATATATACCTGTATGTATATATATATATATATATATATATATATATATATATATATATATATATATATATATGCATATGTATCGAGAGAGAATGAGAGTTGTGACCAGGTTGGTATAGACTGGTATGCCGAATGAGACCGAGATAAATATGTAACGGAAAACTTTTTAAGTGAATCATTTGCTTAGGCTGGCGCTAATTAAACATTCCTTGCATTCTACATTTTTAAAATTAATTATAATTTTCTTTCAAGCTTTTCAGATAATAATATTAGAATGAATAAAAAAAAAAACGCGTCAAACTTAAATTTTGATTTATATCTGCATGATTCACAGTTCCACTTACGATGCTATAGAAATCAGAATACTTGTTTTTTTTACAACCCCCCCCCCAAAAAAAAAACATAGAGACTGATGGGATTTTATGCTGGCATGGAAACCACAATTACATATACATACATACATACATACATATATATATATATATATATATATATATATATATATATATATATATATATATATGCAAGATTGGTAACATCGAGACCTTCATAATGCAATCACAACTAAGTTGGGCTGTCCATGTGGCAAGGATCAGTGACGATCACATACCAAATATTTTCTACATTGACCTCCATAATGGTCACAGAAATGTTGGTAGACCTTGGCTCAGGTATAAAGATAATATGAAATGCAACCTTTCTTGCATCAACATTCCATTCAAGAATTTTGAAGAGGTTGCTATGAAGAGATCAGAATATCGTTCTCGCTGCCATTCTGGAATAATACACCATCAAGAAGTAAGCATCATTCGACTACGTGAAACACGAAAGAAAAATAAAACAGCTAACAGTATTCCTGCTGCACTTGGATATAATACATTCTCCTGTACTCTTTATGCAATTCTCGAGCTCGTCTCAAAAGTCATGCCCGTCATAGGCATGTAGATAATTTGTTCGTGGTCGTCGGAACCTCATACAGCGGACTCGATCATATCATCATATATATCTTCTCTTGCTGAGTGTAAACTGACCATTATGTAATTTAAATAGTAAAATTTAAATTACATTTTCTGTACATATATATGAATACCTAAGAATACCTAATAATAATAATAATAATAATAATAATAATATTAAATTAAAATGGTAATCCATATAGAATTTCTAAGAGGATAAAGATGCAAGGAGACCTGTATGTCGGAAACGGCAAATTTTTTATTAATGAATAATGAATTCTCGTATACTTGCATTTTTGCGTATGTAACAGCGTTCCCCCTTGCGAGGGGTGGTCAATTGATTTGAAACTTTAAAAACTGTTATTCGACATTCAACATCCTCGCTTGATAAGACACCAGAGGTGTTAAAAAATGGCCTGACGATTGCATATAGCATGAAACAGACTGTCGCCTCTCAGTGTTGACTTCTATGTTCACTTTTATATATATATATATATATATATATATATATATATATATATATATATATATATATATATATATATCCCTCTTTCTAAATAAATTCTAATAACCAACAATTACTATTCTTGAAGGAGTGCTCAGTACAGAGTAAAGAAAATATAATTATTAATTCGAAAATTATAACATACTTTCGACCAATTTAAATTACATAATGGTTATATATATATAATTTGATTATATATATATATATATATATATATATATATATATATATATATATATTCCTGTTTCTTTCTTTCTTTCCGAATATCTATCTATCTTAAGTTAGGTTGGTGCAAAAATAATGTCGTTTTATCACACATGTTACTATATGAGAAAAACATTATTTTTGCACCAACTTAATATTAACGCAGCTGATCTTAAAAAATATCTTTGTTAGAATTTTTCTTACTGTTTGTGAATGGTAATGCTTAAATATTTATGGATTAAATTTAAAAAAAATTCTTCCGATGTTAGTTTGAACCTTACAAGTTGCTAGTTACTAGTTGGATTGAACCATAGGATGTTACGCTTACAGTGTGTTTGTTTATTTTTACCTTCTTTGTTTTTTTTTGTTTTTTTTTAAATAATCAAAATTTACTTTATGATTGCTTAGTTTTAAAACATTTACATATTTAATTTTATTATCAAATATATCTGTATTGCTGGAATTGGTTGATAATCTAACTTGGACTGATTTATGTAAATTGTCTAAAATATATGTCCTTTCTCAATCGGTCTATATTTCGTCAGCTTGTTTTACGGAAGAGAATTATATTGTCTCCTCTATAGACATGTTTGTCTTTAGTCCTTTGATCTCTTTCCTGGACAATTTTAATCCAAATGCCTGAAATTCGCAAATAATTGGTATATAATGATCACGGTAGATATAAAAATAGTTACAAGTGTTTACCCACCTTTCAACCGGTATGAAATCATTTTTCTCGACCACAGTTCAACCGGTGGCTGGTCATTTCGTCATTTGGTAAATCGGTTGTCAGGTCTGAAAGTGTTAATGTCAAAAATATATCTAAGTCTTCACAATGATAAGATACCAACTAATTTGTAATCATTTACTGAGTAAAATGCTTCGATAGCAATATTAAAATCTTGGTTACTTTTTTTTGTCCACAGATAACCATTATGAAATAGTATAGATTTTTGTGCCAACTTTATGGTATTTATTTCGCGATCAGTAATAGGACAGTAATTTTTTTTGCTAGATTTACAGCAGACATTAGGAGATCCTCGGTGATTTACGGGTTAAAGTCGCAAATATCGAATTGGATGAACGTATATTATTTCGTCTTTTTTACTAAACAATTGTATGGTTTCTGCTGTCTTATGCCACTGGTTAATTCCTAGAGCATCTATCGTGTATTTTCACGCTCTTTCAAGAAAGTTTTTGCTGATTTTATTGATAAAATTTTTAGTTGGTTTTAGTAATCAGTATTTAGAGTTGTTTAGTAAATTTGTCTTGCGGTTTTCAGCTGTGATGAATGTTTGTGGTTTATGGAATTTGTAAATATTATCATCAATTTTTAGTTGAAAATCTATTTTCTTGTCTTCATTATTGATGTTATTTTCACAGTTTTTGGGCGACTTTTTATAAAAATAATTTCCTTGTTAATAGTTTTTTTTTTTTTTTATATCCACGACGATTTTGTAATTATAACCCACTTCTCATCTGCCTTGATAATTATTTTGTTAGATTTTTTTCAACAAAGAAACGTCCTTCATCATTTCTTGCTGTACATAATTGGTAGTTTTAGCGAATTTAGATTTGTCTATTAAAGAAACTGGATCTTTCTCGATGTGGAATAATATATGGTGTTTCTGGTGTTTCTTGGGACTTAAATCCATAAAACTCAGCATCATTTAAGATGTTATATTCGTTCTTGTGTTTATAGAACAAGAGTTTCCACCTTATATATATATATATATATATATATATATATATATATATATATATATATATATATATAGCTGTGATACAGCAAAATAGTACTGTCAGTGAATGACATAATTTAGCTCTTTAAAATATTTTTTCAATTGAGGGCTGTTGAATGACAAGCTAATTTAAAAAAAAAACAGACACCTGCGTAAATACTAAGCTCTTCAGTAAAATGAATAGAGCACTATGGCTGCTCAGCGTTTGTTTACGTTTGTAAAAACAATACGCTAGATTTGGCTGACTCGTGCAGTCGAGTAAAGATAGCTCAGTGGTAGAAGATCTGACTGACACCAAGCTGGTTGGGTTCCGATCCGAGCTTGAGGCATTCGGTTTTCTGACCAGCTGTGATACAGCAAAAGAGTAATGTCTGCAAACATATATATATATATATATATATATATATATATATATATATATATATATACTAGGTGTGAAAGCAAAATTGATCAAATTGTTAGAAAATGATTAAAGATATATTACTGGAATCGTTAGAAATGATTAAAGATATATTACTGGAATTCTCCGAGTTTTTATAACACTATTAGACTCTAATTTGAAAAATATTATTGCCCTCTAAGCGTCCTTAAGAAAAATTGTGATGAAATCGATTATGAAATGACATGTTCATCATTACTTAATCATGGCTAAGGATCCGAAGCTTATGAATTATTGAAATAAAGTACACACACACACACACGTATATATATATGATCTATAATAATATACATATTCCAGGATCGTTTTCCAACTTATTCAAGATGATGTTCGCCCTCTCTAAACGTACGATTTGATTTCCAAGTATTTTTTTCAATACCCTTTGTACTGTCATAAGTGAAATTCCTCTCTTACGTGCCAAACTTCTAATTGGACAATTTTGCTGTTGCATCCGGTGTGTGTGTGTGTATTTGTGTATTATTGTGTTTGTGGTTAATACATGTGATGATTGTAGGGGTATATATCTCTTTGATGTGAATGACTCGTTAGCCACAAGTAAGCTGCCAAGACCCCTTTTTTTATTATCGAAAAAATGGCTGTATTCACTGTAACACTCCAGTAAGTACCTGACACCTCCCCCTCTCCTCTACGTTTACAAGAGCCAGATCAAGGCGAAAATGGAGTATTTCTGTTTTTTATTGCTAGGAGCTGCCCAGCCATCACTTTACAGTCTTGGTTTCAACCTTACAGACGGGCCGTCTGAAGGCTCTCACTGCTCTATCGCAATTTCCATGGAAATTGGTCAGACAATCTGCATCCCTTAGTTCCTCCAGTTCTAACATTCGCTGCTAGAACCGCACATTGTAGCGAATCACACTTGTTTCCTTCGTATTCCTTTGAGATGTAAATCCCACTTTGACAAATTATTCTCAAGATATCTTCGACTGACACTCGGTTAGACATTTTCTCCTTTCTCTACAATCTTCATCTGTTCAAGTCTCGGATTAACCCTTATCTTCCTCACATATCCTCATAAACTGAGCTTATTGCTTCTTCCTCTGTATATCTCTAATTCGAGTGGCTCTTGTGCCTTGTGAATTCATTTTATTCAGTTCACGCATATTGCACTGCTGTGGTCACCACATACAATCGTCGTTCATGGTGACATCCAAGGTATTATAGTACACTTACTTGCAGGATCCTTTTGCGCCGGAGATCTTAAGGGTAACCTATACCTCCTCTCAAATGTAGATTTGTTATTGTAGTTACCTTCTTCTAGCCTTTGCCTAAAGAGCAGGGTCTACAAGGCAGCAGGTGGTTTTCAATTCAGAGTTTTTTTTTTCTCCTAGAAAGATTGCCACCCAAAGCCACTCAGTCTGATCTACGATTTTACCCATAACCGGAGGGAGAAGAGATGGATGTATACCTTTCCTAGTTTGTATTAGCACGTAAGTTAATGTAATGAATATGAACCGGGGTCTCCGATTCCTCAGTCTGAGCAGATGGACATTATCCACAGCGAACATTACGGCAAATAAAAAGTGTCATATTGATAGAACTTTGACAAATTACGATCAGTACTATGCTGCAAATAATTTAACATGTGGAGTGTGTGAAAAGACTTGCAGAAAGTTCTGGTCTCATCAGGAAAACCCACGAGAAAGCTGGACGGAATTTATAGAACCGGCTAGGTCTTGTATAGTATAAAATTCCAAATCATTTACTGGCTTCTGGAGACATTGCTGTTTTATTGTCCGAACAGCCACTACTGCTGTCGGCCAAAATTTATAAAATTCTCTTAAAATAGTTTTCCAGGAAAACTGTCCAGTAGCTGTTTTCTCTCTTTCCAGTGTTGATGGGGTTATTCTTCCCAACCTTAAATTTGAAGTGACAAATGTTAACATCTTGATTATGTCCCTATTTCCGCATCGAGTTGCATGTGCTATCCAATATTGTTGTTGCTGCTGGTGGTGGTCTTCTAGGAATGTGGTTTCTGTTGTTTAGTACAGTTCTTTGTTTGTGATTCTGTAGCGCCAGTCCAAGATATTCAAAGAAGGATTTATCAAGACCGTCAGGCTTCACTTGATCAAAGGCTTTTTCACCATGGATCTTAGAAAACGTTTGTTCACAGCTGAGAGTTTACATATTTTTGAACAGGTTTGGCGCCATTCACGATATCCATATGGAAGTCTTAAACAGACGAGATTATTTAAGAACATGACTTTCAGGTTGATGATTTAGTTTCCTAGCCATTTGCGGTGTTGGTCGAAACTAACTCAGGGACAACCTATTCTATGTTCAATTTCCTTTTCTCTTATACTTAATTCTTTATAGCTGATCCATACGCTGAGCTATCGGAAGTGTTTTATACTTACTAATTCAACATCCTGAAATTTTATGATGGATTCAGGATAGGTGTCAATCATTGCTTTGTTTCTAATTCCTGATCATATCTTCGGTTTTCAAAAAGGAATGTTAACTATAATGGTAATATTAGCCGTTTCCCTATAAGGAAACATTCGTCTTTCATTGATCGAGCACTTAGTACTGCTGTCGGTTAAAATTTTTTTCTCTTAAAACAATTTTTTAGGAAAACAGGTTTCTCACGTCCAGTAGATGTTATCGCTCTTTCTATTATTGATGTCGGTTTCCTTCCTAGCCTTTTGTTTGAAGTAGTGGAGAATATCAGTATCTTTATTATGCTATTATATGTGCCATCCATGTCTGTTGAAATATTTACCTTGCAGCTCCTGATTCTAGAAGCGAAATTAAGTTTAAAATTTTTATAGAAAAAAAATAATTTCTTATATTTTAATTTCCTGACAAAAAGACGCCATTCCACTCAGAATTCTTCATCTAAAAACCGATAAATTCTTTGAACGTTTCTTTGGTTGAATTTGTTTGGAGGGGTGGTAATGATAGTGGTATTATTAATGGTAATAGCAGTGGTAATAATAATTGTGTGGTAATGGTAATAGTAATGGTAATAACATTGATAATGGTGATGGTAATAGCAGTGGTAATAATAATTGTGTGGTAATGGTAATAGTAATGGTAATAACATTGATAATGATGATGATAATGGCAGTGGTAATGGTAATGATAATGGTAATGAAAATGGTAATGGTAGTTATAATGTTTATGGTAACGATAATGGTAGTGGTAATGGTAATAATTGTGTTAATGGTAGTAGTAATGGTAATAGTAGTGGTAATAGTAATAGTAGTGGTAATGGTAATTTTAGCCGTTTACTGTACAGCACTTGATTGCAATACTTTTCGGAAAATAGAATTCTCAAGTCCAGAATCTGGTATCGATCTTTTCAGTATCGATGGAAGATTCTTTCCTTGCCTTTTGTTTGGTGGGGGGGGGGAAATGACGCCCTCTTAAGTTACATGTATTATCCGACAGTTTTTTTTTTCTTTCTTTCCTCGCAATTAAACGGAATAGCACATTATTTATCTGAGGTAATTTCAGAGCATAAAGCAAGATGTTGATGCAGATGCTAATAATAATAATATGCGAATAAAAATAATAATGACGATGATGATTCTGAAGATGATAATATTAATGATAACGATAATGATGATATTAACAATAATAATAATAATAAGGATGATGATGATGCATGATAATAATGATGATGATGATGTAATATGATGATGAAAATAGCCATGACAATGATGATGATGAAGATGATGCATGATAATAATATTAATAATGACGATGATGACGATGATGGTAATAATAGTCATAACGATTATGGTGATTATGGTGATAATAATAGTCATAACGAAGATGAAGTTGTTGATGATGCACGAAAATAACAATAATGATCGCGAGTATGATAATAATAATAATAATAATAATAATAATAATAATAATAATAATAATAATTTTGAAGATGGTGATGAATATGATAATAATATTAATATGAAAATAATAATAATGATGATATTGATTTTGACGATGATAGTAATAATGATAACGATAATAATGATAATAATAATAATAATTTTGAAGATGGTGATGAATATGATAATAATATTAATATGAAAATAATAATAATGATGATATTGATTTTGACGATGATAGTAATAATGATAACGATAATAATGATATTAATAATAATAATGATGATGGTGATGATAGTGATAATAATAGTCATATCGATAATGATAATAATGCATGATAACAATAATGATGCTGATAATGATGATCATGATGATATGATGCTGAAAATAGCCATGATGATGATGACGATGCATGATAATATTAATGATGATGATGATGATGTGGTGATGATTTTGATAATAATAAACATAACGAAGATGATGATGCATGATAATAACAATAATGATCAAGAGTATGATGATGATAATAATAATAATAAATAATAATAATAATAATTTTCAAGATGGTGATGAATATGATAATAATATTAATATGAAAATAATAATAATGATGATATTGATTTTGACGACGATAGTAATAATGATAACGATAATAATGATAATAATAATTTTGAAGATGGTGATGAATATGATAATAATATTAATATGAAAATAATAATAATGATGATATTGATTTTGACGATGATAGTAATAATGATAACGATAATAATGATATTAATAATAATAATGATGATGGTGATGATAGTGATAATAATAGTCATATCGATAATAATAATAATGCATGATAACAATAATGATGCTGATAACGATGATGATGATAATATGATGCTGATAATAGCCATGATGATGATGATGATGCTATGATGCCGATAATAGCCATGACAATGATGATGACTATGCATGGTAATAATATTAATGATGATGATGATGATGATGATGATAGACATAACGAAGATGAAGACGATGATGCATGATAATAACAATAATGATTAAGAGTATGATGATGATGATGATAGACATAACGAAGATGAAGACGATGATGCATGATAATAACAATAATGATTAAGAGTATGATGATGAGGCTGATAATAATAATAATAATAATAATAATAATAATAATAATAATAATAATAATACACTGTGTTGAAATTAGTAAATATCAAGCTTTCAAATGCCTAACGTGAATCGAGTTTATTTTTTTCTCGCCAATGTAGATTTGGTTCCAGAGAAGAAAAGTTTGTTTTTTGTCTGCTGACGCCAGTTCTTCTATGAAACATGTCAGTTTTTTAGCAAATTGTCAGATATTTCTACACACACACATATATGTATTAGTTATCTTTTGGGCTCATTCCTCCAAGATATGCAGCTGGAAGAACATGATTTGCTACCATAGAATGCGAACTGCATATTGCAGTGATGTTGTCAGGGATGGTAAGATTTTAAAAGTTTTGGGGATAATGGGAAGGGGTTAGAGAGCTCTTTGATAAAGGCAGCTTATAATTCAACTTGGATGCATACTGTAGAATTTGATAAAGCGAAAAATGGCTTAGATATCTAAAGAATTTTTGTTTCAGTTCTCTCTCCCCTTCTCTCTCTCTCTCTTTCTGTCGAAGTCTTTTGATTCCTGTAGGCGCGACAAAAAGCATTCCTGTAATTATTACGAGATAAAGAAAAAAAGAAAATTAGGGAAATAACGAAGATGTGGAAAGTTAGTGTGGAAGGAAAAAAAAAAAAACGTCAAGAAAACAAGACGTTGAACAAATTGTTAATGTTAGCGTACAGTTTTACAGTGTTCCAGTCGCCAGATTTATCTCACTATGTATGTATTTGAAGGTGTTAGATAAGTATACGTAAATGTTTTTGTTTATGGCGTTATATGAAATTTAGGGATGAAATGAGATGTATAATAATAGGCTGATAAAATGAAGGAGAGATCCATATAAAGTGAGAAATGACGGAAAACAAAGACGACGAAAAGAAATAAAGAAGGAAACGAAATAAAAAAAAATGTGAAGGAGAAAAAGATCAAAAAAAGAAAAGAAAGGGAAACAAATGAAAAAAATATTATAACAAAATAAAGGTAAAAAGAATGAAAAGAAATTGAATAAAAGAAAAAATATTAAATGTTAGAAAATGAAAATTATAAAAAAAAAAAAAAAAAAAAACAAAAAGCGAAAAACGAAATAAGGGGGAGGAGAAAATATTTAAAAATAGAATAAGAAAGAAAGAAAAGAAAAGGGATCGAAACAAAAGAAAGAAAGACAAAAAGAAAGAAAGGCAAAAAAGAAAGAAAGAAAAGAAAGTGAAACAAAGGAAAGAATAGTAAAACAAAATAAAGATAAAACGAATGAAAAAATAATAGAATAAAAGAAAAAATATAACGACGTTAGAAAATGCAAATGATCAGAAAATGAAAACAAACCGAAAAACGAAATAAGGGTGTGGATAAAATTTTAAAGCAGATAGAATAAGAAGGAAAGAGAAGAAAATGAATCGAAACGACAAAAAGAAAGAAAGACAGACAGGAAAGAAGAAATGAATTCACAATGATAACAAAGAAAGAAAGGATAAAAAAGAAAACAAAAGAAAACGAAAGAAAAATGAATGAAATGGAAAATGTTAAGTCGTCAAGGAATGAAAACTTAAACAGAAAAGATGAGGAAAAATAAAAAGAAAATATCGCGTATGAAAGAAAAACATAGAATGTAAAAGAAATATAAAGAGATTTTATCAAATGAGCCCAAAAAAGAAGAAAATGAAGGAAAGAAATGAAGATAACTATTCAAATTCAAAGAGACCGAAAGGAAAAAAAAAAAAAGAAAAAAAAAAAAAATTCTCGCCCAAAAATTATAACGACGAAGACAAAAGAAATATGGTAACGAAGATAATAATTTTTATATGTATGTGTATACATATATATATATATATATATATATATATAACCTAAGGAAAGAAAGAGAGAAAAAAATAAATGAAAAATATGAGATGTTATAAAATGAAACTTATTAAAAATAATGACATAAAATGAAGGAAAGGGAAGGTCACGAAAAAAGGAAAGAAAGAAAAACTATGAAAAAAGGATAAGAGAGAAAGTGGGGCGGAGGGTGAGTAAGAAAAAACAAAAAAAAAAAACAAGAAAAAAAACTATTTAAGGTAAAGAGGCCAAAAGAAAATTCAATATATATATAAATCAAGAAGTCGGGAAATTAAAATTATTTAAAAACTGGTATCAAACGATAGGAATTCGGTGATAAAAAGAAAAAGAAGAATGAAAACGAAAGAAAAAAACAATGAACAATGAAGATAAGAAAGTCAAACGGAAAAAAAAGAGAGAAGAAAAGAAAAGCAAATACACAGACACAAAAACATATATATATATATATATATATATATATATATATATATATACATATACATATAAACATATATACATATACATATATATATATGTGTGTGTGTGTTTGTGTATATATATATGTGTATATATATATATATATATATATATATATATATATATATATATATATATGAATGCTAGGTTGGTATACATGTAATAAAATTCCGATAACAAAAACATTATTTTTTTTTAAAAGTGTTCAGTACAAAGTAGACCGAATTATATTTATTTAAAAATCATGACATAAGCATGTTTTAACATCATTACAAAAATAGCTATTTTGTTTTGGTATCTTGTCAAGTGAAGATGTTGACTGTAAAATAAAGTTTTAAAAAGTGTCACCTCCCAATAGGGCTAACATTATTACGTAACTGCTGATGGCCAATCAAAACTATATGATATTTCAAATAATTTGACAGATATAATTTGTTAATGCTTTAATATTATTATTAGATTAAATTAGAAATAAATATAGCTAATTAACTTTTATTTACTATGCAGTTAAGCAATAAAAATTAGGAATATTTAATTTTAAATATCAACATGCATTAAGTTTAAAATATTACAAAATTATTCAAAGATAAAACGAGGAAAATATAATTATATTTTCATGTATAGTTCTTAGCTATATGTTAAGTTCTTTCGATTCGGCGATGATATAAGAGGTATTCATTATTCCTATAAATTAGTATATATATATATATATATATATATATATATATATATATATGAAGAAATATTGTCTTAAGGTTTGCAATATTTATGGGATAAAGTGCTCAATATCAGAGATAGAGCATGTGTAAATATAAGAGTTAACTTTGATGTCAACACTTAGAGGCGACAGTCTGTTTCATGCTAGACGTAATCGTCAGGCCACCTGACGATTGCGTCTACCATGAAAAAGACTGTCGCCTCTAAGTATGGACTTCTATGTTCACTTTCATATATATATATATATATATATATATATATATATATATATATATATATATATATATATAAAAACTTTAAAAATTAGGAAGTCAGATAGAATACGTGGCCATGGATTCGACAACACGATCGCATCCGGCTAATTCTATGAACTGATCATCCAACTAAAGCTTCATTTAAAAAAAAAAAAGAATCAAAAAGAACGCCACATTATTATTTTTCAAAGATAAATAAACACACGCGCGACGGTCAAACGCATAACGTTGAGTGCAATATTAGGTTGGTGCAAAAATATCGTTTTCTCACCAAGTAACATATGTGAGAAAACGACATTAGTTTTGCACCAACCTAATAGAAAGAGGTGTGTACGGAGATACAAAAAGATGGAAAAGAAGAAGGGTGAAGAGAAAAAGAAAAAAAAAGAAGAAAGCAAGTGTATCGTTAATGTATAAAGAAATGTAGTAGAAAAGAAAAGCAAATAAAACGTAAATTTAAGCAAGGGTGTCTTGTAAATATACGGAAGGGGATGGTGGGTGAGAAGCAAACGTATTGTAAAAATAACACTGGGGTGTCTAAAACTATTTTTTTAGCTGGCCTCATATTCACTTAATTTTTTTTTCTTTTTATATGAAACAAGGACTTAAGATTTCAGATCTCTGATTTAAAAGTTTTTTCGTTACTGGAAATGTCATAATGTCTAATTTCTCATGTTGAAAAAGGATAGCAAATGCTGGTATCCTTGCTCTATGGTTTTACCTTTTTTAAACTTACAAACATGTATCTTTTTATATTTCTGAGATGAGGTATTATGTACACTATTTACATTATTCGGACTATTGTCCTCATCTTTGTCGTCATATTAATTACAACGTTTCGGCCTTTCAGTATCTGTCTATATTTCTGAGGTTAGGTATTATGTACACTATTTACACTATTCGGACTATTGTCCTCATCTTTGTCGCCATATTTATTACAACGTTTCGGCCTTTCAGTATCTGTCTATATTTCTGAGATAAGGTATTATGTGCACTATTTACATTATTCGGACTATTTTCCTCATCTTTGTCGTCATATTAATTACAACGTTTCGGCCGTTGTACGCTCTGGCCTTCTTCAGTTGTTTGAAATGTCGATCTGAACCCTTTAGTTCGCTCATTGGGGTAGACTGTTCTAGTTCCACGTGCCATGTTTAATGGATATCATTTCTCTACTGTTAATTCCTCTCTCCAAGTTCTCCACTGCCTTGATTTGAACTCACACTCTTTGGGTCCTGTCACTGGATCTAACTAACGCCTTTTTCCACTGTGACATGTCTACATGAGGGCATCTGTGTATGAATTTCTGGGTATTATAAACCTAATGTCATCAGCAACCATTTTTACCTGTGTTCAAATTGCAATTCTTTTCCTGTTATTATTATATGTTTTTACCAGAGCTCATATTGCAATTCTGTTGTTAGTATCGCTTTTCTCTGGCACTCCTTATGACTGGTTTCCATATTTATTCATTTCGATGCATGGTCGGCACAGGAGATTTTGGTGGCCTATCATAGGAACAGTTTCTTCTTGTGTGTGTGTGTGTGTCTATATATATATATATATATATATATATATATATATATATATATATAATAATAATACTTAAACACTAATATTCCATGGTCATAGCTTATTCCATTGGAATCGTAAATACGATCCAATTCATCAGACTTTTTGCATATGTATGTGTATATTTACCACTAATATCATCTATCTCTCTCTCTCTCTCTCTCTCTCTCTCTCTATATATATATATATATATATATATATATATATATATATATATATATATATATATGTGTAACCGGCGAAGAGCGAGATAGGAAAAATTCGTAAAACGATACTAGAAAATATCAACACCACCCTAAGAGAAAAATTAGGTCTGAACCGGTGGAAGAACACCAAAGCCGTCATAGAGTGGTTTAAAACGATAGATAACAAGAACAAATCCACTTTCATCCAATTTAACATTGTGGATTTGTATCCTTCCATTACAGAAAGCATATTAAATGAAGCTATACAACTGGCACAACTAAATGTAAAACTCACGGACGGAGATATAAAAATAATCAAGCATTGCCGCAAATCCCTGCCGTTCACAACAATGAACCATGGGTAAAGAAACAAAACTACAAGCTATCTGACGTAACAGTGGGTAGCTACGATGGAGCTAAATTTATGTGAATTAGTAGGCATACTCATCCGATCATACCTGGCCAGAATCCTGGAGAGAAAGGACACAGGATTATACAGAGATGACGGTTTTATCTTAATAAGGAAATCCAATGGCCCCAAAATAGACAAATTCAGGAAGAAAGTAGTGAACGCCCTAAAAAATATTGGATTCAAAATAGAGATGAATACAAGCACAACAATAGTAAACTTCCTTGACGTCACTCTTAACCTGATCAACATTACATATGAACCATACAAAAAAGAAAATGACACCTCAACTTACGTACACACATCCTCCAACCATCCACCTTCTATCATCAAATAAATACCAAATTCAATCAGCCGCAGAGTATCTGAGAACTCATCTAACATACACATTTTCAATAGCAAAAAAGCACCATACAACGAAGCACTAAAAGTAAGTGGTTACACACAACAACTACAATATATACCTCCACATACAAAACGCAAGAACAGAAAGAGAAACATTATCTGGTTTAATCCACCATATAACAAAACAGTTAAAACGAACATAGGCAAAATATTCCTAAACTCAATAGAAAAACACTTCACTGAAACAAACAAATTATCAAAAATATTTAAGAAAAATAACGTAAAGATCAGTTACAGCTGTACAAAAAACATAACATAAATAATCAAAAGCCACCACAAAAAAATGACAACCTACAAAAATGAAACCGAAGATCCAGTATGCAACTGCAGAAACAGAACAACATGTCCACTCCAGGGAAATTGCCAACTTACGAACACAATATACAAGGCCAAGGTAAGTGCAAACAACAACATAATGCACTACATCGGGGCCACCGAATGTCCATTCAAGATGAGGAATAACAATCACAACCTTTCATTCACCAACAGGAAATATTCGAACAGCACGACACTTTCTACATACATATGGCAGCAAAAAGACAAAATATCACACCAACAATAAGTTGGGAAATATTGAAAAAAGACCCTGCCTGCAGCAACATTACAAAAAAATGCCTACTTTGCCTACACGAAAAAGTAGCAATAATATCACACAAACCGCAAAAGAACCTACTAAACAAAAGATCAGAGATAATCTCCAAATGTAGGCATGAGAACAAGTACCTATAATCCGAATTCATACCAAACGGATAAAATAGACAAACCAACAACAACCACAATTGAATTTCAAGATACCATCAAAATAATTGCATCTATCATTATTATCATTGCACCACCATTAGTAATCACTTTTACCACTTTAGAATAACTATTATCTAATAATATTATCATTACCACCAACACCCAGCACCATCACTTACACATCGCACCTACTTTTCTAAATCCTCTACAATCTTTAACGCATATTACTCCCCCAGCATATTTAACACCTTAAAACAATAAGATCAGATATAATTCCCATATATAACCATGAGAATAAACACCCATTACCAGGATTCATAATAAATAAAAATTAACAAATAAATATAAAATAAAATAAAACACCAACAATCACCCTTTAGTTCAAGCTAGCACCACAATAATTACATTTATAGGTTTTATTATTCTTCCACCAACATTACTAATCACTATTAACAATTTACAATAATATTAACCACTTATATTATTATTGCCACCATCCACCTTACATATTACTATCACACCATATCTAACATTACCATATAATCCTGTCTTAATTATTAACGTATACTACCCCCTCTCCCAGCATATTTAATACCACCATAAAAATAACCAATAAGGATTACAAACTGAAATTTCTACCAGCCACATATACACAGTCACAAATAAACAAGGAAATGGCGAGCTTTAATATAATAAAAAATAATATTTTTGTAAATTAAAAATTAAAAATTAAAATATTAGCAATCTTCAACTACCATATATTTACACAGAATACCTACTATCAGGATTTATACCAAAATAAATTAATACATATAACAAAATAAAATAAAATAAAATAAAACACCAACAACCACTCTTTAGCTACCACCACTATAACTACATTCATGGTTTCATCATTCCCCCACCATCGTTACTAATCATTTCTACCAATTTACAATTTCTACCAGTTTACAATAACTATTAGCTAATTATATTATCATTGCCTCCAATCCCTTGCAACATTACTATCACATCATATCATATAGACCCGTTATTAAATCAAACTACCCTCTCACCCAGCATATTAAATATTAAACATCACCATATAAATAGACAATAAGGATTACAAATTTCTACCTGTTACATATACACAGTCAAAAACAAACAAATAACCAGCTTTAAATATAACAAATAAACCGCCATTTCTTTTTCAAAATTTAAAAATAAATATAAATAATAATAATTTTTACCTATCATAATTTCACACAAATCCCACCACACGTATATACATACATGCGAGGAAATATTATTCAGCGGAAAAATAAAATATATGACATGTATACATTCACGAGACATTCACGAGACATTTCCGCCACACTTCCAGTCATTAAATTTCAACATACAAATGCGTATGTATAGACACAACACCACCCGTATACATACATATGACATATCCGAAACTGCCCACATATGTTTATATATGTATGAGTCCCGACGGACGACCAAGTATGTATGTGTCTGCATACATCGATGTTTGCGTTAGTACGATGAAAAAACGACAAAGTTTCCGCCACCACTTCCACAATAACACCAATACACGCAATCTACATGAACCCAAATTTTTTAAAAAATGAATCAGTTTGTCTGACGATCGCTAAAGCGTGAAACCCAGGGTCCCAAACTCGCATCTATCCAACCAAATATGTTAGCTCTATCTCTCATATTGAGCGCTTTCTAATAAGTACCGCGCATATAATATATAAATAATTATATATATATATATATATATATATATATATATATATATATATATATATATATATATATATATTATATACACACACTTTTCACACACACACACACATATATATAAATCAAAAAAGTGAGGATTGAAGTCAAAACTCAGAGGCGATAAACATGCAATCAGCCCTAAACAATCATCAGCCCTGACGATTTCTATTTGGCATGAAACAGTCTGTCGCATATGAGTTTCTTGAAGTCAAAACGCCGATGTGACGTTTTTATGTTATATTTACATACGCTGTATCTCAATATATAGAGCCACTATATCCCGTAAACGTAGCATACCTTAAAACTATATTTCATCATATATATATGATCGACTCTCCCGTCGAGATTCGACGTATGAGGTTCAAGCAGATCAGTTTCCAGGAGTACCGCGCATATAATATATAAATAATTATACATATATATATATTTATTTATATTTATATACACACACTTTTCACATATATATATATATATATATATATATATATATATATATATTGTAGCTGTCAACTCGCAAAGTGAGTATGTCCAGCCATTCACTTAAACTCCACCCTCCCACCAGAACACTGCATTCTTTGGGTGCGTGAACAACAGTGGCTCACAAAGCCAATTATCGATTTGCATTTCTTGTCACATATGTGGCATATCAAATCATCTCCGGGTGGTGGAAGGAGTCCTTGATCATCATGACTTCTGATGTGCCTTTTATATGACTTGTCAGGCCAGACCTCGACTTGCACACTCTAGTGCAGGTCGGTCATACAAAGCATGCCATTATGAAATCGTCATATACAATAGACTGTCGGTGTTGATGTGACCACTAGTGACAGAAGAGATCCGCCTGGACAAATATATATATATATATATATATATATATATATATATATATATAGACGTATATACATATACACATATATGCATATTTATATATGCATATCCATATTAACATATTTGTGGATTTAGGCAGTAAATTCTCTTTTAGGCATATCTGATTGAATAAATTAAAAACATTATGTCTGCTTATTTTTAGCATAATTAATTGATATCCATGAATATTTTTCTGTGTGTGTAAGAAATGCTCTGTAACAGCGAAAATCTTATATACGGTAGCCAGCATAAAGATCAGAACGATGTTAAGAAAAAGTTTAAATAGGAAATAACTTTTTATTTTAAAGCTTCAAAGAACATTTTATGAAGGAAAAACAAGATTATACAGATAAATTATATAATTCCCAAATATAAAGCTCAATATACGAATAATTATATAACATTCGAAAAAAAATAGATTATCAAAAACGATTAAATAAACCCAGGACATTTAATAATTATTTTGCATTATTGAACATTTTTTAGGGTAAGAATATAAAATCGGGTATTTTAATAAATTACACCGCCTCTTTATTGGCTCTTGCATTGTAAACATGGCGAAAATATCTGTGACGTCATTGGGACTAAGAAAACTGATAGTTAAGTTATGTAATGAAGATAAACTCTCGATTTGCGGATATTTCAACTAGTGTGGGAAAAACTAAAAGTGTTATTCGTAGTTTTTTCTAAGAAAACTTGAGGAAACTGGGTCATGTGAAGCCAAGAAACCACCTGGCAGGCTTAGGAAAACTACTGCAACGGAAGACATATGGATTATTAATGAATCAAAATTGATCGATTTGCGACAGCAACCGTTATCTATGCACTTCTGAGCATGAAACGAGTCTAATTTTCAACACATGCGTCTGGTAGAGGACTCAACCATCACTCAGCTACCTCAAGGTGCCTCACTTTCATATTTACTATATTAAAAAGAAGTAAAAATTTAGTCTAAAAATGAAACTTTTTTTCAAAAAATATTTGTCCTAGAAAGGTTTAATCATTGCTATTTACCTTGAGCTTCTTTGGATAAAATCCGAAGAATCAGCAATATAGTTGGTCTTGATCTGGCAGCTCGGCTTCAGTTATTTCCCCACCGTCGAAAGGTTGCTTCTCTGTAACTTGTCTATATATAATTTTTAATTTTCAAAATGAGCTCTTCGCTATGGTATCTAGAGTTTTTGAATTGAATCGGAAGTACTAGATTGGAGTGAATATCTCATCAATTTAGAGTTGAGATTGCGAGATGTAGACGTAAGGTCTATGCTGACAGTTTCTTTTCTCGCAATTTTCTCTCGTGGAACTCCCCTCCGGCTCCATCCTTTCCAGCTAACTTTAATCTCAAAAATTTAAATGCAATGCCAATCGTCATTTACTGTCTTGATTAATCTTTTCTCTTCTCTATAATTCTGTTCCTAATTCTTCTACACCCTGTAACCTCTTGTAGTGGCTTTACTGCTTTGTATGGGGTGATACCGATTAAAAAAATAAAATAATGAAAAAGGAATAAAGAAAAACAATTTAAAAAAAAAACATAAAAAAAGAAACGGGATAAACTAACAAAAATGTAATGTCTGACCCTCTAATAATTGTCTTCTTTTTCGTTATTTTTTCGCTTAACGATCTGTTCTTTCAAATTTATTTTGAAGGTACTTTAATTCAAATGTCCTACTCAGAATTCACAAGGTGAAAAAAGAAAAAAAGGAAAAGGAAGAATAATAGTCCCTAATGACGTTTGGCAAGGCTTTTATAGGGCCAACTCCACCGTTGGTCACGTGATGATTGCTATCTTTACTTTTGTCTTTTGTTTGTTTGTTTGTTTCTTTCTTTTTTTCGTTTTACTCATTCTTTCTTTCGTTTTCTTCCTCTATTTTTATCTTTCTCACTTTTCTTCCGCTTTCTTTCTTTTTCTTCCTCCTTCACACTATTTCTTTCTATTTATTTTCTTTCTTTCCATATTTCTCTTTCTTTCTTTCTTTCATTTTCTTTCTCTCTCTTTCCTTTCTATTTCTTTTTCTTTCTTTCTTTCTTTTTTCTTCCAATCTCTCTTCTATTTTTACTTAATACGATTCCCATTTTACTTTTGTCCTTTCCGCTTTTATTCCGTCTTTCTTTCTTTCTTTCTTTCTTTCTTTCTTTCGTTTTCTCTCTTTTATTCCTCCCTCAGTCTCTTCCTTCCTTTCTTCCTTTATATATTTCTTTCTTTCATTTGATGTATACTTTGTTTCTTTTTCTCCCTCTCTGTTTATCTTTCTCACTTTTCTTTCGTTTTTTTTTCTTTCTCCTTTACCCTATTTCTTTCTATTCATTTTCTTTCCATTTTTCTTTCTCTCTTTCTTTGTCTTTTGTTTTCATTCACTTTCTATTTCTATCTTTTCACCTTCTTTCTTTCATTTCCTCTCTCTCTCTCTCTCTCTCTCTCTCTCTATTTCTCTTTCTATTTGTTTTTTCTTCTTTCTCCCCTTGTGTCTTTATTCTTCCATTCTCTCTTCTTTTTTACTTTATGTATTTACTATCTTTACTTTTGTCCTTTCTGCTTTTCTTCCGTCTTTCTTTCTTTTTCTTTCTTTCTTTCTTTCTTTCTTTACTTTTCAAATTAGTTGTTCTTTCATCGTATTGTTGTTGCTTTTATATATATATATACATATATATATATATATATATATATATATATATATATATACCAGTTCCTTTCTTTTTTGCTTTCTTTCTTTCCGAGTCTGTCTTTATCTATCTATCTATCTATCTATCTATCTATCTATATATATATATATATATATATATATATATATATATATATATATTTAAAAGAAAAACAGACCATTTTAAGGTAGCATTATAATAATTTATTTCACCAGAGCCCTTTTGAAGGACGCCGGATCATCAGATAGCACTTCCAAAAATGAAATGAAACGAAAAATGAGATTAAAATTGATGTGTAGTGTAAGTTTTTGTAATTTAACAGAGAGTGTAAAGGGAGTAGTTAAAGAGACATGGTAGAGTATAGGGAGGGATTAATTTCATATCTCTCTCAAGTATACTTTATATTGGTGGAGGAGGAGTGACCAGACCTTGACCTATTTAAACGGTTAACTTAACGGAAGTGATATATTGAAATGGGAGGGGAGAAGAGAGAAAGGAAAAAGGAAAACGAAAGAAGAGGGAGAGGGAAGTAAAGAGAAAGAGGCTGCAATTGGGTTTTAGCAATTTATGTAAAGAATAGATTGTAATGCTTGATAGTAATTTAGATGTCTAAAAAACCGAATAAAATAATTTGATGTTTGCTATCAATTTAAATATTTAAATTTTTTTTTAAACAAATAGTTTAGGGATTTTATATAAGTTAAATACTATATTTATTAACAGATTTATAAAGAACATATTAAAAAATATTTTAAATTAAATTTTAATTAATTAATTAATTAAATTAATTTAAATTGTTTACCCGACAGATCGTACTTTTTTAATATTTTATAAAATAGTTTCAGTAACATCTTTAAATCCAATTTATGAATGCAATTTGTAATTATTGATATATATATATATATATATATATATATATATATATATATATATATATATATATATCCCAGTTCCTTTCTTTTTTGCTTCCTTTCCGAGTCTTTATCTATCTATCTATCTATCTATCTCTGCCGATGGGCGGAGTCTCTTTCGGGGACGTAAACCGACCCTGAAACCGTGTATACGGCTTCAAAGGGCATATTTTTGGCCGAGCCCACGGCCTCGCAGATCCCACATTAAACCGGCTTTGTGCCACATGATGCCCTCATGGGAGGCGGGTGACTAAATACCGTTCAGTCCGAAGTCGGGTAACCGGCTGACCGGTTGATCGGTTGAACTCTCTGACTACGGGCGGGGAGGAACCCGAATGAGGCTACCCCGAAGGGCGGAGTCTCTTTCGGGGAGGTAAACCGACCCTGAACCCTGTGTATACGGGTTCAAAGGGCATATTTTTGGCCGAGCCCACGGGCTCGGAGATCCCACGGGCTCGGAGTTCCCACGGGCTCGGAGTTCCCACGGGCTCGGAGATCCAACGTTAAACCGGCCTTGTGCCACATGATGCCCTCGTGGGGGCGGTGTCTAAATACCGTTCAGTCCGAATTCGTGTAACCGGTTGATCGGTTGAACTCACTGCCTACGGGCGGGCGGAACCCGAACGAGGCTACGCCGAAGGGCGGAGTCACTTTCGTGGAGGTAAACCGACACTGAACCCGTGTATACGAGTTCAAAAGGCATATTTTTGGCCGAGCCCATGGGCTCGAAGATTCCATGTTAAACCGGCTTCGTGCCACATGATGCCCTCGTGGGGGGGAAGACTAAATACTGTTCAGCCTGAAGTCGGGCGACCGGCTAATCGGCTGATCGGTTGAACTCTCTGCATCCGGGCGGAAAGGAACCCGAACGAGGCTACGCCGAGGGGCGGAGTCTCTTTCGGAAAGGTAAACCGACCCTGAGCCAGTTTATACGGGTTCTAATGGCATATTTTTGGCCGAGCCCACGGTCTCGGAGATCCCACGTTATACCGGCCTTGTGCCACATCATTCCCTCTTGGTGGGGGGGGGGTGACTTTCAGTCTGAAGTCGGACGACCGGCTGATCGGTTGAACTCTCTGCCTTTGGGCGGGGAGGAACCCGAACGATGCTACGCTGTAGGGCGGGGTCTCTTTCGGTGAGGTAAGCCGACCCTGAACCCGTTTATACGGGTTCAAAGAGCATATGTTTGGCCGAGCCAACGGGCTTGGAGATCGCACGTTAAAACGGCATTGTGCCACATGATGCCCTCGTGGGGTGGGGTGACTAAATACTGAAGTCTGGAGTAAAGTCTATCAGGAGTCTGTCAGTCAGTCAAAGAAAGCGAGTCAGTCAGTCGAGTCAGAGGCAGTCCGAAACAGAGTCGCGTTCAGACATTTACTACTAAACTTCATTGTTCGTACTAACACTTTACTTCTCTGTATATATTCCTGTTTGTAATATATCTGTGTTATTCCATATTCGTATTCGAGTTCTTCTTTATTGGTTCTATCTTGGACTATCACCGTGGTACAAGGAACCGGACCATAACAGGAAGATAGGGAGAAAAAGAGAGAATGAAATAGAAAGAGAAAGAGATCAATAAAAAGGAAAACAGAGAGAATGAGAGGAAGGAAGCAGATAGATAAAGAGAAAAAGAAAGCTATTAAGTGAGAGAAAAGAGAGATATAAAAAGGGAAGTAAACAAGAGAAAGAAAGAGGAGAATAGAGAGAGACACAAAAGGGAAAGATATAGATAAAGCAAGAAGGGTTAAAAGAGATAGAAAGAGAATGACAAAGAATAAAGGGAAAACTGATATATAATGAGAGTAGAGAAAGAGAGTGAAAGAGAAGGAGGAGGCGAGAGAGAGAGAGAGAAAAAGAGAGAAGGGAAATAGACATAGAAAGAGAGTGATAAAGGGAGAAAGCGAGAAGTAAATCCGAGAAACAGAATGAGAAAAAAAAGTAGAAAAAGAGAAAGGGAAAAAAGAGATAAAACATAAAAGATGAAAAGAGAAAGAAAAAGAATAAAAGGGAAATAGAGAGCGAGAAAAAAGAGAAAGAAAAAGAGAGAAAAAGAGCAAGAGATAAGGGACAGAGAGAGAGAGAGAGAGAGTGAATAATAATAATAAGAAGAATTAGATGGGTGACCGTTTGGAAATACTAGTTGTCAGCTTGGATGTATGGGTGGTGTAGCGTCTTTAAAATCGGAGAGCCAAGTTCCAATTCCAGTTAGGTTCACTTACGAAAAAGTAAGAAGTTACGTCTCCCCCATCTATGAGTTAATTAGTAAAACTTTTATATGAATAGCATTATTTTTTTGTTTTTTAAATCTTCCGGACTAAAATTATTTTTTCTGTTTTGAAATAACCTGCACTGAGTCGATAAGCCGTAAAAATCAATTCAATCAATAAATCTTCCTCTTTGGTCTTGTATTATGCGAACATTAGTGAAAGACTGGCCGAAAAGGAAGGCCTACGAGGACGAAAAAGAATGGGAAGAATCAAGTGCAATGACAAGAAGAGGAGAACAAGTTAAAAAAAAAAAAAAGAGAAAGAAACGAACGAAAAAGATCAGGTTGAAATCATAGACAAAGAAAATCATTGGAATATTCGTAAAATTAAGGAATCAGCACATATGCTAGGCCACAAAAATGTCCTGAGCCGACCAAGCATAGAAATGAATACAATATCGGAACCAGTAATAAGGAGTGCCAGAGAAAAGCGATGATAACAGCAAAAATTCCAATATGAGAACTGGTAAAAAAAAGTTTGCTGAACATATTAGGTTTATAATACCCAGAAATTCATACACAGATATCCTCAAGGACACATGGCACAGAGGATAAAGGAGTTAGAAAGAACCCAAAAAGTGTGAGTCAATACCTGGGTAAGGAGAACATGGAGAGGAGAATTAACAGGAGATAACTTATAACTAACATCTATTAGACATGGAACGAGGAACTAGAACAGACAACCCCAGCGAGCGAAATATAGGGTTCAGTTCGATATTCCAACCACCTGAAGATGGCCGAAACGTTGTCATAAATATGGCAACAAAGATGAGGACAATAGTCTGAATAATGTAAATAGGGAACAAGGGAAGATGAAAGATGAGAGACT
Organism: Acanthosepion lycidas; assembly: GCA_963932145.1. Taxonomy (NCBI): domain Eukaryota; kingdom Metazoa; phylum Mollusca; class Cephalopoda; order Sepiida; family Sepiidae; genus Acanthosepion; species Acanthosepion lycidas. The sequence continues at coordinate 69,812,037 of OZ010610.1, read as the reverse complement.
GGGGAAACCTGAAACGAAGATGAAAACCCAAAGTTGGAATAAAATGAAGAGAGAGAGAGAGAGATTAAGAGGGAATGAGAGAGTGGGAATAATGAAGTAGAAGAAGTAATTGTCCATTAGTAAGCATTTGTCCCACATCCGACAGGAAGCCCTCTAACCAGGAGGTTTTGAGGGGCATAGAACAATTAATTGCTGTTGTTCGAACCCAGGGATGTAGTATCTGTTAGGTGTCACAGCAATGGGCAATTTGTTTACCCCAATCTGAGGTCAAACCACTATGAAAGTATAAAAATGGCTTTTTATAGTTAAAATAACAGATACTCATTTTTGAAAAAAAATATTACCAGGAATACATTTGACTCTCGACAAAACCCCTTTTTATGACAATAAAGCCCAACTACAGACCGATTTCTTACAAAGAATACATATTCTATTCATAAAAACCTATCTTAAAAAAAAAATCTTCTTGACATTAAATAACCCATGGAGGTGTTGATATGCATTAAAACAAATTAAACTAAAGTAGGTTCTCTACAAACCCTCTTTACAAAATTACGTCAATGAAACCTGATCTACAAAATGATTTCTTACAAAGAATACATATTCTATTCATACGAACCTATCCTAAAAATCTTATCGACATTAAATAACCCATAGATGTGTTGATATGCCGTAAAATAAAAGAAAGCCAACTCAAACCTAAACCTTATTTCTTGAAGTTTGTTTCCCCGTGGTTCACCTGAGAATTCATCATCATCATCATCATCATCATCATCATCATCATCATCATCATCATCATCATCCTTCTTATCTTCGTCTTCTTCTCGTCCCATTCCTTCCTTCCTTTCTTCTTCTTCTTCTTCTTCTTCTTGTATTTCTAAATCATTATGAGAACCATTTGTAAAATGATATTAACAAAACATTTAATGCTATGTTACATTTCTACCAGTTTACAGTCACCTACTTGATATAGAAACGATTATTTTGCAAAAAAAAGTTCCATAACTACAGCGCATCAATTTTTAAATTCTAAAAGATCTATAACAGAGCGCGTTCATCATCACAATAGAATGCAGATTTTATCGCGCTTACAATAAATTTACCCCTGAAGATGATCTTAGAAAAGATCGAAAGTTCTTGGATTAGAAAAAAAATACAGCGCCTTCCATGGGGAATTTCATCTTAACATCAAGAAACTGATTAGACAATTGGACAGGACCAGTATAAAAAAAATAAACAAAATATATCTATATTATTCAATGAAAAATATTTGAATGAAGTTATGCTGCTTAAACATATTCTGTTTTTATTTATTGATTAAACAGTATATTTATCTATTTACCTCTATCGGGATGATTATTAGAGAAATCTTGTTAGAAAAAAATATGCGTACTCCGGCAGAACAAGATATTTCGAATTATTCAACCGGTAGATCGAAATAAATAAATATACAGTTTAATAAATAAATAAATAAATAAAAGTATCTACTCAAATATCCATTTAAAAAATAATAGTTAAACACACACACACACACACACACACACACACATACATACATATATATATATATATATATATATATATATATATATATATATATATATATATATATAAACATTTGGGGCATTAACACACAAACAAGTGAATGCTTAATATCGAGAATATTTAACATTGAAAAACATAAGAAACATTAATTCTTTTTAATAATATGTGGAAAGATACACTCTTTGCCTGATGAAGGCTGCGTGTCCGGAAACAACGTGTAGTAAAATTATGCAAAAAAAATACAGATTAGAACCAAAGACACTTTTCTCTCATTGGAACTACTATAAACTCTTCACTTTATATACATATAGAGAATGAAGTGAATCGATATAAAAGATATATATATATATATATATATATATATATATACTGAGATACATAGATAAAAAAAAAATTTAACAGGCAGACTCATATATATATATATATATATATATATATATATATATATATATATGTCTTTGTCCTGTTGAATGGATAATGTTAATTATATTTTATGTATATGTCTTGAAGATGGTTTATTAGACCGAAACATCCGAAGTTGACATTATATTAACATTAAAACAGCATAATTGCATATAAGGATTGTCGTTTTTTTTTCCGTATATTTTTCTTCATATATATATATATATATATATATATATATATATATATATATATATGCAGATATATTGCTAAATGCAGACAGCGAATGTTTATGTTGTATCATGAGTCCTTCCCGAGGAGTAGAATTTATCCTCCCACTACCATAAAATACCGATATACGTAAGCAAAACTAAATCCAAAATTTCAAAATTAATCAGTTTGTCTGACGATCTCAAAGCACATGAAACCGAGGGTCACAAACTCACATTAACGGACTAAATATATTAGCTCTATCGCTCATGGAGCGCTTTCCAATAATTACGGCGCATATATAATATATGAATAATATATATAAAAATTGCATATATATATATATATATATGTGTGTGTGTGTGTGTGTGTGTGTGTGTGTGTGTATGTGTGAGTGTGTGTGCAAAAATATATAGAAAATAGGAAAGAACTCGTTAGGTAAATAATCCAAAGTTCCTTAGTATTTTTGTTATTATTTTTAAAAAATAGTGCTCGATACAAAAGTAGAGCATAAATAAAACGCGTAAATTTCAGGAATTAGTTAGTCAAAAAAAATTCGCTTGAAATGGGACAGAGCTTGCTACTTTAATTTAGTTTAATTCACATAATTATATTGAAGTTTTCGGCTGTTGTTTTGAAACATGAGAACTCTTATATATATATATATATATATATATATATATATATATATATATATATATATATATATAGTATTATAAGTTAATAGACTTAAAATATGGTTTTTCGCTACACAGTTCCAACCATGTTTCAAAAATGGAAGCTAAATGGAAGTAATGTCTTTAATTTAAGTACAAAATTAAATTGCTGGCTTTTAGCTTCCATTTTTGAAACATGGTTGGAACTGTGCATCGAAAAACCATATTTTAAGTCTATTAACTTATAATATTAATGCTCTGTAAATTTACATTGAGCACTATTTTGTAAAAATAATAATATCTATAAGAACACCGGATTATATATCTTACTGTTCTTTCGTTTTATTAATATACATATATATAGTATGTATGTATGTATGTATGTGTGTCTGTATATATATATATATATATATATATATATATATATATTCATACACGTTTCTTTAAATAATATAGACAAAACGTGTATGAATGAAAAGATGGTGGCTAAATACACACAATATATATATATATATATATATATATATATATGCAGACATATTTTGTAAATATAGGGGACAACGAATGTTTATTATGTTTTATCATGAGCTGTACCAAGAGTCGTATAATGGCTTCAGTTTCAAGAGAAATTAAACACGAAAACCTTTCAACATTTGGATATTTTGTTTATTGTATTGGTCGTCGATCTTTGAGGGTGAACATCTCTGTTGTAAAGTCCATATAACCATTTTCATGGAGGCTCATAAGAATCTAAAGCTTAGAAGGACGACCAATTTATACTAAATAATATCCAAATGTTTGGCAATTTTTTTCTAAATTTTCTCTTGAAACCAAAACCATTATACGAAGTATGGAACGAATGATGATAAAACGCAATAGACATTTGGTGTCTGTTATATTTACCAATATATGTCTGTATATATATATATATATATATATATATATATATATATGTATGTATAAATCAGCAGATCATTATATATATATATATATATATATATATATATATATATGTATATATATATATATGTATATGTATATATATATATATATATATATATATGTATGTATGTATGTATGTATAAATATATATTTCTATGTATGCATAAATATATATATATATGTATGTATGTATGTATAAATTAGCAGATCATTATATATATATATATATATATATATATCTGTGTTTGTGCGTGAGAGAGAAAGAGAGAATGCGTGAGTGAGAGTGAGCAATGTATGTACTTAAGTAATGTTCAATGTTTTTTGCTATTTTTACATTTGCTTTTAATCAGTTCTTTATTATTTTGGGTTGGGGTATTTTCCATCCCTGCTTTTGCTATTAGACAATAGCCTTGTGTCCGGCAGTTGTAAATCACGGGGCACCTCTGTACCTTTGAACTGTCCTTCTTAGAGATTCCGGATGCTGGAGGAATTTGAAGTGCAGATGTCAAAGGAATTTCCAAACTGTTTGAGCTGAGCCGCACCTCGAGTTATTCCCAGCGATTCGGGGGGTACAACGTCTCGTTAAATTCGGACAGGCAGGTGAGGAAAAAAAAGAAGAAAAAAATCCCAAAAGAAACAAAATCTGCCTGATCTAAGAAAATGAGCCAGTCCATTCATATTTTGAAGTTTTTTCTGCCCTTCTCAAAGCCATGCATAAGTACTTGTAAAAATGCACGCATACTTAGATAACAACATCTTTGCAGTTTCAAACGGAAAGAAAGCGTGAGAGGTGAGTATCTGGCGGTGCGTTATAATGGTAACATGTAAAGATTACTATTTGTATATTTACACACAGACAAATACATAGACACACCCTTATATATATATATATATATATATATATATATATATATATATAGATAGATAGATAGATAGGTAATTATTTATTTAAAAATATGATTCCAACGCTACACAAGAGTTCTCAGGTTTCAAAACAAGAGCCGAAAACTTCAATATAATTATTTGAATTACACTGAATTAAAGTACCAAGCTCTGTTCCATCTTCAAGCGATTTTTTTTTTAATAACTTATTCCTGAAATTTACGCGTTTTATCAACATATTCAATATTGAAATTAAAATTACTATGGTAACAGCTAGAGCAATTTTTTAAAGAAAAGGGGCGTAAGGGTTAATAATTTGTATCAATATCTCAGTTACATTTACAGACGTCAAGTCAGGTTAAGGTTGGGGTGTCTAAATTTAAAGCGGAAGATGACATCGTCTAGTCTAGTTAAGTGTCTATGGAGATTTATTTATTTTTTTATTTAAATTTTTGTTTTCTGAAAGGGTTTTTTGTATATAAAAAAAACCTGTCATAAGTCGCTAACATTTGTTTTTTTGACGACTTCATAAAGGTTTATCTTTTTTTTTTCTTTGTAGGGCATTTAAACTATTTATTTATTTAGACTATGGAATTTAAAAATTGTATGCATTACTTTTGTATCGAGCACTATTTTTTGAAAATACTAACAAAAATAATAAAGAACTTTGGATTATTTACCGAACGAGTTCTTTCCTACTTTCTATATATTTTTACACACACACACACACACACACACAAATGTAGGTGTATATATATATATATATATATATATATATATATATATATATATATATATATATATATTATCGAGTCCGTAAATGGTAAGGATAATGCAAGTACGTCTTTTTAATATAAAATATTAAAAACATAGATCCGTGAAGAGAGCTTAATATATTGTGTACAGAGCAATATGATATACATCCAAAGAAAAATGTCTTAACAGATCTCGAATAAATAATAAATTTATTTCAGCAGGTAAGTTTTTAATACCTGTTTCATCAAACCGAAATTACAAAAAATATTTATTTTTAAATTTCGTTATGTGTATCCATAAAAAAAAAAAATAACGCTTAAACAAAATAAATTAATTACAACAATATGTCGGATTTAATTCATTTCATATTATATATATATATAAATATATATATATATATATACATATATATATATAGTGAGAGAGAGAAAGATAGATAAATAGATAGAGAGATATGACCACACAAAAATAGACAGATATGAACTCACAAGGTTAGATATTAGGTTGGTGCAAAAATAATGTCGTTTTCTCACTTAGTAACATATGTGAGAAAACGACATTATTTTTGCGCCAACCTAATAGATAGATAGATATGAACACATAGCTAGCGAGATAGGTAGATATACAGGAACACACAAGGATAGATAGATAGATAGATAGATAGATAGATATTATATAAAGAATGAGGTTGGGAGATAAATAGACATTGCTTAATCCACTCGAGGCCCTAAATCGTACATGATGATCTCCTCTTTTGTATTTCGTCCGAATCTTTGTTCAACCGTCGCACTGCGGCAAATCACTTCCTCTGCCCGGAGACGTCCTTTTTGGAATCCTCGGACGAAAATAACTTCGCCTTAATGACATCGAAGCAAGAAGTGTTTGATCTGAATAATTACATGCACACACACGCAGCCACACTCCTCCCCCACATACACACATATACATATATATATATATATATATATATATATATATATATATATACGAGAGCTAGATAACTCACTTCACTACCTCCCTTAATCTCACAAATCCCAAATCCTCTGAATCAAGTATTAAAAACCCTAAACCAACTGATAATTCTAAGTACATTATTCGGACTGCTAATCTCATCTTCATTGCCATATTCACAACGTTTCACCCGCTATACGCTCAGGCCTTCTTAAGGTCATTTGAATTTCGAACTGAAGCCTTTATTTCGTCCACTGGGGTAGATTGTTCTAGTTCCACGAGTCATACCTCTTCCGGATGTCTCAGTTATTTCCTTTTAACTCAACTTTCCAAGTTTTGGGGTTACCCACTGTTGTTGCCTGGCATTCAACTCACAGGTCTTTGGGTCTAATCACTGGATCCAATCATCTTTATCCACTGGACCATGAAAACCTCAAGAAGAGGCATGGCATGTGGCGCTCTAACAATCTAGAATTTCTAATCACCTGAAGAAGGTCGGATCTTATAATGACCGAAATGTCGTGAATATGGGAATGAAGATGAGGATAACAGTTCGAAAAATGCAATTAATGAAAATAATCATAATACCTCATCTCAGGGATATGGACAGGGATGATATTTCCATATTTACTCAGTAAATATAGCGTTCACTGCACTAGCAAATCCTGCGAGATTCTACAGGCTAAAAAATTCGAATATCCGCATTCTAGCCTTTCTAAAAGGAGTCGACTTTACTACTGTGCCCGTAAAAGAGACTATAGATCTTGTTCCACAGAAAGTATCTAATTATCCTTAGTACCCACCTCTGAAACAGACCTTATATGGACGACATATTCATGAAACATTTTTTCATACTGCACGACCCAAGTACAATTTTACGACCACTATGGCAACATTTTTACACAAACTAAGGACGTAGCGATGGATCCAGTCATTGTACCGACTCAATCTAGTTTCTAGATGTGCCATGTGTTAAACAAAGGATTCAAGAATTCCTCGAAGCCCCACGCCCTTAAACACACCTTATATGGCCGACATATTCATATTGGAAAACAGTTTGGAAGAGATTAAAAACGGAAAGACATATCTCTATCTATAAAAGGCAGGATGTGTGTGCGTGTGTGTGTGAGTGTAAAGAATGCACTGCCGCAATTTTCGACAGATTTGCATCAGATTTTACATGCACATGTTCCAACTTAGCGGCAAGGCCAAGACCGACTTTGCATTTCCCAACTCCCAGCGATAGTTGAAATAATCGATTTTTTCATGCTTCTACGGCTGTTTTCATGTAGTTTGCGGCCATTTTCTACTGGCCAGAGTGAGAGCCTATAGCTGGCTGACACGAATGTTAACTAACATGCAAAAAATTTATAGCTGCATACGTCACAAGTGGGAAAAATGTAAATCTGCATGGCACTTTACTCTAATTGGCTCATTCGCTTGCTTAAACTCAACGTTGATTCTGATTCCGCAGAACTGGGTTGGTGTGAAAAAGTATTTTTGTTAACATTCTTTTTCATTCGGTTTTTCCAGTTACGAGTCCTTTTTTAAAGCTGATCGTTTTGTGTTCATTTTGTTTAGTTCTTTTTTCGTAACAGATTTAATGTTTAGTATAGAGCTTAGAAAAAAATCACAGTGTGAGAGAGGGAAAAAAGTAAGGCATGTAGCAACATCAGCACGGCAAAGGGCACTCCTCTAAAGTCAAGGAAGGCCATAAATATTTTAAGTCAAGTGATAGCGATTGCTGTATGAGTCGTGCGATTTTTTAATCAAGCACGGGCAACGCCGGGCCATGCTGCTAGTTTTAGAATAATTCTGTCCTGCACTTATGAACTCAAAATTAAAAATACAATCCCTTTCCTTGAAGTAACAGTTGGTGCTAATCACCATAATTTACCGCCCAACCTTATATTAAATCTTGCCAGCAGAGACTCGTATTTAACCAACTACAAAAGTGAATATGCTCACAGATCCAAAACAGCTTTTATAATAACATAATTTACCAAGCCAAAGTAATCTCGTCAGACATATTATTCTATAAGGAAGTTAACAAGATAAAACAAACACTAATCAACAATAATTTCCGTAACCAAATCGTCTACGAACAAACAAATGTGACCTTAACGAAATTTAGAATAAATTACGCCAGACCCCTCGTTGCTTCAAGCAAAAATAAACATTAACTTTATCGTAACCAAATGCACTCTAATTATAAGTACTATGAAAAAGCAATTAAAATCATAATTCACTGATATATATCACTCAATCTTCCTAACAAACACCTAAGATTTATCATATACTAAAAATTTTAAAAATTTTATATTAATTATTACCAGCAATACCGTGCTTTATAAGTAATTCCGATGTAATAATCACTTTGTCTCTGCATTATGTCCCACTGGGTGATTGCATTTCAAACACTAATAATAAAAAAATAACATTAATTACTTACATTGGGCACAAAGGAACCACAGTTTCTCGTAGATTAACCTGCAACCTGTCAAAACTCCGTGCAATCCGTGCACACGTCGGCCAGTACCTCATGAACAACCAAATTAAAGGTGTCTCAGTATAAAAGTAACTCAAATAAACGTATGTGATTTATTGATTTTTAATATTTTGCTTTTATCTTTCAGATTTAGAAAACTGAAACGATAGCAAAACCAGAACACCAGCATCAATGCCTTTTACAGGAGAACACAAAATATTCTGTATGCTGAGAAAATTGGAGGGGAATTCCTAAAAACATGCCATCGCGAAATTCTGCAGAAAGAATTTAGGAATAGATCAAGAAGTTTGTAGCTACAGAAAGGAAAACTGGATCAGGAGGTCACAACAGCAACTGGGATCGTCATTTCAACTTAGAGCTAAAGTGATTAATTAGAAAAGATCCAACTCAATCCATAAGACTTTTGGCACGTGAGGGGTTTCACCTATGACAGTCCAAAGAGCAGTGAGATAAGACTTGAAAATAAAATCATACGTGAAACGTATGAAAAATATTCAGGCCAGAAATTTAGAAAGTTAGAGAGGGCGAGAATCATCTTGAATGAGTTGGAAATTGATCCTGGAATATATATATATATATATATATATATATATATATATATATATATATATATATATATATATATATATATATATAGTTAGAGAGGGCGAGAATCATCTTGAATTAATTAATAAGGAACATGTTTTAGCTTATGATTGATTTCATCACGATACTAAGGTCCAGCAATGTCATAAAAACCTCAGAGTATTCCATTAAGATATCTAATTATTTCTAAGATACGTTATTTCAAGGCTTAATCTAAAAAATGAACATCTTTGCCTTAAGGAAACATAGCGCAGTGGATAAAGGCGTTAGTCAAATTCAGTACCAGACCCAAAGAGTGTGAGTTCAATACCCGGTCAAGGCAGTGGAGAACTATCAGAGGGGAATTAACAGGAGATAAGTGACAACTGGCGTGGAACTAGAACAGTCTACACCAGTGAGCGAAATAAAAGGTTCAGTTCGACATATATCAGTTGAGAATATAGCCTGCGCCAAGTCGTACAAAAAAGAGTGGTTTAAAATTATTCATGCAGCCGATTCCAACAATAATTTGAAGATTTTGGAATCGGTCTGTATAGGATTAAGGAAACCTTCTCTCTGCCGGCAGAAGGAATTTGTAAAGTCTCCTAATCTGTTGGGGGATACTTTATTTTAACTGTCCCTCGCTTATTTATTTACACGTTATTTCCCCCTCCCTCGTTACAAGTATATACACTTGTTTGTTATTTTAGCGTGGTCCCCCTTTTTTGCTCTTTATTGTCGTTACTATTCTTTTCGTTAATTAATTATCCAACGATTACCTCCTGAAGAGATGTTGGTTGAAAGGGCCTTAGAGACTTTTAGAATTAAAATCAATACATTCCTTGTTTTTAAAATTATATATATATATATATATATATATATATATATATATATATACTAGAGGAATCTAAATGGAATAATAATAAAAAAACGAAAGAATATTAATCTACAACCCAGTGTGTCTGAGGATTTTAATTTTTTAATTTTTATTGTTCAAATATATATATATATATATATATATATATATATATATATATATATATATATATATATTAGGTTGGTGCAAAAATGATGTCGTTTTTTGACGTTTATTTTTACGCTAAAAACATTATTTTGCACCAACCTAATATATATATTTAAGTAATAATCCGTTGGTAAATAATCTAAGTGAATCCTGATATAAAATATTAAAAATACTCCACAAAAAGAGCTCGGTGTATTTATTATAAGAGAACATATAAATTGCATAGACTAAAATACTAAGTTACCTTATTCGAATAGCTATTTCGACCCACAATTCTTACTTGTAGGCATTGTCAACTCAGAGATAGAGTAAGTTTTGTGTGTCGAAATACCTATTCGACTGAGGTTACTTTGGATTTTTATTCTATATATACATACATACATATATATATATATATATATATATATATATATATATATATATATATATATATATATATATATATATATATATATATATATATATATATATATATATATATATATATATATATATATATATATATATATATATATATATATATATATATATATATATATATATATATATATATATATATATATATATATATATATATTAATATATATATATATATATATATATATATATATATATATATATATATATATATATATATATATATATATATATATATAATATATATAATATATATATATATATATATATATATATATATATATATATATATATATATATATATATTATAATATATATAAATATATATATATTTATATATATATATATATATATATATATATATATTATATATATCTTTATTACTGTCTGTAATGAACAAGGAAATATAATTCATCTTATATTCAAAGATACAAACGTTTATTATGGATATCTCTTGGAATTCAACCTCACTTCAGACACAAAGATGAACTCATATATATGATCTGCTCATAATATCATTGGATAATGCTTGATTCATAGTGTCGACGCTGTAAGCACTATATTGTCTTGTGTATATGTTTTAAGCGAAAGTTAAAGACGAAGAAGTACACGTTTCCATAAATTTTTATTCTGTTTAAAAAATAAGGAAGATTGTATAATAGATGATAAACCACAACTTGGGCAGGTGTTGATAACAATTGTTTGGAAAAGGTTTTTCATATATCGGCCATATTTATCTTTGGGAATCAACTTAACTGAACGTCTTTTCTTTCAAAGACAGGAGATTCACCAAAGTTGATTAAAAAAAAAAGGACTACAATAGATCTGCCATATTTTGTTAACATTAATCTTACAAGAAATAGCCTATCCCCCAAAAATTCGAAAATAAGTTTTGAAACAAAAATTCGGAGTAGAAACACGCAAAGGCTAAAAGTACTCTTCATTTTTATTATTTAATATCGTGAAAAAATTAAATATTTTAGTAAAATATACAACATTGATATTTTAATGAATAATATGGTAAGACGTAAAAAAACAATAAAAACTCTCTGATGGCTGTACTAAAGGGTCGTATTATGCAAAAGGATATAATTTATTCCCTGATTAAAGCAACAGAAGGACCGAGTTGTCTTATACTAAGGCTGTGTTATATTCGCAGTAAAATAAGGGATATGACTCCCCCTTTTATACGATAAAGTACAGCCTGAAGAAAGGTTTCTTGACGGAAAATTGGAGGTTTTGAGGAGCATGGAACCTCTTTTTAATTACTATTGTTCCCAGGTCCATCCTGACACGGGGTGGCAGCACCTGCTAGGTTCGCAGCTATGGTTAAAGAGAGACCCCCCCACCAAAAAAAATACTACGAAAGTATAAAAATACTTTTTTATAGTAAAAATAACAACAATACACGTTTCTTTACATAAAAATTTACTAAAAGAACATATTTATACTATAATGACCCACAATACATTTTATCTGTAATTGAAGGCATACAGTTGTATTTAAAACACTTAATTTCGGCATTAAATAACCCACAGAGTTGTTGATATGCCTCTAAACAAAATCAACTAACCAACAATGCTTATTTATCTATAGTTGAAGACATACAAAATATTTAGATTTCGGCATTAAATAACCCATAGAGGTTGATATACCGCGAAACAAAATCAACCATTCAACAATACATTTTTATCTTTAGTTGAAGACATACAAAATATTTAGATTCCAGCATTAAGTAACCCATAGACGTGTTGATATGCCGTTAAACAAGCCCAACCAAAACTTGAGTAAAGAGTTGAGTTAAAGGGAAATAACTGAAACATCCGGGGGAGGCATGGCACGGGGAACTATAACAATGTACCCTGGTAGACAAAATAAAAGTTTCAGTTCAAGTTGTACGCTCCGTTCTTCTTCACTTGAAGCGGAGCATACATAGGCCGAAACGTTGTTAATATGGCAATGAAAATGAGGAAAACAGTCCGAATAATGTAAATTATCCTAGTCTTTATGAAGCGCAGTACTAGATTGGTAGTTATGTCCCATAGTTTTACAGTTAAAATGACTAGATGCAACCGTAATTTCTGTTTTAACAGTTTATTCTGTCGCACTTCTCGCTTGTGAAATTGCGTTTCGGCTGCTTGTTTTCCAGTCAAGTTTGATCTTCAAAAATGTTAATGCAATGTCAATCGTTATATTCTGTCGTCTAAATAATCATTCTTTTATTGTCCTCTCTCCTTAATATTTTTTTCTTTTTCTTTAATTCTTTCACACTCTTAGTTAATCCATTACGTCTTAGTGGATTTATTGCCTTACTTTGGATGAACGGATTTAAAAATAAAAATTAACGTTTTCGAATTCGATGCCGTTACGTTCACTGTCGCGCAAATACCGTCAGAATGTGATGAATCGATCGATTATCCCAGCATTTCACCCCAAGCAAGGCGGGAGTGCCAGTAGCAAGCAAGCGAGTTACAGAGAATGAGTGCAAGAGTAAAGATGCGTGATAGAGGAAAGGATGAACAGAAGGACGGGGAATTAGATCAAGGCATCTGAAGATGTCGATTGACATTGCGTTTGAATAATTGAAGATTATAGCTATCAGGGAAAGAAGTAAGAAGAAGGAAGTTCCACAGACGGGAGGTGCGAGACATGAAGACATTGCAGTAAAAGAGACGGCTACATTTAACCTTTTCGACAGTGGTTCGACTGAGATACCAACCTAGTAATACGCTTAAATTTATGTAGTTTGGGAACCAGCGAAAATCGCTCGTCGGAGCAGTTACCGTGAAAGTGCTTGTAGTCTGTGAGAAAAGTACTGTAGGAGAGATGCCAGACCAGGACTATACACATTGCATATTTGGATTTCGTCGAGGACTTTAAGACGAACTGCGGGGGATCCAGAGAATATATGGCAACAGTATTACATGCAAGGGCGAATGATTGATTTATAGAATTAAAGAATTGACTCAGGCGAGAAAAACTTTCGGCGCGACTCAGAGAACCAAGTTTCCTTGCGGTAGATGAAGCTATTGATTAAATGTATGTGTTCCATCTTAGTTTAGCGGACAGCGTGAGAGCAAGCAGGCGTGGAGAGGTGGTGTCTTGGAGTTGAACCTCAGACTTTCTAATGGGAGACAGGGAGGGTTCTCTGTAGTAGGTAAATGCGAGCAGTTTCGTTTTGAAGGCATTAAAGTTTACCAGCCATTTCCTGCCGTAGTCAAGCAGAGATTGGAGGTCATTTTCGAGACCAATGGCCAGATTAATTTTGTTAGCGATGCCAGATTTGCTATTGAGGCAGGAGTAAATAGTAGTGTCGTCTGCGTAGATGCCTACTTGAGAATTGATGACATCAGAAAGATCGTTAATGAAGATCAGAAACAGTGTAGGGCCTAGGATAGAGCCTTGGGAAACACAAGCGATCGTGAGAAAGGAACTGGAGGAGAACTCGTTTAGGACGACCTTCATTTCACGGTTTGGCAGGAATTATTGTTATATACTATCTTTACAAGATCCAGATTAGACCAAATATAATTGCCCTAATTTTTGGTCTGATCTAGATCTTGGAATTCCATATTCTATGTGAGACCATATCTAGGCAGTCCTCTCTTGCCTTTCTTCATAAAATTCAAAAGTGTCTACGTTGTTTTGTAGGTGAGGAGTTATTTCCAAACCTATAACTCTTTTCCCACAGACGAAAAATTGTGTACCTCTCGCTGCACTATCGCTATATCCATGGCAAGTGTCCAAGTGAGCTACGTTCCTTGAGGCCAACAGCCCGGAGCTTTGCATCTGGAACCCACTATGCCACATACAAGAATAAATCATCGTCATTCCATTCATATTCCACTCAAAAGAAATAAGTCCCACTTGGTCAGATAATTTTCCAAGGTTTTCTGGAATAGATTCCAGGAATGATGTTTCTCCAAAGCCTTCATATTACCTTCATAAAATGAACTACACTTCATACTTTTTCTTACGCTCA
>OZ010610.1:69787197-69792197 GCA_963932145.1 Acanthosepion lycidas | reverse complement strand
GCAAACCTGACATTTTAGATTCCATTAATGCGATAGTTTTCGCCAATATTTTACGTCATTTTTGCCGACTATTTTATTTCTAGGTTAGCAATTTTTATAACTTGGAAATAAATTTGTGAATAATCGAAAATAATTTGTGAAATCCAGTAAAATTCACCCATGAAATGACAAATAATTGCTTGTACGCTAAGTAAGGACCTATGTACATGTAATTTTCTTTAAATTAAGTGGCGGCAGAAGAATTATCATTGAGCTTTTAAAAGGTAAGCTTAAATATCACTGTAATATTTAAATGCAGTGATCAATTTGTAGTGCTATCAGCAGAGCTATCTTAAATGCCGTCCGATTAAAAACAAAAATTTAGATTACCAATGGGTTTGCCCTTAAGATAAACATTTATTAAATATTAATAATTAACCAAATGACAGAAATTATGCATGTGTTTGATATCTGTAATATGGTTAATTAACTATCAAACAAAACAAAAACTTGATGAACACTGTGGCAACACATAAACAGCATGCGATCACACATGCATACATACACGCACATACATACACACGCATTTTGAGAATTATAGATATATATGTAGACATTTTTTTACATATAAATATAACGCAATGTCGTTTTAGATATTTTGTTTAAAAGAAGAAAATACAAATTTAATTATAAATACTATATATCTTTCTATCTACCTATCTCTTTTCGGCACTCATTTTATTTCTCTCAGAACATATATATATATATATATATATATATATATATATATATATATATATATATATGGATGTATGGATGGATGTATGTATATGTATATGTATTAGGAGAAAAGGTCCAAGTGTGCTTCATATAGTATGTGAAAATGATAGGTTGGTTTATAAAACAAGGGCAAACGGAAGGGTAGCAATATAATCAACAGGATAAACGTTTATTAAATATTAATTATTAAATATAGTACAAAAATGGAGCACGGAGAGAAAGGATTTAAGTTCGGAATTTTCGGACACGCCTGTGTCCTTCATCAACGGACTTAGGCACAAAAGAAGAAATGGGAATTCCTCACTGACAGATCTTTTTGTAGATGGTTCTGTTTTCCAGTAGAAATCGGGTTTTTCTAATAAGCAAAAACCCGATCTCTGTCAGATTCGTCGATGTGCGAACCTTTTTAGGAAAATAAATTTAAATTTAAAATTTTGATCGGTGAAAAAGCGTTAGGAGGGTTTGTTATTATTAGTGAGTGTCGTTGGGGAGATGAATGCAGTTATAGGCTGCGAAGGGGGAAAGACGTCTCGCATGTCGCAATGTGTAGCAAAAATTGTTGGAGCAAGTTGTCAAGTTTAGTAAAATGTGCTGTGATTAGAATATGTGGTTATATATATATATATATATATATATATATATATATATATATATATATATATTGAACAATAAAAAATATTAAAAAATCTTCAGACGCACTGGGTTGTAGATGAATATTCTTTCGTTTGTTTATATCGTCTTTTTTATTTAGTATATATATATATATATATATATATATATATATATATATATATATATATATATATATATATATATATATATATCTTGTTTTGAACTATCAGAACACTTAAAGTAGCGTGTTGGAATCATATTTTTAAATATATATATATATATATATATATATATATATATATATATATATATATATATATATATAGAGAGAGAGAGAGAGAGAGAGAGAGAGAGAGAGCTGGTTCATAGCCCTAAACAAGGAGATAAGTTCAGAAGAAGAGCCACCATCGAATCTGGTTTTCTTTTTTTGGGGTGGTTGGGTAGAGTGTAGTAAAGAATAAATTTTTTGTGAGAAATCTCCAAACACTGGACGTATTAAGAGCGTACATCTCAGAGGTATTTATTGAAAATGTTGCAGATCGTGATTTGTGTCGTCCTATGTGTTATAGTGTTCTGGAGAGATTCGAGGAATGTTGCATTGTTTAAGGAGGATATTTTCAGCACTTAATAGATTAAATTGTCCTAAAAATGTAAGTAAAGTGTTATACAAATATGCATAAACATAATGGATTTCATTAATATATATATATATATATATATATATATATATATATATATATATATATATATATATATATATATATATATATATATATATATATATATATATATATATATAAAATAAATAAATAAAACACACACATTACTTAAAAGTTATTTTTAGTGAATACACGCATTTTATTTTTTTTACTGTCGTCTACCGGCCTAAATATTTGAGAAAACTTATTATAAAAATATGTCGGTCTCTGGCAGGATTCGAACCTGCTTTCTACTAGGCGAAACCGTTATCATCTGTTATTTGACCTCAAGAAAGAACTTGTTTTGTGAGAGAAATTCTCACACAGTCGACGAATTAAAAGAGTACATCTCTGACGTAATTATTGAAATTGATCAGGATTGTGTTGTGTTGTGTGTCATAGTGTTCTGGAGAGGTTCGAGGAATCTTTCGTTGTCAAAAGAGGGCATTTTTAGCACTTAATTGATTAAACCGTGCAAAACATGTAAGTAAAACGTTAAACAGATGTTCTTGTTCTTGATCTGCTTGTTAGATTGTAGCAGTATCAGGAATGAGTCCATAGAGCTATGACTTAGTTGGATATTGTCCCCAAGAGATGTTAGGTATGGCTTTAGTATCCGGGTGTAGGTTCCATTAAGCTTAGACGCAAGGATTTTAATTAATGTCTATTCTGTTTAAACCATTGTTAATCATTGAATAATACCACTTTTTGATATCAATTTATCTATTTCAGTCTGTTTATATCTATATACAGTCTCTTCATAAATTATTGTACAACTTTCACAGTTTAGTGTATCCATTAGTGTTAATATGCTTCAATAAACTTCTTTACGTGTAAAATAAATGTTATTAAAGTTTTAATTTATATATAGTTTGTTATTTTTTTAATTCATTTTCGTTTGTCTTTTCAGGTAGATGTTAAAAGTACTTATTATTGATCTCTGACTATTAATGAAAATGACGCAGCACTGCAAGAGAAAGTCGAATGTGTATTCTGGTTCATACAAACTTTGTGTAAATTAATTGAAACAAAATGAATAATTCCGTTATTGAGGACAATTCCGTTATTATTTACATTTTTTCATGTTTCCAGTGAAATATAACCTAGTGCACTTGTTAGTACTTCGTATGTCCATTCTACGAAGTCTTTCGTTGCAGATTGTCCACAGATTCTTGATTGAATTTAAATCAGGAGTGTTTCCGTACCAATCTATAGTACTTTGAATTGCTCATTGATAAGGCTTGCCAGTGTGTTCGTGCATCATTACAATTCCGATTCCTTGGTGTAACGTCCATCGCATACAATGTCCATAGGATAACTAATCGACAATCGAGACAATAGTGTCTGGGCGTGATAAAAATCTGATGCAATTACAAATGACAGCAAACAAATTTCATCATACACCCCGAAAATAGATTCATGTTACTGCACACCACTGCAAATGGCCTAATCTGAGGACAAAACAGAAACCGTTTATACCTTGTTACTCCAGTGGGTCCTAAACTGATCGTATGATGAAAGAAAAGAAAGTAAATCGCTTGTTTCAATTATTTTGCACAAGGTTGTAGTGACAATTCGGACACTCGCGTTCAAATTATGAAGAAAATGACAGATGCAAAACTGTTTAATTAAAACTAGATTACGCCTTTTACCCTTACTCAGCTTCATGACGTCAAAAACGAAAGAAATTAATGTGTATATATTTGTGAGTACGCATAATTTATAAATGGCTAGTACTTGTTCTAGTATGGTGATGTTTGACGAGATGAAAGAAAAGAATGAAATTGTACGACTTTTGTAAAAAAAAAGAAAAAAACAAGTTATATTTATTCTATATTTAACTCGCGACTCTCCGGAAGTGGTAAAAGCGTTGGTTAAATTAATCGAAAAATAACTTGACAAAAACAATTGTGACTTCACGGCAGAAGTGGACAAAAACTTGGAGAGTTGAACTACTGAGGGGAATTAACTGAGACTGAGATATCCAGGAGGAGGCATGACACGTGGAACTAGAACAATCTACCTGAGTGGACTAAATAAAGACTTCAATTCGAAATTCCAAAGTATATCTACAGAAGAAGGCCGGAGCGTACAACGGCCGAAATGTCGTGAATATGACAACAAAGATAAGAGCAACAGTCCTAAAAATGTAAATAGTGTAAATAATTACAATATCTCATTTCAGAAATATAGATATATCCCGAAGAAGGCCGGAGCGTACAACAACCGATACATCATGAATATCGCAACGAAGACGAGGACAACAGTCCGAACAATATAAATAGTGTAAATAATTACAATAAATTATCTCAGAAATATAGACAGATCCTGA
Organism: Acanthosepion lycidas; assembly: GCA_963932145.1. Lineage (NCBI taxonomy): Eukaryota > Metazoa > Mollusca > Cephalopoda > Sepiida > Sepiidae > Acanthosepion > Acanthosepion lycidas. Next base: position 69,787,796 of record OZ010610.1, on the reverse strand, counting down.
AGATGGCAGGAGAGTACAATGGCCGAAACTTTGTAAATATTGCAACGAAGATGAGGACAACAGTCTGTACAATATAAATAGTGTGAATAATTACAATATCTCAACTCGGAAATATAGATATATCCTGAAGAAAGCTGGAGCGTATAACTGCCGAATCGACGTGAATATGACAACGAAGATGAGGACAATAGTCTGAACAATGTAAATAATTACAATACCACATATCAGAAATATAGCCACTGTCAAGTGAATAGCGTCTTGATACCAGCTCGTTGGAAACTTAGAAATTGAAATTCTGTTTACGGAGAGAAATATGTGTGATTTTTTTTTTATTTTAATACACGCCTTTTAAATATATATTTGTCAGGCTGAATCATAAATCATTACCGCTTTTGTTTGTCAACGCTATCCTTCAAAAAATAAACTATAATTACATTGTTTTCAATCATGTATTTAACATTATTTGTAATATCTCTCATTATAGATGTAGGCCTGGGTGTACAAATGCTTGTCTGAAGGAAAATAAATACCAAGAAACTATACTATATGTTTAACTATAAACTAAAAAGTAAAGATAAAAACGCCAAGTGATTATATGA
>OZ010610.1:69774697-69784697 GCA_963932145.1 Acanthosepion lycidas | reverse complement strand
AAGTATTAATACACACGCACACACACATATATGTATATATTCTAATATGCGTACTGTTACACACTCACATATGATTCTGTATACTTGGATATGTTTGCTTATATTTATTTTTAATGCGTATATAACGACAGATTCACTGCGTATATGTATATATATATATATAAATATATGTATATACAGATACATACACACAGATTCATATATATATATATATATATATGTGTGTGTGTGTCTGTGTGTGTCTGTGTGTGTGTATGAATGTAAAAAAAATCAGTAATATACATAGAATGCGCAGATAACATTTAAAATCTTCACGCAAGCCTCAGACTTCGCAAAGACCTCGGATACAATCAGCAAAAAAGATCTTCGAAACTCCTTCAATTTCTAAAAAGAAAACAAGTGAAAAACATAAAAATAGTTCTTATCTTTAACAACCATTAACTCAATACGAAAAAATAGTTTCAAAATATCTGCCAACACTATTTGAAAAGCGCATAATAAAATCAAACAAGTTTGTCTTCTCTCTTATTTTTTTTTCTTTCATTATAGCGTACCAATGACGTTCTTTCATCATAACGTCCGATGCTTACTTTTTGGTTTGTCTCTTATATTGTGGACTTACTGTCCAAATATTCCACAGGGCAGTGACTGCCCGAATCAAAAATTTGACGGCAAAGATTGAAATCGTCTTGTCAGGCGAGCAGGCAACGCTGGTTAGAAGGGCGGCCTCTCAATTAGAACCTTATTCAACATTAACGTCCATTCTCGCTCGATTGTTATTATTTTTTATCTTTATATTTTCTTCTTGATTCACGCACTTCATTTTTCGCCGTATATTCCGGACCCTCTGTACAGATGAATATTTTTCCTTTTTTGCACTGTCACATGTCTACAAAACACCAGATGCCTTGTTTGCTTTATCGTGTTGGCTCTTTTTTTACTTAATATTCAACTTTCACTTTCACTTTCACTTTCAACTTGTTCCAAATATTCCCCTTTTTCTTTTACTTTCATCTTTCTTTTTCAATTAATAATCTTCTTTCTCTCCCTCTTTTTCTATTTCCTAATATATTTCTCTGCATTTTTTATTCCTCTTTTTTCTGTCGCATTTCTCTTCATAACTTTACCTCTCAGATAGTCTAAATATTTATCATTCTTACTCTTTTTCCATTTCATTTTCTCGTTTTATTTTCTGTTATTATTCCCTTTTTTCTTTCTTATTTAATTTTTTCTTCATATCCCTCTTTTTCATGTTTTTTCTCCATTGCATCTTCCACCTTCAACGGGTTATTCACTCTAGTCATTTGCTTTTAACTTTTTTTTTTAATATTGCTTTTTTTGCCCTTTCTCAATCAACCATTGTTAAATATTCATTTTTCCTTTCTCCTTTTTATCTTTTTTCAGTTCTTTTTGCTTTCTCTATTTATTTTATCAATTCTTCTTCTTTCTCTTTTTCTTCTTTCATTTCTTCTTTTTCTTTCTTCAATTCCTTTTACTTTGTTTTCCTTCTTTCAATTCTTATTTTATTTTCCCTTTTCCTTATTTTCACTTCTTTTCATTTTTTCTTCTTTCAATTCTTCGTTTTCTTTTTTCTATACTTCTTTTTCTTATGCCTTGGTAATTTTCATTTACTCATTCTTCATTGAAAATCATTCTTATTTTGCTTCGTTCAATTCTTGAATTTTATCATTTTTCCCATTTTTTTTTTTTTTTACTTATTGAGCCATATTTTGGGATTTTTGCTAAACCTTCTTCTTCCGACTATTTTTTATAATTATTCCTATTCATTTCACATGAAGTTTTTCGTTTCTTCTTCTTCTTCTTCTTCTTCTTCTTCTTCTTCTTCTTCTTCTTCTTCATATTCCTCTTCTTCTTCTTCTTCTTTTTCTTTTTCTTCTTCAAGCTAAAATTTTTATTCGCCATTTGTCTTGTCCCACTTACTCATCATCATCATCATCATCATCATCATCATCTTCTTCTTCTTCTTCTTCTTCTTCTTATTATTATTATTATTATTATTATTATTATTAATTTCATCATTTTCTTCTTTCTTTCTTCTTCCTCCACACTTTTCCGGGTTTATTTTCCACGTCTTCATCATCATCATCATCTTCTTCTTCTTCTTCTTCTTCTTCTTCTTATTATTATTATTATTATTATTATTAATTTCATCATTTTCTTCTTTTTTTCTTCTTCCTCCACACTTTTCCTGGTTTATTTTCCACGTCTTCATCATCATCATCATCATCTTCTTCTTCTTCTTCTTCTTCTTCTTCTTCTTCTTATTATTATTATTATTATTATTATTATTATTATTAATTACATCATTTTCTTCTTTTCTTCTTCTACTTCCTCGCTTTTCCGTGTTTATTTGCCACTCGTTTTTTCCACTTTATCATTATCATCATTATCATCATCATTATTCTTCTTCTTCTTTTGATTATTATTATTATTCATTTGTTCTTGTTGTTGATTCTATTTTGCTTATTATTTTATTAAAATGTTCTTCTTCTTCTCCTACGTATTATTATAATTCCTTCTTTCTTCTTCTTATCATTATTCATTTCTTCTTTTTATTTTATATAACTTTTCTTCTTCACTTTCACATTTTCCTTCGCGACTCGTCTTGATTGTCATCATCATCGTCATCCTTATCATTATCATCATCATCATCTTATTATTATTATTATTATTATTATTATTATTATTATTATTATTATTATTATACATTTTTTCTTACTCTTCCTCTTCTTGTTTTCCTTTTTCTGTTCCCACGTTTTCTTTTTTCTTCATCTTTTTTTTTCTGATTTTTGCTCATTTTCTCCTTTTTAAGTTTATTTCTTCATCCTTTTCTTTAACGACTTCCATATTTTTTCACCTAGCACATTTTTTTTTCTTTGAAATCTTTTCTTATTCTTTCTCCTGACCACCTCCTCACTCAGTTCTTCACAATTCGACTTCTTCAAACATATTCTTCTCTTTCCATTCTTTTTTTTTTAATCTCACTATTTGACTCGATGACATTAGTTAGAGTAGATGAGAAAATTCTCTGACTGATGTATACATTTTCCCGCCAAAAAGTCCGTACAAATTCGTTATAATAACGAGAAGATGGCGGACACAAACAGAAGATATGCGTGCGCAAGCAAAAGGCGCGCAAACAGAGACTTTGTCATAATTTAAGTAATGTCACGAATACCCGAATATAAGCGCATCGACCATTCATTGTTATACATGCAGGTTGTACACAGACTCCGTAAACAGAAGGGAAGTTTGCTGACCTTCAGTGATGTTTTATATATATATATATATATATATATATATATATATATATATATATATATATATGCATTACACAATATGCATATATATCTATGCGTTTATATATATATATATATATATATATATATATATATATATATATATATATATATATATATATATATATATATATATATATATGACTAGATGTATGGTCATTGACACGCGCGCTTACATATAAATAGGAAGATAGGTATACGTATAAACGAAGCGAGATAAAGGCCAAGGAATGCAATTTAAGAAAATACCATTCATCCAGAATCTTGCTGACGTATACCTCTGCATTGATATTCAACAATATCCCTATACATGTCTCTAACTTTGAGGATAAGAAGTCGGAGATACGAGTTCGAATCCCATTCGAGTTCGTTAAATTCACTTTTTCAGAAATATCCTTTGAAAGCCTACGGATACATCTCTTTGCCTCTCCTCTTGGAGCCCGTTAAAAAGCAATAATTGTATTAGGTAAACACCATTTATCACCACCAAATATTTTTCATTTCTTTCCCTTTTACCATGATGATAACCTTGGATGTATATCAATTAAGGAATGTACTGGTCGTATTCTTTTAGGCTAAACATATCATTATTGGAGCAATATAGAACATTGAAAAATCTAGATTATTAAAGCAATTTATACTGTTTACATTATTCGGACTATTGCCATTATCTTTGTCGCTATAATTTTTTTACAACGTTCTGGCCTTCTTCAGGTGGTTGGAATGTCGAACTGAACCCTTTTTTTCGCTCATTGGTGAAGACTGTTGTAGTTCCAAGTGCCATGTCTAATGGATGTCCTGTTTAATTCCCCTCTCCGCTTTAACCTGTTTGGGTCCTGTCACTGGATCTAACTAACGCCTTTATCCACTGTGCCACGTGCCCTTGAGGACATCTGTGTATGAAATAAATAGTGGATATAATACCGTATCTCCGAAATATAGGCAGATATTAAAGCAATTTTAGATTTAAAATCTAAAATTTGCATTGTACGAATACTTTTTTCACTCATAAAATGGATAAATGTGATTTATTTCTATGAAAACATTTTTTCTATTTTCAATATGCAATATGCAAATTTAATACAGGTATTTATATGAAACGTATGAATATTCATTAGTAGAAAATACAATAATACAATAAATTAAATATTTGCTTCCTTCCACTGTATGGTAGACTCTCCCGACGTATGAGTGCCAATATACTCATTTCTTAAGAACCGACACTAGCACATATGATTTCATTATAATGGTGACGGTTTTGTGCAGAACCAACGATACTTTTTGGAGGGCCGAATACAGAAACCTGGTTCACTATGTTCCACAAGCTCCCCAATCGAACAACCGCAGGTTTTGAATTCAGAGTTGTCATTCTCCTGGACCAGTTGCTATCCAAGACTATAGAACGCAGTCTGTTCTGCTATTTACCCATAGCTTGAGGGAGAAGAGGATTAATAGCTTTCCTAAGTTTACTAGCATGAAAGTGATTCGACTGGATTTCGAACTCGGCTCTCAGATTTATTAATCTGAGTCACTATCTACGTGCTCCACATTATATATATATATATATATATATATATATATATATATATATATATATTAAAGAGAAAGTACAGTAAGATTTATAATCTGGTGTTCTTATTAAAATATTTTTATTTTTACAAAACAGTGCTCAATGCAAATTTACAGCGTATAAACATTATAAATTTACTACTTTAAAAATATGGTTCCATCAAGAATATGGTTATAAGAATCACCATGTTTCAAAAACAGAAACTAAAAACTTCAAATTCAATTATAGACTTAAATTAAATTTTCAAGCGAATTTTGGAATAACTTACTTTGAAATTTACAGATATTTTAAGCATATACATTCATAATATTGGATTATAAGGATACGGGGAAATCACATCATTTTAACAAGGGGCGGTAGTGTATTCATTTTCCCTGACAACTATTGTATCAAAATATGAGTTACTTTCGAAAAGAGGTTAATTTAAGGTAGTGTGGGGGTTCCTTTTCAAACGAATGATGACATTGGTTCAAAGCATGTCGTCTGGTCTTTTACATTGACAACAATTTTTTCGGCACTTTTGTTTCGCCGTTAAATTTGTACTTGTATACATAAAGATTTTTTCTAAAAGGGTTGTTTGTATATGAATATGTCGTATTGAACTACAATTTTAAAATATAATTTTAATTTTAATTACTAATACTTTTAAAACAAATAACTGTAATAGAATTCCTTAAATTATTCAAATTATTATTAAATATCAAATATAAATATGTATATTTCATTTATCAACTTTTTTTTCTTAAACATTATTTAAGGAAAATTTTTGACTATGTCTGCAAAGAAATAGCTATTTCAGTTCTTTGATTAAGTAATTTTTTATTTTTTATAAGCCCAGTAAAATATAGTTTCTTATATATGCACAAAGGGCATAGATCACTTAATGACTTACATATTCTAGGTTTTCTTATTAATTCCCATTTCACAGTAGGTGTTTTATTGGTTTCTTTTAAGTGCCAGAAATATTTCGATAGGGACGTCTGATTTTGGTATTTATTGATCCTAAATGAACTTTGATGTTGGTTGAACCGCTTCTTGAACTTATGTCTTGTGCATCCAATAGGTCTTCAGTGATCGACGCGTAAAAGTTGGATATATCAAATTGCATAAAAGTACACTCGATTTTTATTTTTAATATTAGCGAACAAATTTATAGCGTGTTTGGTATTTCTCCATTGGCTGACCACAGATGCATTCCTGGTGTAATTACAGGCTGGTTCAAATGTAGCTTCACTGATCTTGCCTATATTATTCTTAGAGGGCTTAAGTAATTGGAACTGTGGGTTGTTGGGGAAATTGCTCTTATGGTCCTTAAAATCCTGTTGCTTTTGGAGTTTGTGTACCTTACCTTCGGTCTTAAGTTTCGTGGCTGTTCGTGTCTCGCTGTTGATATCATTTTCCCATTAATTTAGGGCGTTCTTATATAGTTTGTTAACTTCCATACAAATGGCGTTGTGGTAGTCGGCCACGTTATAGAAATATCGATTGCCAGTTTTATCGGATTTATTGATTATTCTGTCGGCGTTAAGTATCTTGGCAATGTCTTTTTCCATATTCTTCCGTAGGCTGTTGCGTTTCGCAACGTATTTAATATTATCAATTACAGACAATAAGCCCTTTTCGAATCCAAGGAAGCAGTCATCGCTAGAGCGTGTTTTCAGGGACTTAAATCGAAATGAGTCGATAGTGTCACATAAGTTTTAGTATTTCTCTTTTGGCGAAAAATAGCTCCCATCGCATCCTGCCTACGACACTCTCAATTGTCTATAATAAAATGAGTTAATATTAATTCCTTTTAGGGAGTATTATGGACTTAGTTGAGTAGTTCAGAATAAAAGGTTCCATTATGCAATAACATATGTGGTAAATGATAGTGTTAGTATACAGCGAAGAAAGTACTCAACGTGAAGAAGCAATACATACACACACACACACACACACACACATATATATATATATATATATATATATATATATACATATATATATATATATATATATATAAAGAAATATAGTCTTAAGGTGCGCTATATTTATGGAATAAAGTGCTCAATATCAGAGATAGAGCGTGTGTAAATATAAAAGTGAACATAGAAGTCAACACTTAGAGGCGACAGTCTGTTTCATGCTATATGCAATCGTCTGGCCACATATGCTGTTATTTTTCTCGGCTATTTATATATATATACGGGTTAGTGGTGCATTGTGGGTATTCTATTATGGCGGTTATTTTACCGGAAGTCGTTTGTTTATTTATTTGGGTTAAATTATATTGCTTGTTTTTATTTTTTATTTTTTTGTTTCTTATTTTATTTATTTATTTATTTATTAACGTAGTAAAAATTTGTTTATATCACTTATTTAACAGTTTTTTTTTTTTTGGTTTGAGACTTTAATTAAAGCTATTTGTTCAATTTTGGGGTTGATATATATATATATATATATATATATATATATATATATATGTGTGTGTGTGTGTGTGTGTGTGTAGAGAGAGAGAGAGTGAGAGAGAGAGATATAGTAACAATAAAATATCTGAAGGAGGCATCATCAAAATATGATAGATAGATAGATAGATAGATAGATAGATAGATGGATAGATTTCACCGGAAGTCGTTTGTTTATCTATTTGGGTCAAATTATATTGCTTGTTTTTATTTTTTTGTTTCTTATTTTATTTATTTATTTATTAACGTAGTAAACATTTGTTTATATCACTTATTTAACAGTTTTGTTTTGGTTTGGGAATATAATTAAAGCTATTTGTTCAGTTTTGGGGTTGATTGTTGTAGTTCATTCTAAGTATTTTTTTGGCGGGAACAGTTTTAATTGATTATCTTTATTTGCGATTGGTTTGTTTATTTATTTACTTGGATGAATTTGAGTCAATTTATTTTACTTGTATATTTTCGGTTTTAGATTTTTAGTAACATAGTATTTATTTATGTTTTATTTTTATTTTTTTATTGTTATTTTGTTTATTAGTATATTTATTTGTTTTTATTTTATTTTTTCCGTTTTTAATTTTTTTTGTTTTGTTTTGGCTAAAACAATAGCCCCAAAATTAGACCTAGATGACCGAATAAGTTGTATTAGCAAGGCAGAAGCCTTTATCACACTAAAAGACCATAAAGAAAATTTCAAAACCAATCCTGCATGTAGACTCATAAACCCAGCCAAAAGCGAACTAGGTAAAATAAGTAAAACAATACTAGAAAGAATTAATTCTGAACTTAGGAAGAAATTAGGAGTAAACCAGTGGAAAAATACGAAAACAACTATTGACTGGTTCCACAGCATAAATAACAAACAAAAATACCAATTCTTACAATTAAACATAAAAGAATTTTACCTATCCATAACAGAACGTATGCTAGATAAGGCCATCAACTTAGCTCAGTAACAAGTAATAATACAACCAAGCGAAATCAACGTCATTAAGCACTCCCGTAAATCATTATTATTCCACAATGAAGAAGCGTGGATAAAGAAAGATTGGATATTTGACACTACAATGGGAAGCTTTGACGGTGCAGAAGCACGCGAAATCATAGGCATTTACTTACTAAACGAACTGAGCAAAATAATAGATAGAAATGACACAGAACTCTACAGAGACGATGGTCTCATAATCTTAAGAAACTGTAACAAACAAAACACAGACAAAACTAGAAAAGCAATAATAAAGATTTTTTAAAAATAAGGGATTCGACATAGATATAAAAACTAACTTAAACGAAGTAGATTTTCTAGATGTTACCTTCAACCTAAGAGAAGGCACACATAAACCATATAGAAAACCTAATTACAAACCACTCTACATACACACATCTTCCAACCACCCACATTCTATAATCAAACAGATACCAAAATCGATTAACCGCAGGCTATCTGACAATTCCTCCAATGAATCCCTATTTAACAAAGCGAAGAAAGACTATGAAACAGCCCTAAAAGATAGCGGATTCCCAGCAATACTCACATACTCACCACAGAATACAAAAAAGGCCAACAGGAGAAGAAATATCATATGGTTCAACCCACCGTACAGCAAGAACGTAAAAACAAACGTAGGAAAAATATTCTTCAAACTTTTACATAAACACTTCCCAGAATCAAGCACCTTACACAAGATATTCAACAAAAACACAGTAAAAATCAGCTACAGTTGCACCGAGAGCGTGGCACAAATAATAAAAAAGCACAATAGGAAAATTATCAACAAACCACACGAACAAATTAAACCCACGTGCAACTGCAGAATAAAGAACGAATGTCCCTTAAACGGAAATTGTTTACAAAACAACGTAATATACCAAGCCACGATAAAATCACCAGACAATGAAGAAAAAGTATACATAGGGGTAACTGAAGGACCCTGGAAACAAAGAAATTATACACACAAAACATCTTTCACAAATAGTAAATATGCAAACGGTACAATGCTTTCTAAGTATGTCTGGGAAATTAAAAACAAAACGAACATCACACCAAAAATATCTTGGAAGATAAGGAAAAAATTATCAGCCTACAAGTCTTTTTTTCAGGGATTCTTACGAAAATGGTATCAAGATTACAAGATGTCTGATTCGAATTTCTGAATATATATATATATATATATATATATATATATATATATATATATATATATATCTTTTCACCATGTGTGATATTGATGGTATTGAATACTTTCTCATGAAATCACAATTACGCTGGGAAGGTCATGTGTTACGTATGCAAGACAACAGAATTCCAAAAATGCTCATCTATGGTCAACTTGACAATGGTAATCGAAACGTGGGTCGGCCTTTGCTTAGGTACAGGGTGAAGCTGAAGAGTAACCTCTTAGCAGCAAATATAAGGCACACTACCTTTGAGAACATCATAATTAATCGTAATGAATGGAAGACTACATGCTACAATGGCATCAAGAACAAGGCAGCATCAAACATTGTCAAGCTTCGTCAAACTAGGGAAAGGAATAAAATATCTGCTGCTGTTCCAACCATATACTCCAAGAATTCGTACTCTGGTACAATCTGTGGACTTCTTTGCAAATCACTAGCAGGACTGAAATGTTACTTGCGACTCACACACAAGGTTAAATAAA